>OX155896.1:63503739-64103739 GCA_944588485.1 Phosphuga atrata | reverse complement strand
AATCATCACTGTTGATGGAGGACCGGATAAAAATCAACGATTTCCTCAAGTTATCTGCTAAGCTATTTCTCATTTTGAATATTATTTGATTAACCGGCTCTTTTTTATTAAAATTAAAATATTTTCGTAAATGTTTGAAAATATTTTTCAAACATTCATCAGCTCCGCTAGGAAAATTGCCATCAGAGCACGCAGGACAACCATCATTTTTCCTTGAGAACGAACCGTGATCAGAATCGATCTATAAATTAATGTTTCAATTATTAACTGATTTTTTGCTCAATATACTTTTTTCTGAATCATCATTAATTACATGATGTGTTAGGTGCGAACTTAAGTCTAAAAAATCGTCACCGCTCGCATTATTAGAATCTTTATTTAAATTTTTATCACAGTCAGCAGGTTGATCTGTTTCACTTGCTTCAAACAGTTTCAATTTACCGTCAAGATAATCAAATTAACCCAATCCTCTTATTGGTAAAGATTTCATTTTTAAAAGCCATGTCTTAATTATATTAAATGGAACTCTGCTGGTGCGCTAGAAGCAGGCTGCCGCCCATAACCAAATTTCCATCTGAAAGCTCAACTCCAAAATGGGAACCATTTCAGTTCTTTAATTAATTTCATAGCAAATTCAGGTAACCAATATGAATTTAATTTCTTCCCAACAGTTAATTGAATTCTTTGAATAACTTTTTAATAATTTTTTTCTCCCAAATTAACCCATAGGCTTGGCTTTTTTTTCTGTTTCTCCATCAGAAATACTCAATCTATTGTTTTCTTGAATACCGAGTTCTTCAAAAGTATTATAAGTAAATCTTCCAAAAATTTTTTAGCGTTATCATAAGCTGTTTGTGGGCCAGTTGGTGTTACAGATTCAGATGTACTTTGAGCAATAGTTAATATCGCTGTTATAATTTTTTCTGCTTGCTCTAAGTTTTCACACAAGATCAACTTCTCAATACTTTGCTTTATAAAATGTTCGGATGTTACAGAGGCGCAGCACTGTAATAATAGCTTTATATAAAAGTAAATATAACTATATATTTGTTCATACAATATAAGTATATATAAGGGATTTATGTTTTTATAGAATATTCTGACATTAATAATCCTCTGTTTTAATATACTTAGAGCACTTAAAAAGCACTTAAATATATTTCTTATATTTCCAAACGTATTCTTTATAACGCTATGCCCGCTTGACTTTTTCACCATGCTGCACCAGTCAACTCTCGACTTTTCGCAAAATTTGAATGCATGCGATTAGCTGCACTGTCACCATGATAGCACCTAAAAAGCATTTTAATTCAGCCACTTACCTATTTGTAAAGATGAATTCTTTCATAGGGAATTGCTAGCATGATGTGCTTTTTGGCAGTGCACTAAAGTGCTCGATATTATTTAGTAAATTTTCATACATCTGATCCACCATATTTATACATTGAAAGCACCTAAAAAGCACTTAAATATAGTGTTTGCACCATATTTTTCAACCTATTTTAGTACGACTCTGCTAGCTTAATATTTAGTCAGCGGTGCATTTTAGTCATTAAAACTTTTTAATGACTATTTTGAGCACTTAATTAAATATTGCAGCACCTAAAAAGCACCTTAAAAGCACCTTATTTTGAAAAAATTTAAATGCGATTTCGACGACTTTGCTCTGCCACCGCGACGGAGGTATTTTCCAGTTTTTTATACACTTTTTATACACTTTAAACTAAATAGCTCGAAGGTGTGACAATTTATTCCACTACTTGGAAAGAGATGTAGGAAGGAATTTCGTCATAACCTGAGGACTTCCTTGCGAGATGTAATAAACCTCATCATCAGTCGTACTATATAGAAACATAATTTTCAATTGATTTTGAGCTAGATGACATAGATACTTGCTGATACCTGAGTATCAACCACTCTATAGTAAAACTATAGACTCGTGAAAATAACTATTGAATCTGTTAGCCAATACCTGGTCATCGACGATGCAAGCTCCAGTATCATCAACAAGTTTAATAGGATAAGTTTGTTGACTTTTCAAGTTCAGTATCATTAAAATTTGAATTGTATATATATATATATATATATATATATATATATATATATATATATATATATATATATATATATAAAACTCGCTCAAGTTTTTGCCCTCATGTATAAGATGTGATTTTATCCAAGGTTTATTTTTTAATCGAGCCTGAGTGCGAATTACAACGCTGGATAAGGGAAAAGCAAAGTTGGAATAGTAGCATAAGGTGTTATGAAACACTTCAAACTTTTTTGCAGAATCTTTCTCATCATAAACCTCTTCCCACCTCCCATACGATAAATTTTGTGATTGTTTAAAGTGATTTACAGTACATTCTGAGAATCATATATTCATAAAATTTGTCGGTGGGATGTGGTACCGACCGTAATGTGGTACCATGTGGTACCGTAAGATATCTCTGGAAAGAATTCAAATCGTATTCATCCAGGAGCCGCACTTTCACCGAGGCAAGGTTCTAGGGTTTCCTGTCCATTATAAAGTCATTTACGCATCCGCTACCGACGACAATACCATCAAGACTGCAATAATCATCACAGATCCACGGATCAGTGTGTTTTTTATGGCAAAATACAGTAATAACTTACATACCGTTGTACAGATCGTAAGCGGTAAGTTAACATTTTTGCTGTCTCAGTTTATTTGCCTCCTGACACTAGGACAATATTTGAAGAAAACACACATAGCCTAGACAATGTTGTAAAAGAGTTAGCATCTAAAGGTGATATTCTAGTCGCAGGCGATATTAACGCTAAATCTCATAGTTGGGGTAGCCGAAGAGATGATTATCGTGGAAAGTTATTAGATACAATATTTTTAAAACACAACCTCGATATTCTCAACAAAGGCTCTGAACCTACTTTCGTAGGCCATAACGGCTCAAGCCTAATCGACGTTACCTCGGCAAGCATCAAGTTAAGTCGACTAATAGACGATTGGCATATCCCTGAAGATGACAGCCTGTCAGACCACAAGTACATTTGCTGGTCCATCGGTCTAGAAACAGAATTGCCAGAAAGTCTCCGCGGCTTCTGCACGAAGAAGGCAAACTGGAATTTGTTCAGTGAACTAGTTACCAAACGAATTCTTGATATCTCACCCCAGATTGATAATTGCCGTACAAATCATTTCTGTACAAATCATTCCAACGGGGACCCTTGGGGCCCGGTATACAAGGTAATACGAGGACGGAAAACCAATTCAGGCTACCTCACAAGCCTAAGTAAGAGCAACACGTCTCTAGACCTGCACGGCACAGCACGAGAGCTCTTGACAGCCTTCTTTCCGGATGATCCCGAAACAGACTTAGTGGAACACTTACAGTCTAGAAAAACAGCTCTAGAAGGAAAAGGTGGACCCGACGACCCTTTATTCACAATTCCAGAGATTGTAATGGCGATCAACGGTATAAATCCCAAAAAGGCTCCAGGCATAGACGGACTCTCATCGGATATCGTGTCAGCGGCATTTAAGGCTGCCCCTCAAGTTTTCCATAAACTATTTAACAAATGTCTAAGATGTGGCGTTTTCCATCAATTTGGAAACTACAACTAGTAAAAATAATTCCCAAACCACTTAGACAAGGTACATCCTGTAAAGACTTTAGGCCCATAAGTCTTATGCCTGTAATTGGGAAAGTCCTCGCCACCTTGCTCATCACCAGGATCGGTTACCATCTTTATAGTCGCAATTTAATTAGTAACAACCAATTTGGATTCAGAAAAGGCGTAGGAACCACCGATGCCATAACCAAAGTCATTCAATCTATCAAAGACAATATTGCTCAGAAACAATATTGTGCCATTGTTGCACTTGATATAAGCGGTGCTTTCGACAATGCCTGGTGGCCTAACATTATAGAACAATTAGTTATCAAACAGTGCCCTGATAATCTCATTAGCTTGAGTAAAGATTACTTCAGCAACCGTAAAGCCATAATCTCTGAACCAGGCTTATGCGAGGAGAGATCAGTCAGTAAAAGTTGCCCATAGGGATCGAAATCGGGCCCTACCTACTGGAATATTCTATACGACACAATTTTCGAGTATGATCTTCCAGTAGGGTGTAATATAGTTGCCTACGCAGATGATACCATGCTTATTACTTCTTGTGGTAGTATAATGGGCCTAAAAGAGAAAACCAATCAAGCACTAGAAGCTTTATTAGCTTGGGCCAAGAATCACAAATTAATCTTTAATGCCAATAAGACCAAGGCAATATTCTCTGGAAAAAATCCGAGGCAGCGTAGACCAGTTTTTACACTAGGAGATAAGCAGATCAAGTGTCAGGATAATTTAAAATATCTGGGGGTCACAATAGATAGAAATCTAAACTTTAAACCACACATTAAATTAGCTTGTGGAAAGGCCAAACAGTTGAGTGTTCAACTTGGCCGGGTGGCAAGGAAGGAATGGAGCTTAGGCAAAATAGCTTTGAAACAAATTTATAGCGGAGCAATTGAACCAGGATTATTATACGCCGTTCCCATTTGGCATAAGTCTTGTGGAGTTAGGGAAAAAGCTAAGCTCCTGAGCGTACAACGAGTCTGCACACTAAGAGCGGCGAAAGCATACCGAACGGTATTCACTGATGCTGTCTGCGTTATCTCCGGACTTATACCTTTCGACCTCCGACTAAAACAGGTTTCATTGTACCAAACCAAACATTCCCTTGAAAACCAGACCCTAAGAGAAATAACCGGCCTTAACATATCCTCCGACCTTTTGGAAACAAAGACCCACCTTGAGCATCTTATCAATCCCGCCTATTTTCGCTCCCTTGTCCACACTACGTCACCCACCAACTCAAACCGAATAAAAATATTCACAGACGGCTCTAAATCAGACGCAGGAGTTGGAGCAGCTTTTGTAGCATACAATGAAGAAGAGGAATTTCATTTCGAAACATTTGGTTTGGCTGACTACAGCTCGATATTTCAAGCAGAGTTAATTGCAATTAACCGGGCATTAGCGTATATTCTTTCGAAATCTGACGTAATGGACGAATGCTCTATTCTATCCGATTGCAAATCTGCTCTAGATGCTCTTCAAAACATGGCCTCGCCAACCGAGATACTATTCGACACATGGCAGCTCTATAACGAGGTCTCACAAAACACTAATCTAAGCTTCCATTGGGTGAGGGCACATGACGGCCTGACAGGTAACGAAAGAGCCGACAGTCTGGCAAGACAAGCTTCTGGTCAAGACTCCACAGGCCCAGAACCTCAAAATTGTGCTGAAGTTTTCAAGAAAGTACCAAGCCAGGCTATAAAGCACGGGATCAACACCTATCTTAACAGGGAGTGGCAACAGAGATGGAATGCGTCAGGAACTGGTCTTTGGACTAAAAACTTTATCTCGTCTATCGACAAGTGGATTAATATGGAGATCTGTCTCTCGCACCACGCGGTCCAACTTATTACTGGCCATGGACATTTTCAGTCTTACCTACATCGCTTTGGAAAAAGGGCATCGCCACTATGCCAGTGCGGTGAAGAAGACACAGCTCCACACGTGCTTTTTTATTGTCCGGTCATCTCAAAATGGAGGCAAGATTCCGAACTGAGTATGTCCCATGCAGGATGCTCCTGGCCACGAGACGAAGAGGAGTTAAGGGAAGTCGAAAAAAACAAGAATTGGTGGAAGATTTTTGACGAATGCGCCAAAAATCTAAGAAGATTGGATCACGACCTAGTCATCACATCACATTTAAATTGACTATTTTCTGTTAATTCGTCTACGTTCTTGCTTCTTCTTATTATGTTATTAATTATGATGTATTAATTATTATGTACCAGCATAGTGTCCTTGTCGACGGAGTGCTGGCGACTATTAGTCCAATAAATAAATAAGCTGTGGTACCGACCGAACTTAATGAATAATGTCTGACCACAGTAATCTGATAAGTGTCAATAAACTGTCAATATTTATATATATATATATATATATATATATATATATATATATAAACTGTATATATAAACTATATATATATATATATATATATATATATATATATATATATATATATATATATATATATATATATATATATATACAGTTTATATATATATATATATATATAAATATTGACAGTTTATTGACACTTATCAGTATATATAGTATATATATAACTATATAACTGTCAATAGTTTTCACATTAATATTTTCCAACGGTATATTACAGAATATGTTATCAATTAGAGACGCTACACACTAAAGAGTTCTTGAATATCATTTTACCAACAAATAATTTTTTCAAAAGCATTTTTTTGTAAAAATTACGTCACTTAAGCAGGTATGCGGCCGAAATAAAATAAAAAACGTGGAATGAAATTCCTCAAAAGAGTTTGTGTGCATTTTCCCTCGATCGTATTTCAGAAGTTTCCAGAGATCGTCGAGAAAATGCTTACAATTTTCCCTTTGTCTACTAGAGTTTCTTGCACCAGATTCCAACGCCCATCTGATATTTTAGCACACGTCGTAACTGAACCCCCTTCATTATTACACCGATAGCTAAACGTAAAATGATAGTATGACATGCTGTTTATTTAGTAATAATTAACTCTGACAGTATCTCTATATCAAACAAAAACCGAAACAAAAACAATTTTATTTGATTCGAAATTATTGCGAATGAAAAGAAAAAAAAAACGGTGGCCCGTTTATGTTGCACTCTATGTTTGCACTAATTATCATACTCGTCATACTTCGTCTTACTGAACACATACATTTTGTAATTGTGTCAGTAATCGACGTGCGATGTGACCTACAATGACTTAAATTAAATCTCTGTTGAGCGATGAATTTCATTACGTATATTAGAAACCAGAATAGAAAAAAATGATCTCTCTCTCTCTCTCTCTCTAGCTCTTACAACCCATGGTGAGTCTTGGCTGACTTAACAACTCTCCTCCATTGGACTCTGTCCATCATTAGCTGCTCCGCTTCCATTATATTCAGGGATCTAAGATCTGATGCTATGTTGTCTCTCCACCGTAGTCTTGCGGTCTTCCTAGTTGTCTTCTACCGGTCGGGGCCTGTTCCCATACCAATCTAACCACTCGTCCATCCTACTGCCTCTACATGGCCGGCCCATCTCAATCTTTCCGCTTTTATCGTTCTTACAATGTCTGGTTGGTCATATAGTTCTTCTATTTCCCTGTTTTTCCTACTGCGGTACTGTTGTGTAGTTTCATCCCTTATAGGCCCGTATATACACCGTAGTATTTTCTCTCTTTATCTCACAGCCTGTTTTCGTTCTTTTTTGTCATTGTCCAGGTTTCGCAGGCGTAAGTCATAATCGGTCTTATAATGGAGTGGTATATTCTTATTTTTGTCGTCCGAGATACATTTTTTGATTTAATTTTTTTCTGCAATGCAAAACAACATCGATTGGCACTTTGTATTCTGTTGTTAATTTCTTTGGTTATATCATTGTCCGACGTGATAGTGGCACCCAGATATTTAAATTCCTGGACTCTTTCGAAGTTGTATTGGTCCATCGTCACATTTTGTCCTATCCTATCCCTACATTTAGTCCTTGGTGTGGTCATGTACTTGGTTTTACTCTCGTTTATTTTTAGGCCCATATTTTCCGCTGCAGATTCTATTTTTTAAAAGTCTTCTTTAATGTTCCTGGTTGTGTTTCCGATGATGTCTATGTCATCCGCAAAGGCCAATATAAGACGCGGGCCCCGATTTCTAAATAGCAGTGTCTCCCTTTTGCCTTCCTCACTACCTTCTTCAGAGCTATATTAAAGAGGAGTGAAATGACGTCTCCCTGTTTCAGGCCATTATTTATTGTAAAAAAGGATGACAACTTTCCCCCGATCCGTACTGCACTTTTGGAGCCTTCCATGCTGATCTTTGTTAAGCTGACAAGTTTACTCGGAATTCCCAATTCCATCATAGCATTCCACAGCTCCACCTTCAAAACGTTGTCGTACGCTTGTTTCAAGTCCGAGAAGATGTATGACTTTCATGACTTTACTCCCAGCACTTCTCCATTAGTTGACGTATTGTGAAGTTCTAGTCTACTGTTAGACAAGGCTGCATCCTATCCCCGCTATTATTCAACATATACAGTGAAGCTATATGTGAAGAAGCTTTGTTAGGAGAACCAATAGGTATAAACATAAACGGAGAGGTAATAAATAACATCAGATATGCCGACGATACGGTATTATTGGCAGGTAGCGAAGCAGAACTACAACACATACTCGAAAGAGTAAACCACCAATGTGAAGCTTATGGACTTATGATGGACAAATGAATCTTTCAAAAACTAAGTGTATGGTAGTTTCTAAGGCACATAACCAACAAGTGCAACTAACTATCAACAATACCATAATGAAAGAGTAGATTCCTACAAATATCTTGGAACCGTGCTAGACAAAACAAGCGACCAGGCAGGTGAGATACGAAGAAGGGTGGAGATAGCAAAATCAGCGTTTATGAAAATGAAAAAGTTTATTTGTAACAGAGACACTAATATAGAATTACGAATTAGAATACTACGCTGTTATGTGTTCTCTACCCTGCTATAAGGAGTTGAAGCCTGGACCCTAAAGAAACCTGAACTAAAACGGTTGGAAGCGTTCGAGATGTGGTGTTATCGCAGAATGTTTAGAATATCCTGGAAAGATAAAGTCACCAACAAACAGGTACTAGAAAAGGTAAAAAAGGAATGCGAAGTCGTGCTGACCATTAAGAAAAGGAAACTGGAGTATCTAGGCCATGTCATGAGAGGCCCCAAATATAGTCTTCTAAGACTTATTATGCAGGGAAAAATTAAAGAAACCAGGAGTATTGGTAGGCGTAGAGTATCCTGGCTGAAGAACCTGCGTGAGTGGTTCAGCTGTAGCAGCACGGAACTGTCCAGAGCAGCGGTGAACAGGATAAGAATAGTCATGATGGTGTCCAACCTCCGGTAGGAGAAGGACTGCAAGAAGAAGAAGTCTACTGTTGATCTTCTTTTCCTGAAACCACATTGGTAGTCGCCTAGCTGGTGTTCAACATAGGGAGTTAGTCTTTCGAGTAGTTCCAGGAACCAGACCTTATATCCCATATTTATCAAAGATATTCCCCGGTAGTTGGAGCATTATAGTTTATCGGCCTTTTTGTGTAGGGGCACGATGACAATCTCTTTCCAACTACTTGGTACTTTCTCTTCCTTCCAAATCTGGAGTATGAGGGTGTGGAAGTATTTGATTTTTTCAATTTTTTTTAGTTTCTCCTCCATATTTGAGACATTCTTCCGGTATATGTGTACTCTTCAAGGGTTGGCTCCTCGACCAATGAATCTGCGGTGTAGTATGTGACCGTACCTTTTCCTTGGTCCTGCTGCGCGTTCAGTAATTGGTCGAAGTAGCTTTTCCACGTCTCCAGCACATCGTTTTTATCTGTCATTAGTCCTCCGTTATCTGTATTAAGAAAGATGTCAGTCGTCGGTCTGAAATATTAGAATAGTAAAAATTGATGCACAATAAAATTCAAATTCCGGTACAAACATTCTTATACTTTGCTTATATTTTGAAATAGATAGTAGAATATTTATAGATAAGTTTCATACAAATGAAACTGCACAGTTAGCAAGAAAAATCGCTTTTTTAATATATCTTCAATATTTACAAATTACTACGAATATATTTGTACAGACAAAATTCTGTATAGGTTGACGACATGCAACTCTCATTAAAAACACACGGTTTTGCGAGTTTTACGTGATTTTAATGATGAGTCTAGTGCATGCTTGTCTTTACGTTTAACAAAGTTGTTTTTAATATGATAACATCTGTACCTACATATGCACACAGGTACATACATATAGGTACTGATTACTATAAATACATTATTTTACACATAATAACACATGTATACATTGTTTTGAAGGAATGACATTATGTTGAAGAGATGTTTCCGAGATGTTATTCATTCTGTTGAAGAGATGTTCCGTCGATGATTTGTAACTTATAATATTTTTTGTAAGTTTAACATTATATTATTAACTACGAATTAACAAGAAATAGTGGTACTTACTTATTAACGCCACCACCGCTATATATTGGATCGAGAGTTCGCGCTGCCGTGGGTAAGTTGTCTTGATTTATTCTGTCCGCTTCGCGGCGGACAACCTAATCAAACCGGGGTTAAAAAATAAAGTATTTTGAGTTTTAAAAATGTTTTAATTTTAAATAAAATCAAATAAAGTCTGCCGCACCGATTAAACATGCATCAGTGGGCTGAATATTCCACTGTTTATAAATAATACGCAATTACTATAAATAATATTTGCAGAGTTTAAATATTTGAAAAGTTTCATAACAGTTTCTAATAATTCTAATACCGTCTACAATTGAAACAATATTTCTTAAACATCATTTATACTTCAAATAACATCCTTTTTATTTTATCACATATACAAACTTACATTTAAATTTTGAAAATTTCCACGGTATGGCAAATAATTCATTAAAATCATGATTGTTTAAATATCGCAGGAGTTTAATCATTTTTTGACTATGAATCACTTTATATATTCAGAACTAATGACCATTGATCAAATAGTAATAACGATAATTTATTTGTTAAGCATTGTGGGCATATATCAGTTACCCTATTATGAGTTTGTTCTGTAATTAATAATTGAAGTATCATAAATTAACAGGCGATTATCAGTTTTGAGGGATTCAATTGCAGCGACATAGGAAATGGTCACATAAATTATAATTTATTTTATGAGAAATATTATTTATATTCTTTTCTATCTATGTATTCATCTTTTATATCTATTTTTATTAATCAAACTATTCATTTCTTTAATCGCCCTTGTATATCTAGCCTATTGATTGTTTACAGTCTGTTTAGGCTGTCTGGTCTATATCTGATTTGTCCGGTATATTCGTCCAATTAGTCTTTCCTAATTTGAACAATATGACAATACCATGTAGTGGTCGAAACATCCAGATCTGCTTAAGTTTCAGAAAAGAACGAATAAATAATCTATTAAAGAGCATGTATAAGTAAAGAAGAACTATAGGTCAAAGTGAAGTAGTAAAACCATTAGGGACGAATTTATAGAATACCAATTTAAGCTAGCTTGAAAGTACCAAATACCTAGAACCAAATACATCAAATCTAGTAGAATATAGAAAATATATAGGGAAATAAAATATAAGGGGAGGCACATTTATACTTGCTCCGGGTTTCAATTATCTTTCTCCGGACTCGAAGTTTATTTATTATTGCTTCGAGCAGTGTAACTAAAATTGACTGTACAAAATTTTGTGCAGATTGTCTATCTTTTGGAATTGGAATATGATAATATTGTTGGTCAGGTGACAACTTTCAACGAGAAAGGCAATAATAAAGGAAAATAGGCCTATAGACTATCAAAAAAATAAAACAAATCTTGACTTAGATAATCAAGTAACCAAAATTTGTTGTGTGGCAACACACGTTGATATATGAGGTAGTGAAGAAGCCGACGAGGCACACTGGTCGGAAATCCTAAAAAGCTAGTATCGTTTAATTACCGTCACGGTAATAACGGTTCTGGAATCATCAGTATATTTATGAGGTCGCTGATTACGAAATTAATTCAAAATTGAAAAAAATCTAAATGGCGGATGATATATAGCGGATCATTTTTCAAATAATCATTCAATTTTTGCTGAATTGCTGAAACTCAAGATTTAAGGGTTTTTATAGTCGTCGATCACGAAATTGAAATCAAAATTTCGAAATTCAAAATGTCGGATGCTATATATCGGACGATTTTTCTAAAAAAGCATTCAATTTTGCTGAAACTCTAGATTTACGGTGTTTTTAAGTCGCCGATCTTATTCTTTAGGGTTTGGGAATACCCGGTCTTTTTAGACTGCGCGAGTACTAGTCAAGACGACGATTATTTTTCGGGTTCGGGTCTAATCCCTCTTTCTTTCTCTCAATTTTAACTATAACACGATTTTTCGTGTTAAAGCAAGCGATTCTGTACGAACTCGCCTATAAAGTTAAGTGGGACTTTTGGGAATGTTATACAGATTGATAATGATATGTTTAAGTACCTAGACTATACTGGTTGCTGTTTCTATGATGTTAAACTACTAAAAAAGCTCGACATTTTTCAATTTTAAAAATATTGCGTTAGTATTTACAAACATAATTTATAAGTATAATAAGATTCAAGTAAATGTACTAGCAACATAAATCTAAACACAAAGTAAAAAAATCCTAAACACAAAGTATTTAATACATACCTGAGCAACGGTATGTGCATTATTCATAGCTCTCAAGCCGGCGTTTGACGGAGTGGATAGAGAGAAAATGTTTGAATGTATGGGAGAATGCGGAGTAGACGGGTGGTCGCTAGGTAGGGTGGAAGAGCTATGGGGAAGAACAGTAAGCAAAGTAAGAGTGATATAGAAAGAGAGCGACTGGTTCGAGACGACAAAAGGAGTAAGACAGGATTGTCCCCTTAGCCCCTTATTATTTACGATATATGTGACAGATATGGAAAGAATGTTTAAGAAGGTGCAAGCGGGAGCGTGTGTGATAGGTTAGGTTAGATAACGGGGATGATGTGGTGGTGGTGGCAAAGAACGAAGCGGAGATGAAAGAAATGATGAAAAGCTTAGGAAGGTATGTGGGGAAGAAGAACATAGAAGTGAATGTGGTGAAAACGAAAATGATATTTAGTAAGAGAAAGAGGAAGATTGAGGAGAAGAAATGGGAGTGGGAAGGGGGAACAATAGAGCGACTAAGAGAGTTTAAGTACCTAGGCTACACATTGAACGAGAGGGTTTCGTATACAGCGCATATGAGAAAGTTAGCCAGAATAGCAAACGAGGTAATGGGGTGTAATTGGGAGATAGGAGAGAAAACATGGGGAAGCGACTTCAGGAGGAGGATGATGATGTTTGAAAACATTTAGACAAAGCCGAACATTCAAAACCCGAGACGTCAAAAACCGGGAATTTTCCCTTGAACTTTCCGAGTCCGGGTACTCGGACCCGAAAAACTGTATTCTTCTCACATCTCCTTCCGATAGTTCGCGATCCAATTGACTATTATCGTTCTTGATACGGATGCTCGGAAGACATTAAAGGCTCTCCTATTTGCTGTAGTCGTACAGTTGAACCAACGGCGCAGTTATTTCTGCCATGAGTTCTGTCGTCTGCCAATTGACCTCCTTCCCTATATTTTCCTCTCAATAATTAATCGTAGCAGTTAGTAACGCTTCTCTTTCATGATGTGTCCTAGGTATTCGTCTTTATTCTCATCATAGTATGAAGTATGAGAATCAGAGTTAGTCACTCTTTGTATCCAAGATATACTACTCAGTATATCGCCCAAAGTATACGCCCATACAGGTACATTTCAAAAGATTCGATCTTTTTTTTCCATAGCGGAGTTTATATTCCAGCTTACGAATCTGTACAGAAACACTGGAAACACGTAGCATCTCAACATGCGGATCTTCATTTCCAGCCTTAAGTCAGGTGTAATAAAGAAATTTCGCATGGTTATAAATGTTCTACGGGCTTGTTATACTCTCGACTTTATTTCTTTCGTCATATCACAGTGTTGGTTGACCAAGAAAGTTGGCAACCTGCTGCGTGGATTCCGCGTTGATGGTTTGTTGTTTTTTGTGGAGATTATGGTTTTTGTCTTCAGTGTGTTTATAAAACAACCCTGCCCTTTCACTATGTTGCACCACGTTATATATCATTTTCTGTAGTTCAGTTTAGGTATTTTCAATGATGACCGTGTCGTCGGAGTCGAATATAAAAATGCTGTTTAACTTTTTAATCGCATAAAATTTATTCATCCAATATTTGGTTAGAAGTATACAAAACTCAACATACAATAAATGGATGAAGTTCTACAATAAATAGCTGGATGAATACAAAAATAAATTAATCAATCCAAAATTCGGTTACTTCGTACAAAATAAATTACTTCATCCAAAAAAAGGTTAATTCATCCAAAATAAAATGTAATCATCCAATAATTGATTTTTTCTTACAAACTATGATTTTTCCTTACAATAATCGATTGAATCGTTCAACATATTCGAAATTCACCCAAAAAAAGGTTTTTTATTTTACTTAAAAAGTGCTAAATGCAAATTTACGAGTGTATTTAATAATCTTCACACTTTTATTATATGCATAAAAATACTGAAAGGAAAAAACTGTTCACCTTATGGATGAGTGGATTAGCTCGGAAATAAATTGCATTATTCTATCTGCTTATATATAGTATATATAGTGCTTCTTATATATAGTCATGTTCTTCTTCTTCTTGTTTCCAATAGCCCTACTTTGGACCACGCTTGTTCAACTATTGGGCTTTGATCTTTGCCCCGTATTGTCGCATCTTCTGCCGGTGTAGCTTCTTTTCCTCTTCTTTCCAGAGGGTACCTTTCCTTCGGGTTTTTATGAAATCCACGGACTTCCTTCAGTGTTTTTCCTTAAATCCACGGACTTCCTTCAGGATGCATCTCACAGAAGACTGTCTGTTTTGGAGATCTGTTATTCCCACTTCTTTAATATCCTTCTCGGTTTCTGTCAACCAAGTGGTACGAACCTTCTTGTTTTACCAGAATGTGAACAGACTGTTGGTTAGTCGGTTTGGAGTCAATATTGCAACGTGGCCATAGAAACCCACCCTTCTTTTCCTTGCACAGTCAGAGAGTCTCTCAATATGTTCGTAGAGCTCAGAGTTATGTCGTCTTCGGAATTCCCCATCTTCCTTTACCGTGAATGCCTAGGATCTACCTGATGATTCTCCTCTCTCTGATTTCCAATTTCTCTACCAGACCTTTTCGGTTCAAGAAAAGACACTCCGTGGCATACAGTGCTTCTGGCCGTAAGACTGATGTGTTTGCGCTCTCTCTTTCGTTACACGCCGCGTTAGTTAGCAATAAGATTTGAAGGAATCAAGTCCTTGTTGTAAAATTCGTTTATTGTGAAGATATAATTGTATTTTGTATAAAAAAAATTGTTTGTAACGAGCAATCAAATTTTGGATGGATCAACCTTTTTCGTACAGTTAAACCTTTCTTTCGGTGAATTGATTTTATTTTGTACAAATCTATCAAATGTACTAAATTACGTATTGTACTAAACCATTATTATTTGTAAGATTCAATTGATCATTGGGCGTTTATATTTTATTTTGGACGAAGTAACCTTTTTTTGGATGAAGTAATCTCTTTTTGTATGAATAAACCGAATTTTGTATTTTTGCAACTATTTTTTGTAAAAAAAACATCTATTTATTGTACGCAAAAAATCCAAGCCCTTTTTAATCACCATCAGATGTATTTTTTTTAAATTTTATTTTATGACCTTTTATTGGTATATATACTAAACATTTTAAATAAATGTATTAGAATACTATACATCATATATTACAGATTACATATTACCGGAATAGGTTTTTCCTTGGTACCTATTTGCTTTTTCCACTTTTTCACCCTCCTTAACAATTTCAAACCATTTCCCCTTTAATCTATACAGTCCTTCCCTTCTTGTCCTAGCCTTTTCTCCTGTTTCTTCCATTCATTCCTTGTACATTCTTCCATCCAATGTTCCCATCTATCCTCTCCTGTCCCACATACTCTACACTTCCTATATTCTTGACTCATCCAATATTTCCTACCACGCTCTTCACTTTCACACCTAAATCTTGCTAGTATGACCTGCGCGTCTGACTCTTTACTTAAGTTTAGGATGGTAAACGACCATGCAACTGAATCCTTGCGTATTCTTTGAAAAATATGCTATTGGCAATTTTGCTTTGGCGTTCCTGTAATTCTACCTCTACTAATCGCTCACCTATCATATCCACCCAGTTTGCACCTTCCCTCATAAGTTTTTCTAGTCCCTGGCCAGATATCCTTCTCTTTCATATAATTTCGTTTTATTCGTTACGCACGCGTTCCCTTTCTTCCCTCTTTCACCCTCCCGATGCGCCATTCTAAATTCCTCTTTTATTATTCTTTCATCCCCCATGTCACTCACCTTGCATTCATACTTTACCACCCTTTTTGAAGCTAAAACGGCTACCTTGTAGGCATTCACCGCTTGCAGGACTATATCGACTTGTCGCTTCAGGAATTTCCTGTAGAAGTTTTGGTGAACCCTCTCTATCTTGTCTTCCTCACTAGTCCCCAATACTTCTGAACCATACCCTAGCACATTTCTTACACACACTTTCTAAGCTTCCCATCAAATCTAGATTTCCATCCATTCCACATACGTTGCAATGCCATCCATACTGCAGCCATCCACGCTTTTTTTACACATATTCTACATGCTCACTATTACTGCTCCCAGTTCCAAACACATATCCTAAATATCTAAACTTTTGCACCTCCTCAATTTCCTTCCCTAGCCATTGAAAACGCTCTTTACCCCCCACCCCCACCCTTTTAAAAGCATCGATGTAGATATATGTATCTGATTCCGAACTAGAGGTGTAATTTTTGAAAATAATTCAATAGTTTCTGAAAAAAACGACTTCATTTTTTCTGTTGAAGTTTTAATTTCCGAGTCTGATGAAATCAGAAGAATTTTTTTCGACAGAATTTTCTTGCAAATTTTTCTAGAATTTTTTTTGTCTATTTATTGTACGATTCTTGTGCTTCTTCGGACATTTGCCCGATTGGAAGCAATGAAGATTCAATTATCGGCATGTTTCCGGCATCGGCACATTTCTCGTAGTGCCACCAGCCTAATTTTGAAATTTATTCACATCAATTTCAAAGCCATTGGAAATAACTTGTAATATAACGTGGAAACGTTTTATTACAACTTCATTAACTCCAGTGGTCTGGGCAGAAATAGTTAAATTTAAAAAGAACTGCTAGCGGTAATTTTGTATTACCATCTTAAGAATAATATTATGGCATAATATTTAAGCAATTTTCTTGAAAAGCTATGCAGATTAAAGTGAGGATAGCATGTCAAAAAGCGTAAAATAATAAGGTTCAGTTAATTAGTTTTACCCAGCTCCTCAACCATTTTCAAATTTTTATAAACACTTAGAAGAATTTGTGTAAAAACTAAAAGGGCAGCTAAGGGCAACATTTTTTTTTTGCAGTATTATAGAAAAACCTATTCTTAACTAGTGTTAAGAATAGGTTTTTCTACAATACGGTGTAATGGGATAGTTGTTTAGTAGCCGCTTTCTACAGCTTCAAAATGAAATCAAAAATTCTCCTCAGTTTTTTAAAAATTTAAAATTTTCAAATTTAGTATTTTTGTTGGTATTCATTATTTGTTTAACAAACATAACCTAGGTTTGTATTTGTAGTTTTTCCTAAAACTTAGTTGAAATAACCATGTCTATTGAAAATATGGAAACAAAAAGCTTTCAAGAAACTTTGGAAGAAACTACGAGGTTTGAGGAAGAACCAGAAGATATAATGGACAATTTGGTTCATTTCAAATTAGAAGAGAAACACGAATTGTCAAAACCATCAACTTTTATTAGCAATATATCGGAACGAAAGTCAAATATGGACGAATCAGGAATAATTTCAATTATGGATATTAAAAAGGAAGAAGTTGACAAGGTTGAGATTAAAGCAGAAACTATAAAACAGTAATTGGTTGAAGATGAGATTAAAAATGAAATTGTAAAAGAGGAATTTTTTGAAGGTGGGATTAAAAGAGAAACTGTAAAGCAAGAATTTTTTAATGATATCCAGTTAAAAGTTGAACAAAACCCAGATATTTATGAAAATGACTCAGGTTTACTATCAACTATGAACATTAAAAAGGAACCTGAGATAGGAGATAATGTAAAGCCAGGAACTAGTAATATGGATACAAAACCATCAATTAAAAGGAAACCAATTAAAGTAGAATATGATTATGAACCACTAAGCAAGGTTAAGAAAGAAGAGCTTGGTGGCACCAATATTAAGAATAAAATGCTTGATGAGGCCAATATTAAGAATTATGAGCTTGATGACACAAAGATTAAAAAAGAAGAGCTTCATAATTCCCAAATTAACGAGGATAGCACCAAGGTTAAAGAGGAAGTTCTCGATACCAGTGAGATTAAGAAGGAAGAGTTTGATGACATGAAGGTTAAGGAAGAGTGTGATGATACCAAGGATTTCAAACTAATAAGCCAAGCTTTTTATCCAAAAGATTGGTCACCAGTCTTAAAAAATTTAAGGAAAATCAAGGACCTTGAAGATCCAGCTGATTCAAAGGATTCTGCTATATGGGATGATGAATATACACCAAAGGTATTATTCACATTTAGTATCTGTGTCTGTCTGTTCAATTTTCTTCTGCTTGTCCATTTTGTTTCTCTGTTGATACTTGTTTGTCTACTGTCTATTTAGTGTAGTAGTGTAAGTCTTGTTCTTGTTCACCTTAGTTTGTATAATCTTGTCCTTTTTGTCTATTCTTGTCTGACTATATATTTCTGTCTATTCTTATATCCACTTACTCTTGCTGTGTATTCTTGTTGATTTGGCTAGTCTTTCTATCTAACCCACCTGTATTTGTTGTGAAATATTTTTATCTTGTCCATCAAACTTGTCTTTCTAGTTAGTGCTTATTTTTGTATGAACAATATTTCCTTGTTTTGCCTTTGTATATGTAATATTTCCTTGTTTTTTTTTTCTCCACATGTACTTCAATGCGATGGGCGCATTTCGGTTTTCTTTTTTTCTACCGAATAATTTGAAGATTAGAAGTTGATTAAGTTAATGATTCAAATGGCTAGATTTGTTTTGTCATCACCAAGCATGCGTTCTCTGGTCATTTGAGCATCTAATTTCTCAGACAGCATGTTCATGCATTCTCATGGATATTTTTTTGTTTGTGCGACTTATAAAGCTTCTGTGTACAAACCTACTTAGGTTTGTACCTATGTACATAGGTGGCACAAACAGAAACGTATTCAAAAGAATGCAGGAAGAAGCTAACTCGACAAATAGCATGTTTCATCCTCTATTGTCCTACACACGAAAAAAGCGTTGGCACAAATTTATAACGATACCTCTAGGGTAAGGAAAATACTTTCATTAGAAGAATAATTTTTCTTGGGTTGAAGACGATGTATTTTAAGGTATAATATACATTATTTCACTCAGCACTCTTTGATGAACTCTCGAACATGAAATGAAGCGCGATAATAGGTCCACTTTGAATTTACACCCTGAAGCAGGTACAATTGCGAGAGCCTTTTTAGCCCTCATATCGAAAGCACCTTTTGTTTATCGATTACCAAATTAAATATAACCAAAAAAACTGCTTCTTTATTTTGGCCAGCTTTTTTGAATTTCCGGCTACTGTGCTACGTTGCAAGTAAAGGAAATTCCTTCATAGATACACAACTAACCTGCAGAACAAGTGTTTCTCGGACACATCGTGTTTACTTATAAAACTACACATCGGATTATATGCAGTATCAACACGCCAAAATATGCATGCAAATATGCACTAAAAATGTGCACAATATGCACAAAAAATGGGCGAGATATGCACAATCAAAATACTATTTATTATTGGAATTTACTTATTTTTTACTATATACAGTTGTAGTTCTTGTGACAATACACCTTTTTTGTGCGCATGCGTCAATTTCCGCCATGGTATACGTTAAAATTGCCCGAACTTTTTGACGATATATTGATATATGAGCCCGAAACTGTCAAATTCCCAAACTTTCAAATTCCCGCCTTTCAAACTTGGCAGATGCGCATGCGCTTGACTAACCGTAAAAAGGTCTATTCAATATTTTTCTAGATTTTCTAGAGGAAACCTGTGACTGTTGTCACCTAATATTAATTTGTAGGCTGAAAATGACCTCTCTATGTCAACTTACTTAACGTTACTGGACGTTACTGGACAGAACTTGAAATTTGGCGTTATTTCTGCAAAAACCTCTTCAGGCAGAATGACCTTTAAACTTGAGAGGTTAAAAAAGGTTAAATGTGAATGTAAGGTTTCATATTCGTTTGTTTTAAAGTTAATATATATATATATATATATATATATATATATATATATATATATATATACGCGAAATACGTATATTCTTTTTGAAACAACCTGTATAAGATAATGAAGAAGCGGATGACGCACACTGGTCGGAAATCACAAAGAGCTGGTATCGTTGAATTACCGTGACTTCTGGTCTCCTCCAGTTTATGAGGTTGCTGATCACGAGACAGAATTCAAAATTACAAAATTAAAAATGGCGGATTATACATAGCAGATTATTTTTCGAGGAATCATTCGATTTTGCTGAAACTCCAGATTTAGGGTTTGGGACACTGGCTGGTGCCTTTGAAAAATGCGTTTAGTTTCTTTATTCTTTCATGACCTAGGTTTTTATATAGAACAGCATTTAACTTGCCACGGACCTTTTATGATAGTGAATTCGGAAGGTCGTTGCTCTGTTCAATCATTTTTGCCAATATTTCCAAGGAATTGCACAGAGGAAGGTATTTATGTAAGGTATGGAGGTTATGAAGAGTATGGAAGGTATGGATGCAATCCGTTAGCTAGACAGGTGATGTGAAGCAAGTTTACGTAAAAGACATTCAGAGCTTGACAAGCTTTTACCATATAAGGTGCACCGTCAGAAATAAAAACACATATTCTCTCGTCCATAGAAGAATCGAAAAATAGTGATTTGATGGAATCATTTATGAACCGGTCGATACTTGAATAATTCTAGGACCTTGCAGGCAACCGAATAGGGAGTAGAGGACTCTGGATAATTTTCCAACAATTAAATTCGCTATATAACGTCCACCTAAATCTATCGTTTCATCGGCTGAGATCCATATTAAATTGTTCGAAAGATCAGTGTGTATTTCACTTAGCAATTCTTCGTAGATTGTTGACACGTAGTTTTTCGAATCGTAGATTATTTAAGAATTACATAATTAATACAATACTTCTTAAGGAATCTCTGGCATTTATCGTTATTCAATTGATGTAAAGGGACTCGAGTTAATATTTGTTGAATTCTATTTTCTTTGTAGTATCCAAATTAGAAACCGAAATTGGAATCAGCAGTTGTTGACGACTTTTTAAAGGTTTCGGTCTTGCAGATATATGGAAAGCAGTACTCACATGTTGGTTGATCTGGTATTTTTTGACAAAGGTTTTCACTTGTCACAAACCTTGCAGAAAATCACGGTGCCTTTAGTTTTAAATTGGCATGGGTAATTTTTAATCAAAGACTCCCTTAAAGTCTGGGTTTTTTAACAAAAACAATATTTTCGTAGGTATACAAACACAGCGAGCGATTAAATGACAAGCAATCTGAAAATTGCCGCATCCCGCAAACGCTTTCGCCTAGTGCAAGCCAGTACATCGGGTTGCCCGCGTGGCACGTCACTGGCTGCGGCCCGCCACCGTTCCCGCGTAATTCAAAACACATTTACATACTGAAATAAGCATCATAAATGAAAAAGTACTAAAATATGCAATGATGCTATGAAAAAAGCGTTTTATGCATTTGCAAATGCATATAATCCGATGTCTACTGATAACATATATGTGTTTACTGATAACATAAGGAAAGAGTATGTGAAATCCTGGATCGAGTCTGCAGGACTGAAGCAATCTGACGAAATGCTGAAGGTTCAATTAGAAAAGTAAATCTTTTGGCTCTATTAAATTGAACAGGGACAAGTTTATATTTCTGAATTCTGCACACAAAAACTTAGAGTTGGAAATGATGGTTGCTGGTGTTGAGCTGCAAAATAAATATCCATCTTCTTAAAAACCATGGAGCATTTATTTAGAAATACATGGTTTTCATCTAAAGGCTGGTCCAGACGCTACGTTTTGCACAACCTTTTCTTAGTGCAGTCTAAGGACGGAATGAAAACGTTGCAATTTTGAGTGTCTACACGGTGCAGATATATCTGTATATTTCGCACAGTTTTTGTGAAATCGTCATGTAGAAGGTACTAGTCTGGTCATTTTTGAACAAAATTAATCGCAAAATGGAGCTACCGTCTACATGCGCCGACAGTTCATCGATATCTATGTTCTCTAGCTCAGTTATCGCTGCAACTATACCGTTCTTCGCGCCGTTTTCAAAACTGCGCACTTTTACTACCTACACGCAACGTTTTATCTACAACGTGTTGAACTGTGCAGACAAAAGCTTGTGTAAAACGTAGCATCTGGACCGGCCTTTATAGATTACAACTTGGTGCATGAAAAACAGCAGTCGATTTGACAATCTAAAATAGAATCAGTATATGACGAGTCCTCTAAATGAGAATTCAATCAAGATTATAGAAAAAGGATGAGGTACAGTAGATCTATAAAGATCGTAATAAGTACGGTTGCCGGCATATGCTTTGTATTCTACATGCCTATTGTCACTTAAATAATTTGTCTAATCAAGGCTCCCTTTGTTCTAACTAGTCTGTTTAATTTATCCTATGCAAGATAATTTGTCTAATCAAGAATCAACATTGTTTAGAAAAATTAAATTAGTTTAATTTGTGTTCTAATATTTGATTTAGATTCTGTAACAACAGTCTTGTAAGTTTAATCAAACAATTATTTTGATGCAATTTAAACAATAACACCGTATTCTTCTTAATTGTACGTATTCGTCGAACAAATATTGAATTGAAGCCGAACGAATATTGAATGAATAATAAGGTTTAGTGTTTCAATGATGCTCGCCTGATCTTGTAATAAACATTATTATTATCTTTATTATATAAGTCAGACGTTACATTGTCGTTATAAGCTCGCGGATTATTGAATTTCCTGCAAACTACACTACTATGTACCATATAATGGCGCAACTTGAAAGACATAGATAACGACTTCATATCTGCAACACACTATGGTAACAGCTGCCAGTAACAAAATATTAAAAGAAAGCATTTATTTTTAATATTTCTATATTAAAAAAATAATTTTGATTTGAAGTATAAAATCGAAAATAGATTAATTATAATTACGTTTTTGTTTTGATAGATTAAGGATAGTATACGATGCGAAATAACTAAAAAAATTCTCTATTATCATATACTTTGAGTGGTGGAATCCTCTCTATCTCTTCCCGCAGGCTCGAGCCATAAAGCTTGGACTAGTTAGCAAACAAGTAGGAGATTAGGGCTAATGATTGCGTGCGATATCGATATGGCAATAAAACAAGGATGTGTTTGCAGAAATAAAGATAGCTTATAATAACGTTATGTTGCGGTCATTTCAGCTTTATGTACTCGAGTTTAGAGATAAGAGGGACGGGCTCCTGCGTTTTACGTCTTTTCACATCTCCAACAATATACGCTTTTATGGACTTGTTATTAAAACACTTGTAATTTAACGTGTGTTAAGATTTTAATTATAACTTCTGTTTATTTGTTACATTGCAGTTTATATAATTTAGAAGTTTTAAACGTATTTATCTTGCCACGTTTTTATTAGCTCGCTTTCTTGTTTCCCGTTTTCAACTTTGCCTGTTTTCAACGTTGTCTGTTTTGATAAATCGATTTTGAAGTAATTTCCAGCTTAGTTACAAACTTTATACAAAGCTCAGAACTGGATGACATAGCTCAGAAATGCATTATTTTAATACTTTAAACGCTTAGTTCTAATAAAATTAACTAATTAAGTGTTCCATTATATATGTAATTGTACAGGGTGGGCCATTTAACGTGATCACCCCAAATATCTCCATTACCCTTAGAGTGACGGAAAAAATGTCTAAAACGAATTTTATTGATTTCGAAGGGCTGGCACAGTGGTTAAAAATACTTTTTTGTCAAGGTCATAGTTTATGCGTCCTCAAGGTCATCAATGGTTTTTCAAATGGGAACATGTTATTTTTCTATCAATCAATTGTAGCTACTATTCACACGAATCCAACGATGCATAATATCATGACCTTTGACGTTTCTTTTTGCGCGGATTAACACTGCCCCTTTCACGGAATAAATGGATGATTTCTGTAAGGATAACGTTGTGCATAAAGTTCCTGCGCTCGCACAGAGTTCCTACCGGTCTCACCATGAATCAGAATCATATCCACTTTCTCTGCTTGACTGTGCAATACCATTTTCGATACGGTTCTTCAAAGTTATTTACATGTCAAGGTCATGATATTATGGGTCACTGGATTCCTCTGAATAGTGGCTTCAATGTCCTGATAGAAAAATAACATTCTATTTGAATAACAATTGATGACCTTGAGGACGCATAACGCAGTTTATGACAAAAAAGAATTTTTAACCACCATTACAGCCTTTCCAAATCAAAAAAATTCCTTTTTGACATTTTTTCGTCACCCAAAGGTAACGGAGATATTGGCCATGTTAAATGGTCCACCCTGTATATGTCGAAGACCCGTATATGTGGCTGTTTTGTTCATTGTAACACATGTTTATGTTATATTCATATAAATACTTCTTCAACAATAAATGAAAGTAACTACAGATAAACTTAGACACTACTTCTACAAAATCTTGTCCTCCTCCTGTCAAGTGCTGATTCCAGTGTCTTTGCCATCATGTCTATATCGTCAACAACACTATTACCGGCATGTGGTCCGACTCACTTCTCATTCCGACTTCCATACCCTTTATTTCCTGACTGGTTACAACATTTGTTAAAATATGGTCCCTAAACGAAGTTCCTGTTGACCCCATAAACGGATATTCTCCCTCGCAGTCGCCCTCTATACTCCCGTTCAACATATCCCGCTGATTCTCTTTCACCCTTTCTTGCCTCACTATTCCATCTGAGTTTTTACTTTGTCTTTAGATTTTCTTCTTATCACTTGTCCAGAATTATCTAGTGTGCTGACTTGTTCTTCCCCTATTTTTTTCATTCCAATTCCCTCTTAAATTCCTCCTGATTTCCCCTTTTGTATTAGTGTTGAAAGTCTCGTTCATCATCATCATCAGCCATTTCTCGTCCACTGCTTGGCATAGGCCTCCTCCAGGTGTTTCCACTGTCTTCTGTCTTGCGTGTTGCTAACCCAGTTTCCCGACACACGTTTAACGTTGTCCGTCCATATGGTGGGTGGTCGTCCTCTGCTTCTCTTGTCTTCTCTGGATCTGCATTCCAGGAATTGTTTTGTCCATCGGTTGTCTTTTGTGTGGGCCACGTGTCCAGTCCATCTCCACTTGGATTTTCTGATTTTCTTGGAAGTTCTATAATATCGGCAACGTCTCGGAACGTCTCGTTACTTGCCGTAAAACCGTTATTACTGTATATTGCTCCCACTTGCCACTGGTAACTTTCTAACTTCATTTACCACAACATAACCCCTTCCGTTTCAACGGATATTGTTTTAGATTCACTCATTGCGTTATGTACCCATGTAATATTTCCTTTCTCGTCCTACCAAACTCTTCTTTTTTCCGCCCGTTGTATCTTCCATCTGTGGTCGTTTGCTCCTGCCCGTCCTCCACTCTTTTTCCTGTATCCATGTCTCCACCAATCCAATAAATTGAATCTTCTAGCAGTCGATACCAAATCTACTACTTTTCTCCTGTAATCAACATCTCTAATCGTTTGGAGGATTGCACCTGCATTTCTCCAATTCCTTTTCCTGTAACCACGTCTCCACTAATCCATTGAACTGGAACTTCTGTACGAACCTTGTGAATGCTTCGTCTCTTGTTTTCACTTTTTTTCTTCAAACCCTTTACATTCCAAAACAATATCTTAAAATCTCAATTTCTTAATATCCATTTCTCTTCCACACCTCTACTTCTTCTTTGGATTTTCCCCTACTAGTTTTTTTTGTCTCTTCGGACCAAGGCATCCATTTCCCGTCAACTTAAATTTTCTGATAACCAACTTTAATCTGGTGGCTACTTTCTTATACGACCTTGGCCTTTCTGAGCAATTCCTTTTGAATGTCCTGTCTAGGAATATCTTTTGGGGTGTAATAATCCTGTATAACAATATTATCCGAAACCTTTGATGATCCATAAATCGGAATAAAAGTGAACGATAACACAATAATCAATATAAGATACGTAGACGACACAGTGATCATAGCAAGCAACCAGCGAGACCTACAGCTACTAATGAACAACATAAACAGAAAGGAGTCAGTGGCCGGCATAAGAATGAACAGATTCCAAACAAAATTCATGGTTATGAGCCGTAATCATTAGACAGGAGCGTCCATCACGGTAGAGGGGGAAACAATCGAAAGAATTACGAGCAGGAAATACCTAGGCACACAAGTAAACAATGAAGAGTAGGGTAGAACAAGCCAGACAGGCATTAAACAAACTACGTCACTTGCTATGCCATAAAAACCTAAATTTAGAAATCCGCCACAGAATGGTGAAATGCTACATTTGGCTAGTCCTACTGTATGGAGCAAAAACCTGTATGATAAAAGTAGCATCCATTAACAAGATCGAGGCGTTCGAGATGTGTGGACACCTAGAAGAATGCTCCGTATCTCATGGGTGGACCACATTACCAACGAGGAGGTGCTGAGAAGGGCAGGAGTGGACGTATTAGAATTGAATACCATAAAGTAGCGCAATATCGGATATCTGGGTCGCATACTAAGGAGGCTAAAATATCGAATTACTTTGTGTGCTTTTTGGAGAGCTTGTTTGTCAGTGTGTAAAGAGTCCTCGAGTTGTTATTTTTGGCTGCTTCCTCTGCTTGCTCACATATCAGGTCAATCCATATTCGCTTGTCTTTTTTGGCAGATGCTTTAATTTGTTTGCATAGTTGTGTATATCTCCAGATTGCATCATTTTTTGTCATCGAAGTTTTGCACTGGAGTATCAGTTTCTTCGCATCCTTTCTGTCTTGAATAAGTTGCCATGTTTGGTCTGAGATCCAGTCTTTTCGATTTCTTTCCTTTGTGCCAAGGGTTGTTTTGGCCGATTCGAGTAGTGTCTTGGCTAAGCCATCCCAAGATGTTATGGGATTTTGTTCTGCATTTTCATGCAGGTTTGTTAGGAAAACTTTTTTGCAGTTTGGTTGGCGCAGTTTGTGTAGGTTGAACTTTACTCTCTTTGATTGTTCAAGTTTCTTTGGTACGGCCAGTTTGATTCTGAACGTGCCGAGCAGAAGGTGGTGGTCGCTGGCAATTGCTGCACCCCTTTTGTTTCTGACATCAAGTAGGGATCTCCGCCATGTTTTCGATATGGCAATATGGTCAATTTGGTTTTGGGTTTTCTTGTCGCGGGATATCCATGTGACTTTGTGGATTTGCTTGTGTGGGAGCACTGTTCCACCTATAACTAGGTCTGATGTTGAACAGAGTTTCGTGAATAGTTCACCGTTTTCGTTTCTTTCCCCACATCCTTCTTTACCCATGATGTCTTCTAGGTTACTGTTATTTGTCCCGACCCATAATTTATTATGGCTATAGTTTTTTCAGTGACTTGAATAACTCTTCCATGGATTAATCTTTCCGTGGTTTTCATCTCTCCTGAATGATAAGAAGATAGCATCGTTACAATTCTCTTGTCCATCCAAACTACAGCCAATAATTGATTACATCGATATGCCGAATAAGTGACTTTTTTTTCATCTGGCAAGTTCTTCGCATTCGACAGAATTGTGCTCGTCAAATGACAATTTCATTTTAGTTGTTCCTGCGCAAGCTCCACGCTGGTGAAATATCTGTGTATGAACAGATGGTGTCCTTTAGTAAGTGGATCATTCTGTAAAATTGTTTTATATAATACCAAGACTATTCGGCAAGGAACAGATAGTGCTGGGTTTCCCCATATATGTATCCCTTATCGGCATCAGCTAAAACATTTGTATATTCGGATTCTCCACTTGGTTTTTTGGAAATAAAAGTGATGAAGCTTATTTTTCCTTTAAATTTTACTACTGATTCATAAATACAAATATCTTGACTAAGGTTGAAATGTGTGTGAAATCGATCTGGGTGTATGAAATCGATCCGGGTCTTTGAAATCGATATATTTCCAAAAATGGTTTGCTTTTTTAATTCTAGTTTTCAAATTATTTATTTGAGATGTGTTCTCTTTCAAATGTAGCATCCAGTATATCTGTAAAAACTGCTGACGGGTTAAAATATCTGAGAAGAAATCAATTTTGCCACAATTATTGGTTGTCCAATATTCTTCTAGATTTGCAGCGTAAAGTGTTCCCATATTGAAAATGACTCCAATGAATGCTTTCATTTCCTCTTCAGTAATGTCTTTCCATAAATGCCACGTAGAATACTGCGATAGATTCGTATTCCCAATGTTTGCCTTGCATATAAGTTTGTATGGTTCGTAATGCATCTAATCAATTCCTCCGTCAAAAAGGGATAAATAATCTGCAGGTGTTTTACAATTACTAGGAACCTGAGCACCAATTGATGTCGAAAACGGGAACTTATTAGACACAACGTCATCATCTACCACGTCCCTCCACATTAAATTGTGACCGTCGTCTAATAACAGATCAATATCAGAATTACTATCAGCGTTTGTTATCAGGGGTATGCATCTTTTTTTGTAGCAACTATTATATCACTATCACTGCTATCACTGTCATTATGTTCACTAATATCATTATCATTTATGTTGAAATTCGAAACATCCGAGCGTGAATGGAATTCAAAATTAAAATTAGGTTTTTTAGATTCTTTTCATAGTTGGGCGAAAAAAGTATATTTTGGAGTGATTTTGAATTATTTTAATACACAATATTTTTCGCGAAAACAAAAGCTTCCCGATGATATCAGACAAAAATTAGTGATATTACTAATATATAATATTTTGTTTTTGCTTATTGTCAACATTTATCAGGTTCAGTTCAGACTGAAGAAAATGTTAGGGCCCAAACCAAGAGATTATAGAATTTATTAATAACCATAAATATTTGGACAAAAATTATTGTTCAATATTTTAGCTACCAGTCTTTACCTATATCTTAAAAAAAAATCAATGCTTGAAGTGCAAATGGTTAATATAAGCCTGAAATATCGTTTGATTTTTGTTAATTTCGACTATTTGGTTTAATTATTTCAATGATTACAATATTTAGAAAATATTATTAGTAATTACAACTTAATTTTATTTAAATGATATTATTTTTTTTATAAAGAATCTTTTGCAAATAAAAATTGACAAATTATATCTCATCGTACTTCAGGGAACTGGCATCGGAAACAGAATGTATTATATAAATAAAATCCAATATCCAATGTGAATAAGTGCTGTGTGAGGACTATTGATAAGGTTTATAAGAAAGGTAATTGACACATGTCAGGTATCGAGGTAAGGTGACTCAAGATGCTGCCTCTTGGGAAATCATTCCTTCGCTTCGGCGCTGCGCACACTAAAAAATATCATCCGATGTATGCAGATGAAGGGAATACATATAGACTATTCCTCGGGGTAGATGTTTTATGCTGCTAGGTGTAAAATTGAGTGTATCATTTAAGAAATATCTGTAGTATGCATTAGCCACATAAATTTTACTACCACCGACGTATTCTCATATTTCTTAAAGCTTTTTTATAGTTGATTAGAGACTGTGATATTAATATAAGATATTATGATATATGATACCTTCAGTATCCAGAGCAATTAAATTATGGAACAAACTCTTTAAAGCTGAAGCAATTAATTTCCGAAAAATGCTTGCATAGGTAGATTTTATAATATCCAATTTTGTATGAATTGAATTCCATGTATTAAATTGAGATTACAAGAAGATCCACTTTGATATTACTCCGATTGGAATTTTTTTGATATTACTGTCACTTAATTATATTTACAATTTAATAAATATTTAAAATAATTTTAATATTTGGGTTTGTTGAGTTTGAAGATTTTATAATTAAGAAATGAAATATTTTGAGCCTTTTCTTTCAAAGCGATATTTTTATAATATATGTATACATTTTGTTAATAATGTTAACATCATCAATATATCAGTTATACTGATGATGTTAATATTGTTAATGAAATGTATACATATACAGTTTAATCTCGATAATCCGACACATATGGGACCAGTCAACCGCCGGATTATCAGAAAGAGTGGTGGGAGGGAAGAGCGCGAGCGGTCTCAAACCGCCGGATTACTGGACGTGACGTCCGATTAAACAACGGCCGAATTACCGAGATTATACTGTAGTATAAAAATATAACTTTTGAAGAAAAGACAGTAAGCATTTCTTAAAAATAATTTAGTTTGTGAACTTGAGTTCTATGGGCTTAATTATAAATACTATATAATAATTATTTTGGATGGAATCGCAGAAGTCTGTCTCCAGTTGGGGGAACCTTTTATCTCTCATGCGGCTGTATTTAGCTTGGTTTTTAAGGTATACCAGCTCCACTTCGATTTTATTCATCCGCTCCTTAGTTTTCTCATTTTTCTCAGTTTTTCCATCATTTCCTTTTTCCATTTATTATTTTCAGTCCTCTCCTCCTTTAGGTTCTCCTTTACAGCTTGTAGTTGTTTTCTCATCGCGTTCAATGCCTGGAAGATATCCTCCATCGTTGATCGTTGAGACGGACTGTTAATAGCCTATAATACCTTTTTACGGTTAGTTAAGCGCATGGACGTCCGCCTTGTTTAAAGAGCGGGAATATGAAAGTTTCGGGCACATTTTGTTAATTTGACTGGTTACACGTCAAAAAACTGCCCGAAAACAAGGCGAAAATTGACGCATGCGCGTAAAAAAAATTCAACTATGAGAAGTTCTATTGTGCCATCCTCCATTTTTCTTTTTGATCTCAGCGCATGGGCTACATATTTTTTGCTCATAAATGAGTTGCACTCACGGTTTTCACTATCAAACGACTTTACCTTTATACCCCCTACTCTCCGTGTTGATTAGCGGTGCAGCTATTCACTCAACGTTTGTTCTCCCCACAATTCTGTTAATAAATAAAGAAAGTCCCCCTATCTATCAAATTTAAGCGATAATTTGGGATTTTTAAATTTTTCATTTATTTGTTAAAAATGTTGAAACTTTGCAAAATTGTTATTAATAATACAATTAAGAAATGTTACAAGTTTCATTAAATTCTGTTAATGAATAAAGAAATCTCCCTATCCATCAGATTTAAGCGATAATTTGGGATTACTATAATTTTCATGTACAGTATAATCTTGATAATCCGGCGGTGGGTTAATCGGGCACGTTCAGTAATCCGGCGCTCTGGAAAAACACGTGTCTTTTCGTTACGTTGCCCCGCGCCGGATATAAATCTCGAGCTCAGAAGAAATAAAGTCAAAAACAACATCATCCAGTGTTCTTAGAAAAAGATCTGGCCAACACACCCTGCTTTTAACTCTGAAAACTTGATTGACGATTCTGCCCAAGCTAACTCCACTCTACAATTGTCTTACTATCTGTTGTAAGTTTGTGCATATTTTTTTATGTACACATTTACCTTCATAAGCGTAATATAGGTAGCGAGATATGATGTGGTGAACAAGTTTGTATACCTGGTATCGTTGATAACCAAAGCTGGAGGCTGTTCCTCATAGGAAATAAAGAGAAGATTGGCAATGGCCAGATCAGCAACAACTAAACTCATAAAAATATGGAGAGATCAAATCATTACAAAAACAGTGAAAGTAGTGCTGGCCAATTCCTTGATCATCCCAATTGCTGTTTACTTAGCTGAAAAGTGGACACTAAAGAAAACAGACCCAGAAAGAATTTAAACCTTCGAATTATGGGTGTATAGATAAATCCTAAGAGTGTAATGGGTGGAACACAGACCAAACAAGAAAAGTACTGCCAGAAACTGTTTTCCGATACCGTGCAAATTCCAAGGTGCACACCAACCTACTGTCTAGAAAAGGAGCCAAATATTCTAAGATCAGAAGTGGTATAGGCGATTAAAAGCTAAATAACCGGAAAGCTGCTGGCACGGATAATATAACATCAGAAATCATCTCCATGGGGGTCTGTCCATGGGTGTTTGTGAATCAAGTCCATGGGGGAAAAGGGAGTAGACGTAATACACTCATTATGCGAAGCTGTATGGAACACCGGGAAATGGCCTTCAGAATGGCACGAGTCAATATTCATCCCACTATTAAAGAAAGGGGAAAAACCTACAGAATGCAACAACTATAGAACAGTTGCATTAATAACGCACACCAGTAAAATTATGCTCACCATAATAAACGAGAGACTGAAACCTTTCTTTCTTCCCCAAATATCGAACGAACAGAGTGGATTTGTCCCAGGAGAAGGCACCATCGAACAAATACTGAATACTCGCCAGATATCGAAAAAGCACGCGAATATAACGTCAGAATGTTTATGCGCTTTGTCTACTACTCCAAAGCGTTCGACTTCATCAAGTGGGATGCCCTCTAGCAGCTCTTAGAGGAAATGGGCACACCAGGTCACCTAATACAACTGATACGGAACCTCTATGAACACAGCACAGCAAGGGTCAGAATAGATCAAACTTACTCAAACAAATTTGACGTTAGAGCAGGGGTTAAAGAAGGGTGTATGCTGTCACCAGTACTATTTAACATGTATAGTTAGTATGTCATGCGCAAAGTACTCGATGAATGGTATGGGGGGATTACAGTGGGAGGAAGGCGCATAAGTAATCTGAGATATTCCGATGATACTCTTATATTGGCGGCAGATCAACTCGAGCTGGAAATGATCATAACAAGGCTGCGAAATATAAGCAAAGAGTACGGCTTAAAACTAAACATCAATAGAACCAAAGTCATGATACTAGACAGGAAAACGAACTCTTATTCGGTTTCGAAGTAGTGGATAAATTTATTTATCTTGGCTCCCTCTTCACCAACACAGGAGGTTTTGTTTGCTTGGCTCGAAATAAGACGACGGCCAGCAATAGCAAGAACGGCCACAACTAAACTGACACGTATATGGATGGGCACGTCAATTAGTAAAGCTACGAAAATCAGGCTGCTCTCTACTTTAATTTTCCCAATTGCATCATACGCGTCTGAAACCTGGTCGATCAGATAAGCGGACAGAAAGAAAATAGATGCATTTGAAATGTGGGTTTACCGACGAATGCTCCGAATATAATGGACGAGCACCGCACCAATGTATCGATCCTAGAAGAACTAAAAATTGAGGACAGACTGTCCAAGGGAATAAACCGGAACAAAGTGCGGTATTTCGGACACGTCTCCGGAAGACCGGATGCATTAGAAAAGCTGGTGGTTCAAGGCAAAGTCACGAGGAAGATCTACAACCCGATGGGTAGACGGAATCAGAAGCTTGACTGGACTTTCTCTGCACGAGGCCACAGAACTAGCCCAAAAGAGAGGAGTGGAAAATTGCTTTAAAATGGTAGACGCATAGTGCCACCAAACCCTTGTGAGGGCAATAGGACCTAGGAAGAGTATATAATAATTATTATTCGTAATATATTGAATTTATTGAGGATACAATCAATTGTTTTTGTTATAAATATAATCATCCGCATTCTAAAAGAATTTATAAGTTATGTTTAGATATTTTGAATAAACTGTTACTGATTTTTTTCAATAAATTAAGCGGATTTTGTCGAAACCGATTTTCAAATATATTTTCATAAATACTAATTATCAATATTATTAATAATAGAAATCTCAATACACATATACAATAAATATTTGACGCGATATTAAAGTAGATTGAAGATTTTAACGTAAATTATGTATAATAGAGCTGTAGTAGCGCCAAGGAACATGTTGAAGTTCGCAGGATTAATCTTGTTATCGCCGATAAAGGTCCTGTGACACTGTTAGTTCTGCTTGATTAATGTAAAGCTTTCTGTGTCATTAGATACCTCCATACTTTGCCTCGCAGTCCAATTTCTCCCAATCAATTACACAATCAATTACGTTTAGAATCAATACCCGATGAATAAACATGAACATATTAATTATTTATAGGATTTTTTTTTTAAATAAATTTAATAAATATTTTTATCCAATACCTCATTGTAATAAAATATGGATATTTGGATTTAAATAGATGATTCATATTGAGTGGCGTAATAGTTATAAGTCATTATCCATACAAATATCAGGAGTTCTAAACTTACTTGCATTAAAATGAAAGTTAAAGTTAATGAAGAATTAATTATATTTATCACTTTGTGGTAAATAAATTTACCAAAGAAAAATGTCAAATTAATCATATAAGAATGTCAAAACTTTAAAAAGAAATAAAAATAAAGCAATTTCGAAGGTATTAGACTAAATTATATGTGACACGCGTGTGTTAGAAATAAGATTATTGAGAAATTAAAAATAAATTCGCCAGTTATTTGTAATATTTGCTTTTATCATAAATGTTGTAGTTATAATAATACAATTTATTTCAAAATAATCTTCTTCTTCTTCGTCTTATCCCGTTCATGCGGGGTAGACGTTTCTGACAAGTCGTTTCCATTTTCCTCGGTCCCAAATGGAGTTTTCTGTTAACTGCGTCTCCCGGAGATCTTCCTGCGCGCAGTCCATCCATCTTCTCCCAGGCCTGCCTCTTTCCTTTTTGCCTTCCACCTCCAGATCAAGCACTCTCCTTCCTACATAATTCTGATCCCTGCGCTTAATGTGGCCATACCAGAGCAAGCGTCTTTCTTGCACCATATTTGATATTTCAGTCACTTTTACGCTGGCTTTCATACGAGCCAGCGTAAAAGTGACTGAAATATAAAATATTGTGTGTGGTGTTTTTGATGTGATCGTTTTTTCGTAACACCACACATCCATCTTAGCATCTTCATTTAGGCTACTTCCAGTCGCTTGCACTGTGACTGCAATGTTGGCCAAATTTCTGCTCCGTGTAGCATTGCAGGTCTCACTGAACATTTATAGGCTTTGCCCTATACTTGGATATTCAGTCTACTGTCACAGAGAATACCTTATCTGGTAACTGGAAAAAAACCTTTTCCAATTTAACCAGGCAGCCTGGATTCGGTGGGTAAATTTCCAGATCTAGATTGCCATCGTCAGATACAGTGGATCCCAAATACTTGAAACTGTCCCTTGTCTGTAGCTGGCTACCATCCATCTGAATATTTTCATTTAAAGTTCCTCCAAGGCACAGGTATTCGATCTTATTCCTACTGATTTTAAGGCCTCTATGTTCTATGGCTTTTTTTCAGCATTCCAGTTTATATTCAAGCTCTTCCTTGTTTGTGCTGCATAGAACAATATCATCTGCAAATAGCATACACCAAGGAGCTGGTTCTCTTAAGCTTTCAGAGAAGCTATCCATTATAAGATCAAAAAGATAGGGGCTTAGTGCAGATCCTTGTTGAAGACCTACTGGAACCGGTATAGTATCTATAGACAATCCTACACTGCTTCCAATTCGTGTCCTTGTTCTACGGTACATATCTTGAACAATTTTGCTCACATACTTCTCCGGTGCTCCCTTGCATCTCCATACTTCCTGACACGGCACCCGATCTTTCTGCTTTAGGTCTATTAACACCATATTTAGTTCTTTTCTCTTCACCCTGTGCTTTCCATGACCTGTCTGAATGCAAAAATAGCATCTTTTGTTCCCTTTCAGGCATAAATCCAAACTGTTCAACTCCTATTATCGTCTGCACCCGAATCCTACTGTCAATAACTTCCTCCCAGATCTTCATTGTGTGCGATATGAGTTTTATTCCTCTGTAATTTTCACATTCCTGAATGTAACCTTTCTTCTTATAAATGGGAATTATGGTACTCTCCCGCCATTCCTTGGGCATTACTTCCTTTTGAAGTACCTGTTGGAATAGATTCCACAACATAGCAGCCCTCTTCACCCAGACATTTCAATATAATGTATTATAATAATTGGAAGAAACAAGTAATATATGTACTTATGGAACACGATATCACTTAAATAACCGCCACCGCTGCGATTACAAATTTCCATTCTTTGGAAGAAATGCTGCATCACTCTGCTGCACATTGGTTGCTCAATTTCGCGGATAACAGCCCGAATATTATCCTTGAGCTCTTCAATTGTTGTAGGATTATTGGCGTAAACTTTGTTTTTAACGATGTCCCACAGATAAGGGTCTAGCGGTGGTAAACCACACGACCTACACGGCCAGCTGATGTCTCCTCATCGCGAAATAAGGCGTACGGGAAATCGCTGACACAATAGTGCTTTTATTAATAGATCCGCTTCCATCTCGTCCAACATTGGCCACAAAAAGTCTTTAAGCATCGCTTAGTAACGCTGCTAACACAGTTTGACCTTCATTATTCTCGAAAAAGAAAAGTGGCCCCATCACACTACCACGGGGTGTATTTGGAGTGTATTCTATCCGGTCCACATCCTTTATTAATGAATGAAAGAAAAATTGGTTATGGGAAAACAAAATTCCCATTTAAAGAATTTTTTTCTCCACTTCGTAATGTAACTCGTGTTTACCCAAAATGTAACTCGTGTTGGATAAAGTGGTTTCTCAACAATTAAATTAGGGTTTTTAGAGTCCCAGATCCGACAGTTTTGTTTATTCACCAAGCCACTTAAATGGGAATGGGCCTCGTCGCTCAGGATTATATCTCTATTGAATTTTCACTATTTCTATTCTTTGCTGAAGCGTATATCGTACCATTTTCGTAAATGGGATAGTTTTTACTTTTCTGTGAAAAAATAACCTTCAAATCTTTACTAGCGCAAAAATGGCGCGAACTTTAAAATGACACTTAATGGAAAACCCTATAGTTGTGCGTGTATTGTTTCAATTCTTATCATATCCGGTTGGTAACTAAATTGTTCCCGCTTTTTTTTAAGTACAACATTTGGCATATCATTACATATTTTTGACATAATGTTTTAAATCATTCGAAAGAGGGTGATTTGTTCTACCGGAATCTCTGTTTTGTTTTCTTGGTTCGAATTATGTTAATTTTACGATCATTCAAACGGAATGTTAAATTGAAACATATGATCATTTTCGTCAACTTCCTTTTTTGCTTCTAAACAGGGTTCCAAGGCCGCAAAATCTGTTCGCGGCGTTTGTGCATTTGTGCAAGTTCAAAAATGGAGCAATAAATGTTATTTACTACGCCCCAGTCTACTTTCATGGCACTAAACAAGAACTACATAAATAACAGTGTTTTTAAGATCACATCTTTCTATTTAACTTAACACTTTGACCGCCGATAAAATTTTCGTAAAATGTCCAAAAAGTGTTTTTAGAATCAGTGCAAAAATACCAGTTTATCTGAATAGGCTGGTTGCGACGGTTACTAAGTCTATCTAGTTAGTCAATAATTTTATAGTTAAGATTAAGCTAATTCTCTTCAAATTGGAGATGGAATATTCTAGTTTAAAATAAAGACTAAACCAATTACTTTATGACTGTGAATATACTAAAGTGCCTCAATGTACCACAGGTCGTGTATACTTATTGAAATTCAAATCATCTAATAGAAGATTTTTCTTTTGGCTCCAAGTAAGGAATACGATATTTCAAAATATAATTCAGTGAAAATTGAGTGCTTTTAGGAGCCACGTGTTGATAAAGATGAAGATAATTGCAAGCGGATTAATGAATATTTGAATAATCCAGCTGGTAGTGTTCCATCTTCCAATGCAGCTGACCAAGATTTGCAATCATTGCTTAATAATATGTCACAGTCTCAATTGATGCAACTTATGGGTGGGGGACAAATGGGTGGATTATCTGGATTATTAGGGACAATTAGGTAAACATTGTGTTTTAATTTTTTATAATTCTGATAGCAAACAAACTGTTGTATTATTTAATGAGTTAACATTTGATGAAAAAAAGTTAACTTATCAAAAGCGAAATATAGCCTGAATATATAAATATATTCAACCTTTCCGTAGTTCTATAATATTATTAAGTCTTTTTAAGACTACAAGACAAATCACATGAGAGATCAAGTCTGATGAAAGATAAGGTCGAGTTATATGAAGAGCGATTAAACCAACTTATGCACGAAAATTTGCAACAATTTGCAAAAATTTGTTCGTTTCTTGTCCTCAATGAACTGGGAGTGCAAATGGAATGCTCCCATACTATTATAAAGAAGCATCTTCAATCGATGGGAAAGGCTCAAGAGTGTCAAGCATGGGTTTCGCATGCTTTAAGTCAGTGGTTCGCAAACCATAGGTCGCCCCATGCGTCAAATTCAAAAAATATTTTAGGCATTTCGCGTGTAATTATTGTGTAGCGGTAAATAGTGAAATGTCAATATAAAGAAATTTAAATAACATTGGTATTTTCAAACATAATTTTCTCAAAAAATAATTTGGGGATTTGTTTCAAATTTTGAAACAAATCCCCAAACTTTTCCGGAATATTTAGCAAATTTCCCCAATATTTTGATATTTTTTTCAGCAAATATTGCAGCTTTTTGCAAATTCCACCTTGAAAATCAAATTTGTAAACATTTAAATTTTCAAACTTAATTTTCTCAAAATGTAATTTGGGGATTTGTTTCAAATTTTTGTGGAGATGTTGCTACAACTGTTCCGGAATATTTAGCAAATTTTCCCAATTTTGTAATATTTATTTCAGCAAATATTGCATTTTTTTGTAAATTGCTCCTTGAAAATCAAATTTGTAAACATTTTTTACAAATTTCAGTAAAAATTTTTTTTCAGGAATTTTACCTTAAAAATGAAATTTTAACTTAATTTTTTCAAAAACTAATTTGTGGATTTGTTTCAACTTTTGAGGAGTTGTTAGTAGAACTGTTTAGGAATTACAATGTTCACGTTACTTCTATCAAGGGGTCGTGATAAAATATTACAGAAAATGTTGAGTCGTATGGCGTATATGGGAATTGACCTTTAAACGACCATAACAAAAATCAACGAACCACAAGCTCCGCTGGTTTGCTATCTCGTCACCGCTCAACTAATGGACACAAGCAACGATTTCTTTACCGAATCGTTACCGGCGATGAAAAATGATGCCCGGACATTAATCTGAAGCAGCGCAAGCAATCGCTTAGCCCCAGTGCAGAAACGACACCGCGCATGAAACAAGATCTGCGTAAAACGATGTTCTGCGTATGGTGGGACTGGGAGGGATTATCCATTACGAATTTCTTGAACGGAACCAAACATTTAAAAAAACTTAGTAAAACGGAATGAACTTACCAAACCCAATATATAATTTATTTTAGTTTAATTTATTAATATATAATTATCAATTATTTATATAAGGCGCAGTCGGGTAAGATCGTAAACGGGGCATGATCGTAAACGCCCTATTTCCTTCTAAAATAAATTAAATTGTACAAGTTATGAGGTCGATACTTGTATTAGATTATTATAAAGTGATCGACATAGATGCCTTTCATCCATAAATAGGTTTTTCTACTGATATATGTGATAATGACATTTTTTCCACGGCTTACCCTACATGAAAGTGACATTTTTTCATTCTAGGGATGAAAATATTTTCTCGTCTAGAGACGAAAATGAGCATTTTAAATTAATGATTTTCTCGATTAAAACACTAAACTAACCAAATTTGCATGGACTTTCGTATTAATTACATCAATTTCAATGAAATATTTGATGAACAAACGTAAAACGAGCCTGAAATTATTTAAAAAACCGAAATAAAATTAGGACATTTGACTTCAAAAGTATCACCTTCTATGAGAATGCAATATGTTACCGTTCAAACAGCCAAACTAACAATTAAATTTGTTTAGACAGTTCTGACAGTTCGCTTCGAATTGGATTTATTAAAGTCGAATTATGGGTTCTGCAACCGAAATCAGTAGAAAAAATTGCATTTACTACTCGAGATGAACGTGTTTTTTTTCTGGTTCGGTGTGATTGCTAACTCGCTGGCGCTCTTGAGCAAACTCCCACCTCACCAAAAAAACGCCTCTTTCATCTCTTGCTGTAAAATATACTATTTTCTATTTTGCGTCTATAATGAAGTCATTAAAGCACTCATATTGGTTCGTTAATGGATCACCGAGTGCGAAACAATTTTCTCAATATGTATCGGCGATTTTTTTTTTTAGAAATGACATAAAAGGGCTCAAAACAGAAAAATAGTACAAGAAACTCGTTCATAAAGCTTTTTCGCACTTGTCCATTAGAAAACTCCTCGAAAAGCTCGTCGTTTTCGAAACTTGCCGCGTGCTGAAAAATCATGCTTATTGAGCTCGTTCTTTAATATGCCATTTCCTGTTTTTATCAACTATAAACTACTTGTCATTTTGCAATTATCGTCATTTTGCAGCAAATTCTGTGTCTTGTACGCTTATTTTTTGTAAGTGTGAAGAACATTGCTTCAAGTTTAAATAAATAAGTCCTTTCGATTCTTTGAAATTTACCGATAAAAGGACTTGGAAAGGTTACCTTTCATGATATTTCACTTTTAATAAGTTTAGATGGGTATAGTTTTTGTACTGACCCCTCCAAAACTAAAGTGGTAAGTGGTGGTAAGAACCCGACTTGCACTCGGTCTTAGGTCTTCCGGATAGTTCGACCATAGTTATGTGCAATATGCACAATGCTCAAGCATTTTTTTACTGTTTATGTCTCTTGTTATAACACACGTTTTTTAGATCCAAAATTAAATTGAAACTTAGGTTATTATATCAAACCGAAGAGCGTATATAGCAGAAACATTAAAAAAAGCATTAACAGAAATTAGAGCAGGACGCATGAATGCCTACAGGGCAAGAAAAGAATACAAAATACCGATAAACACAATAATGGATCGTTTAAAAGGTATACTTTGTATGGTTTTTAAATCACTTTAGGCAGATGAGTGTATCATATTGAGCTATATAACAGCTCACAAATACAAAACCACATTTAAAGACGTTTACTATGGAAAATATTCTAGGCTTCAAAAATACATTTAAAAAACCTCGAAGAAAAGTGATGAAGGTAGCATGTAAACGATGTTTAACGTTGTCATTCCAGCAATAAAAGGAAACAATCCCTTTTCAATCTTGCAATGTTTTACTTTATTGGATAATGCCAAGATTTAGGATTAAATTAGATTAGAATTCAGTGTTAGCAAAATTTGGAACGTAGATGGGTGTTAAGTTTATATGATTATCCATAATGTAATACGGTTTCACCAATAGTAAATTATCACTTGAATCAATAACCTGCTAGCTTCATGTCTCTCTACCGAAATATCAAATTAACACCTAACCTCGTAATACACGAGGCATTCAAGTAAATTTATTCCAAATTATAATTCACGACAGCAAAGCTGCACTGATGAGAAATAAATCAAGAATCGCAAATGGTGATTCACTTAAATAGAAATATACGATCTTAAAAACAATATTTATCTAATTCTAGTTTTCTGCCACGAAAATGAACTGGGGACTAGTAAATAACATATAAATATGTATTATATAATTCAATAAAATGCGTGGTATAAGCAAAGGAAGTAGTTGTTTCAACATGATATTTGTTTGTTTATAAGACTTAATATTATTATAGAGCTACGAAAAGGTTGAATATATTTATATATTCAGGCTATATTTTTGCTTTTAATAAGTTTAGATGGGTATAGTTTTTGTACTGACCCCTCCAAAACTAAAGTGGTAACTGGTGGTAAGAACGTGACTTGCACTCGGGCAATAATAGCTTCTGGAATAGAGAATATAACAGTTATAACTTAAAAAATCTTTTTGATAATTAATGTACAATCTGAAAGAACGATTTTCAATATTATATCGATAAGAGAGAATGCATGCAACGCATAACTTGTATGGAGTGGGTCTTCTTCTTCTTCTTCGCTTTCCTTTTGACAGAAGAGTCGTGATCAAGCTTCGTATTACTTCGTTACTCGCTTTACAAATTCTCGCATTTTAAAAATTTTCCACGGTTGTAGGCGCTGAGTGCTGCTTGGTTGATTGTGAACTGCTGCTTGGTTGAAGTCAGTGCCCTCATTTGAGCAGTCCAGCATGTAGGAGACCTGCCCGGGGACCTAGTACCTTCTACCCGACCCTGAACTATTAATCGCTCAAAGTTGTCCTCGTCTCTTCTATGAATGTGCCCGAAATATCTAAGGATTCGAGCTTTCACTATTTCGAATAACCTTTGGGGTTCGTTTACTTCTTGGATGATGGACGCATTAGTTCTTCTTGCTGTCTTGACAGCCTTCATCGACCATGTTTCTGGTCCGTATGGAAGTACCGGGAATATCAGTATTTTAATGATAGTTTTTTTTGTGTTTAAAGTGATAGCACTATCTTGACATGTTTTTTGGAGCCTTTTCACTGTCAATCTAGCGATTTCTCATCTACGAAAGATTTCCTGAGATCAGCCACCCTCATTTCAAATCAGTGCTCCCAGATAGATATATTGGCTCACGACTTGGCTTTGACCCAGGTGAAGGATGTCTGGCATATTATTCTGGACCCTGTCGATCATCATAACTTTAGTCTTTGAGTAGTTGATGGCCAAGCCAAGGTTATTACTTTCCATTTCCAGTTTATGCAAGATTTCCAGAAGTTCCTCTTGGATATTTGCTAGTAGGATGGTATCGTCCGCATAACGAAGATTAGATATCTTTATTCCACCAAGCGCAATTCCGCCGTTCCATCCGTCGGTCACCCTTCTCATAATATATTCTCCATAGATGTTAAATAGAAGAGGCGACAGGATACATCCTTGACGAACTCCTTTTTATATTTTACAGGGATTAGATAGTAGATTGTCAACTCTTACGACTGCCTTACTGTTTATGTACAGATTCTAAATTAAAAGTGACAGATGATCCGGAACTCCCATTTCCTTCAGGATTATCTAGAGCCAATTCCAATTAATGCTTACAAAAGTCAACAAAGCAGCCTCTGTTGAATTCGCGATACTTTTCAATGACATGAGAAGATTCAGTATTTGTTCATTTGTACCGCGAACAAATCCTGCCTGATCTGGTGGGATTTGCCATTCTAGATACGTTTTTAATCTTTCATGTATTATAGAGAGCATTATTTTACTAGCGTGGGAAACTAGAGATATCAGGCGGTAGTTGTAACACAAGGTTTTCACATCTTTCTTATGTAGAGGCATAAATATAGATGTCACCCTTTCCTCTGAGCATGTTTTTGTGGACCAGATTTTTTGGCACATGGTGTGAAAAATATCAACTCCTCTCACTCCCATGGCTTGTATTATTTCTCACTGGGATGCCGTCGCAGCCTGGTGCCTTGTTTGGTTTAAGTTTCTTGATGGCTAGTTCTACTTCCGCTTTGAGAATGGAAGGTTCATCCATTGCCTCTGTATGCTTAGTTCTGTTGCTCGTGTTTCCATCTCGGTATAGACTTTTACAATATTTTCTCCAGATTTGTAGAACTTCATCCATATCTGTGACTATTTCTCCGGTTTCCCTCATTATCACCCACGATCTTGGTGAGAATTGACGGTTTATTTTCTTTACCGATTGGAATAACCCTCTAGTGTTTTTGTGTTCAGAATGATGTTGTGCTTCGGTACATATGTTTTGTAAATATGTACTTTTATCTCTTCTGCATAGTCTTTTTATTTGATTACTGAGTTCTGCGTATTTCTATTTTAATTCCTGCGAGTTTAAGCCGTGATTTCTGAGTGTACGCCTTTCATTGACTATGTTGAAAGTCTCATCTGACATCCAATGTTGGCGTTTTTCCGGTGTGTGGTTTATTGGTGTCTTTTTAACAGCGGTAGTTATGATATCTTTAGTTTCCACCCAGATAGCCTCAGTTGTCCGGCTATTTATGTTTATATGTTGGCGTCCATCGGCTATTGTATTGAAATTTTCCTGGAAGGTCTTTTCATCCTCGATTGCGAGCCTTTTTGGGCTGGTGTGGCTTCTGAAATTTTATTTGAAATCTTGCAATAAGCAACCGATGGTCGCTGTTGCAATCTGCGCTTGGCATTGTCTTTGCATTTCTGATTGAAGTTCTCCATCGTGTCTGTATTAGGATATAATCTATTTGGTTTTTGTTTTTCCCTTTCGGGGATTGCCAGGTGTACAAACGTCTGATATGCTGTTGGAATATTGTGTTGGTTATTATAAGATTGTTGTCAATTCAGAAGTTGAGTATTAGTTCGCCTCTGTCATTCCTTTGCCCAATGCCGTACCTTCCAACAATACTTCTTATGTGATTGTCATCTTTTGTGGTATCTATTTTGGCATTAAAGTCTCCCATGACTATCAGTATTTCTCTATTTGAGATTTTTTCTATTGCTCGTCTAAGTAGTGTGTAAAATTCATCTACTTAATCATCAGGAGATTCACTGGTCGGTGCGTACACTTGAATTATATTTGGTGTGATTGGGCTTGCGTGGAGTCTTCATGGAGTGGGTATGTGGAATATATTATAAAGGGTCAAAGTTGAGGCAATACGAATTAGTTAAGTTTTAAGTATTTTTTGTTGCAACTTATTAAAGCGGAATATAGCATACAAGGTGGTGCAAAAGTAATTTCATAATTTAAATTGGCTGCCATTTTGTTATACATGAAAACAATGAGCTCTGTTTTCATCAAAAGTTTATTAGTGTAGTGTAAAATTGGTGACATTACTTGGAAAAAAATATATCGTTCAAATGGCCACCTCCTATATTCTACAATGTTACCTTTTAGACTTGCAATGTTCGTGTTTTGTTGTGGTAAACGAGATTTTAAAAGGTTCTAATGGAAGATGTCTCGTGCTGTAAGATCTGCCGATCTGGGCGGCCAGTTCAAATTTCCAAAACGGGAGATCAGTCGACCTGGAAATTGGTGTCTCAAAATCTTCATAGTTACCCATCTGTGCTCCGTCCTGTTAAAACCAACAATGATCGAGACCCAATGCAGCAACTTGGGGCAAAAAAACTCGTTTGGCAACTGCCTCTAACGGTCGCCATTTACGGTTACGGTAGCGCCATCAGCGTCTTCAAAAAAATAATCACTTTTTCACTGCAAATGCCGCACCAAACAGTCACTTTGAGGGTATGCTATGGATCTTGCATTACATGTGGATTTTCTGTGCCCCAGAAACGCAAATTTTGCTTGTTATCATAACTACTTAGTTGGAAATGGACTTTATCGCTCATTATGATTTTTGATACGAAGTCATCCTCTTCTTGCGCTAAGTTCAACAGAGTTTGGCAGTAATTTAACCTCATCCGACGGTCAGCAGGCAGCAATTTGTGAACAGTTTGCACTTGTAGGGGAACATTTTCAAATCTTGCACCAAAATCCGTTGCAACGAAGGTCTGCTGATACCTAATTGCGTGCATCGTCATCTCGTTGATGTTCGTGAATTCTCTCTGACGTCGTCGGCAACAGCAGCGGTGTTCTCGTTCGAACGAACACTACGAGGCCGGCCATTTCTTAGCAAATGTAGCGGACCCAGTTTGCACGAGGCGCTCAGCCAAACGATTAATTGTTCGAGCACATGGAACACGACGACAGGGAAAACGACTGCGAAATTGGGCGTTTTCACACTACACGACACGACTCCGACACTGCTCCGGCACGACAACTGATTAGTTTCATCGGGACGACACGAGTGGGAAGATTGCTCCTTGACGACAGCCGGCGACGGCACCGGCACGGCACCGATATGTCGTCTAGTGTGAAACCGTCTCACTTATTTAAATGTAAATTCCATCCCACCGGCATCGTTGACTCTGCCGTGCCGGGGCCGTGTCGGAGTCGTGTCGTGTAGTGTGAAAACGCTTATACACGTTGCGTTAAAACAACAGACTGAAAATTTGTCAAACACGCGTTCTTCAGGTGTGTATCGCTTCATAGCTTGTTGACAATTAATTCATTATATATCTACATAATATATGTCAAAGCACAGTGACATTTGGCGCCATCTGCAAAAATGACAGTCAATTCAAATTATGACACATAACCTAAATATATTAATATTCCTTAATATATTCAACCTTTCCGTAGCTCTATAATATTATTATAATTTTTTTAGTCTTTTTAAGACTATAAAACAAATTTCATGTTGAAAACAACAGATATTTGTATGCCATTTAACAGCCCTCAGTCCTCTTTCGTGGCACTAAACAAGAACTTTATACATAAGATTGTTTTTAAGATAACATATTTCTATTGAACCCAAGTGAATTGCCATCTGCTGACGCGTTTCGAGATCTATCTCTCTTCGGTGCAGCTTTGCTCTTTTGAATTATAAAATGGAATACACTTACATGTAGCACTTCAAATTTATGGCATTTGTTATAAATATTGGAGTAATTTAAGGTTCTTTTATTTCAATAAACTTTTTCTTCTATTAACGCAGTTGAAAACCATTCTATAGGGTAAGTCAAGGAGAGATCGACCACCGTGTGAGACCGACCAGTGAGGATAACTCAAGAACAAAACTAGAAAGGGATCTGTGCGTAACATATATGGTAAAATTAGTTCAGCTTGTTGCAACCCACTTGATATATCAGGCCACACCAACAGTGTGAATTTATTTAATTTATAAATTTTGTGCGAACTTTAAAGTTTTTTGACATATTTATTGTGTTGGTGATATTTTGGAAACGTGTAAGTTTATTTAAAGTATTTCGATACTGGATGATAACATATGCATAAAACTATAATATAACCCCAAAGATGTAGTTGTTACTTGTATTTCCTCCAGTTAACAAGGTGGTCGATTTCTCCCGTAATTTTGGTATAGTTCGACCACATAAATCCGGGAGAGAGGTTTGACGGAAATTAGAGATTTAATGAAGCCCAATTAGTCAAATAAAAAGTTAAATTCAGAGTAAGCCGGTTACAAATAAATTAGTCGTTGGCTTCATAACGAATGCTCAAAATTCGAAAAAAAAAACGTAAAAATAGAATTTGTTTATACTTTTATATAATTATTTTATTATTATTATTCGGTTTAAAGTTATAAGATATATATTTTGTTATTTTTTCCTATTTTGCCTCATCCGTAGTTGGTGGTCGGTCTAACCCGGACATACGGGTGAGATCGACCAGTTGTAATGTTTGTACTTTTCATTCGAAAAAAAAATGTTTGAATGATATAATGAATTATTATTTATATATTATATAAACACTTTAGGCAATGCTTTAACCGCAAAAAAATGTTTGCCTCAGAAAACACAAAAGCTATAATGCTTTTTCCAAAAAGTGGTCGAACTCTCCCGGACTTGCTACCCTATACTTAAATATGTTAGTTTTAAACTAAACAATTTATTTTAATGTGGTAAAAAGCATTTAATATGAAAACGACATTCTTATGTAGTTTAGAACTTCCATGCAACTTGCAGTTTTTTTTTTGTGGTAACAACCCCAACGTTTTTAAATAGCTACTCCTGATTTTAAATGCAATGAAAAGAAAACATCTCCATAAACTAAAACTCTTTTCTTTCGAGAATTATTCTTTAGTAATCCCCAAATTTTCAATTTCTTTTCTACACTCGTTCAAAATTTATGTATGTGTGTATGTCTGTCCTGAGACTTTTGGGAAGTCCTGGATATTAAATATTTAAAAAATAACTAAAGAGATAAATGGTTAAAATCGAGCTTGACCAATCGAGCAAAAACCGGTCCGAACTTATCCCACTCCACCTTACACGAGAAGCTGAATTTTTTTTTTCTTATTTATTAACTTTGCCAAATTAAATACATATTGTGGATGTGATAGTTACAATAGACAATAGTTACATTTTACAATAGTTACAATAGACACGTTAATACATTAATACAATAAAAACAATAAATACTACAAAAATGCAACTACTACTAAATTACATTAGACACTAAATTATCAACGTTATGATAGCAAAATGATTACAAATTATTTGTCAAAAAATTCAGATATTGAATAATATGCTCCTTGAGCAAGGATATATTTTACATCTCTTTTAAATTGCTTAGAAAAAAACGCGATATAAATAATTTTAAATTATTTAAATATTGTGTGTAGTTTAAAACTCGAGGAAAACTAGACATTTATCACGTTTGTAAAGCTTTTGTTTCCAACGAAAATAATGCTTCGATATTAAAGTGTCTATTATCGAAATTTATGAAATAAAATATAATGAAGCTTGCGATATCGAAATCGCGAGTAAAGATCGATGAACAATATATTTGCCCGCGTCCTGTGTCAATACCTGGCGCAGGGAAATATTGATGTACCGTTCGCCGTTACGCAACTCTGATGGATTTGATTGGAAAACAACGGAACCGCAAGCCCGCAAATATAAATTATTATTATAAATAATGGCTTGCGAACTCAATTATTGGGCTTTATTTTGCGAAAATTTCACCAGTATTTATTTATAACTATTTTATAAAGTGCATTCCATTTTGAAATGCGCAAGTTTATTGTTAAATTGTTATACGGGAATAAAATTGAAAACTAAAAGCTAATTGTATATATTTGATATGCTTAATCTATATCGAACTAGCTGACCCGGCGAACTTCGTATCGCCTCAGAATCTATAATAATCATTAAAAAATATCTTATTACCTAAATTAAAGTCAGTCAAATGTTTCGCGTATCAATATCTGGTAATATTATCGTACACGATTATATAACGGATGGGAATATAATCCTGTCTGTCCTCTCCCTCCCATAGGGTACGACGTATAAAAAAATTTCAAAATCTAAAAGCCAAATAAAAGCAAAAAAATATAAAAGCAAAATATAAAAAATAAATAATAAAAATATTGAAAACAGACCCCTCAATATTAATGGCATAACTATCTAGCCTGCCAACACAGCACAAAGTACCTGGGCATGATGCTTGACACAAAACTCCGATGGAAGGAGCACATCAAGGAAAAACAAGAGGAACTACAATTGAAATCACGTAAAATGTATTGGCTACTAGGACATCGCTCCGAACTAACAATGCACAACAAGCTAACCCTATACAAACAGGTGTTGCGCCCAATCTGGACATATGGTATCCAATTATGGGAACGCTACGTGCCATCGCCAATGCGCCATGGTATGTGCGAAACAGCGACTTACACCGCGAACTCGGTGTAGAAACAGTCGATACCATCATTACAAGATATGCTATCTCGCACGAATCACGACTCCAGCACCACATCAACGAGGAAGCATCCATGGTCCTAAACGTAGAGAATTACGCCAGACGACTTAAACGGACCAAACTACGTGAGCTGTGTAGACTAGACTGTGTAGAGACAACTGAGGGATTCGGTGGGAGCAACTCAGTATAATCTTACATTTATAATTTATTTGTTATAGCAAAACAGATCGCTAGTGTATAAGAACTAGTTTTTGTAAGTAAGGTAAAATCTAAAAAAAAAACTTAATTGACACCCATATGGATGATTAGGGTTAGATATTTTTATTTTGACGTTTCGTGAGAGAGACATGAGCTTAGCTCAGGCTCTGTTGCGATTTTATTAAGTTTATGTGATTATCTATAATGTAGTATGGTTTTAGCAATTCTAAATTATCATTAAAATCAACAACCGCTAAGTTCATGTCTCTCTCACGAAATGTCAAAATAAAAATATCTAACCCTAATCATCATATGGGTTTCAAATAAGTGGTTTACAATTTGTTATTAAATTAACTAATCCAGTTTTGATAGTTTCTTTGAATCCACAAAACTATCTTGAAGGTTTAAAAAATAATTCAGTTTGAAAGTCATTTGTAGATGTACCATTTCCATTAACCCTTCATTGTCGAGTTTTATTTTAGAAAGCTACTCTACTATAGTACTTATCGCGTTCCATATATTATATTTCTTGCAAAAGACTTTTAATGTAGGCCCTCGTTCCCTGTCAGCTGCCTTGACTGCCAGATTCATTATTCTCCTTGTATAAAACCGCTTAAAAGTATCTATCACTGCTTGGTCCATGGACTGTATTATGTGTGTGCTATCGAGGGAATTTGAGATAAAATTCTAACTTTTGAAATATGTGTAGTAGTCGATGACGAAAACCTTCCTTGTATTGTAAACATTCAAAGAGTTTTACAATAAGAACAAGGTTATTATTTGAAAATAGATGAAACTGAAAATAATTAAAATAGATGAAAATAGATAATATACAGTCAATTGTGTTTATATATTGCGAATAATATTAAATTAAATAAAGATATAATGTTATTGTACCTAATAAAGTTATAATGTATCTAATAAATAACGTGAGTCCCAAAACTCTTGGAATACACTCTTGCCATGAATTTGAAGAAATAGTCATTTCTTAATTCCACACATAAAATTAAAGAAATTAACAAATGTCATTTTTAAGTAGCTGTCAGTGGTCTCGAGGTTATGTCGATATGAAGTTCAACAATTTCATTTGTTATAAATAAAACGCCTTCTCATAAATTTAACACTGATTTATTGCATTGTGTTGTAATTTATAAAATTAACAAAGAAGAACAAACATTACAACAGATGTTGAATGTGTTGTCCATTTTCACGAATACACAAATTAATTCGCCGTTTTATGTTATCGAGCACATTTTGTAATACTGTGTTGTCTATCTCTTCACATTTTCTTATTACATTGTTTCGCAGATCGTCTACCATATGCACTGGACTGCCGAATACTGATTTTTTTAAATATGGTAAAAGAAAAAAGTCAAGAGGAGTTAGATCACAAGAACGTGGTGGAAATCGGTCTTTGCTTATTACCCTGTCGTCGAAGAATTCATGAAGATAATTTAATATTTCACGGGCAATGTGCGGTCTAGCAGAATCTTGTTGGAAGAAGCCATTTTGAAGTTCATCATCATGAAGATCGTTAATAAATTTTTGCAAAATAGTGGCTCTATAAATGGCAGCGTTTAAATTACCATCGAGAAATATTGGACCGGTAATTCTGCGTCTTAACATTGCTAACCACACACCAACTTTGATTGGATGCAATGGGGTCTCTCCAAAAAAATGTGCGTTGTCAACACTCCACATTAGCATGTTTTGGAAATTAATGTATCCGTGTGAATTTTAGATAAAACCAGGCTTCATCAGTGAGAAAAGTTAAATTTTACAGTACATCGTTCATATTTTCATTGAACCACCGACAGTAGGCCAGTCTTTTATTATAATCGAGTGGTAAAAGTTCTTGGTACAATTGCAACTTATATGGTTACATGTAAAGATCTTGACGAATAAACCTGTGAGTGGTAGTACGACTTAAATTCAACTTCAATTGAAGTGGTAGATTCGTCTTGGACAGCATTGCTGCTGTTGTTTATAATATTCTCATTATTAATACGAGGCCTTCCACTTCTTGATTTGTTGTTAATGTTACCAGTACTTTAAAAGCAATCAACTGATCGTAATATCTGCCTTCTAAACTGATTCCTATTAAATACCATAGGAAAACTTGCCTAAATTCTTCAATGCACGGGTCGATACTGTATTCCCATTCACCATTTTCCATGCGTCTACCATTGCGAAAATAACTTTCGACAATAAAAGTTTTCTGCTCTTTTGTAAACATTTTTAAATCAAATAAATTAGGTAAGACTGGTAGAAATAACATAAAACGGCGAATTAATTTGTGCATCCGTGAAAATGGACAACACATTCAACATCTGTTGTAATGTTTGTTCCTCTTTGTTAATTTTATAATTCCTTACACTATAAAATAAATCAGTGTTAAATATATGAGATCGCGTTTTATTTATAACTTGGGATATTGTTGAACTTAACACTAAAAAAAATGCGACATAACCTCAAGACCGCTACGACAGCTACTTAAAAATGGCATTTGATAATTTGTTTAATTTTATGTGTCTGAATCAAGAAATGACCTACTTCTTCAAATTTATCACAAGAGTGAATTCCAAGACTTTTGAGACTAACGTTATATAATGTTATTGCACACGTAGGTAAACAACAGAAACTAAAGATACCTAAGTTTAGAATTGGTAAAACCATACTACTTTATAGATAATCATATAAACTTAATAAAGACTGACACAGCCTGAATGTTTATTCAACCTTTGCGGAGCTCTATAAAACTAACGAGTCTATTTAGGACTACCAAAAAGCTATGAAATAACTGACAAATTTCACATGAGATTTGTAACTGACAAATTTCACATGAGATTTGTTTTCGGTAGTCCTAAAAAGACTCATTAGTTTTATAGAGCTCCGGAAAGGTTGAATATATTTATATATTCAGGCTGTGTTTATTTTTAAGTTTGAGAGTAGTTTTAGAGTTTATAGAGAGTACCTGACTTTATTTAGTTTAACCTTTAAGTATGGACGTGGAGTCTAACAGGCTCCGCGAGGTTTAAGAAACAATAAAGTTGATTATAAATACCTGTTTTTTTTTCTTATTTAGATTTATTTTCTTATTTAGACCTATTCTTATTTTTCTTATTTAGACCTATTTTCAGATACAGAAATGGTTTTCACGTGATTCGCAATCAGTTTCTAGAAAAAAGTTGCTTTTGAATATAGTAGCCTGAGAGACACCACGTCCGCACTAGTGTTGAACAAATTTGACGTCCATACTTAAAGGTTAAAGATACCTAACAAAATATTTTTTTTAAATTCTACCAATACATTAAATTAGATCAAAATAATAATTGTTGTTTACACAAACAACAAAAAGCTAACAATTAAGTAATTAAAAACAATAACAATTGTTTTTTTTTAGTGTGATATTTGCTGTATAATGCTTTTAATTCGTTATATAATTAACATTTTACTTTGGAACATTCATTACTGGACTACATTCATCCTTTAATTTATTTATTAGTTTATTCTCATTTAAATAAGTTTCTGAAACAGTGTATGACATGCATTCGAAGAGAATATAGATATAATAGCAGACGTAAATTTGTTTAAAGATGCAAACTTCTGTGAATCGTATGCTAGGCATTTAATTTTATTTTTTCCTCCAACGTTTCCTTTCAATAATCTCCCTCAAATTTACCTTTAAGTCAATAAACTTTTGCCACCAAGTTGCAAGTTGCTTATTTCTTAAAAGATTGAACTTTTCTGGGATTCGTGAGCCGATCGTTAGTAATTTTATTATTTATTTTTCCCTCCAAATATTTCCTTTCAATAATCTGCCGAAAATATTCCCTTCAGTCAACCTTTTGCCACTAAACTGGTTTAAACTTTATTTAAAATTAATTACTTTTATTTCAAAATTATAAATTCAAAATTTTTAAGTTGCAAAGACTCGGCCGCTATTAATTCAATAGCTATGGTTAAATCTTCAGTTAAGCGAATTTCATTATATCTTATTTGCTACAGGAAAATTTAAATTTGGAAAATATAAAACGATAAATAATATCTCTTTTAAATACCTATGGTCTAGTTAAAAAAAAACTTATAACGTGTTTAAAATACATTTTTCCAAAAACATGATTCTATTTCAAATGAGTCAGGTGGTAGTGGAGCGAAATATTTTTTTTAGATTGTGAGTGATCTAATAGTGAAAAATCGGTGCCTTTTAGACTCAAATTAATCCATGCAAAATATTATTTGATTTGATTTATAGTAATAGCCTCCGCAACGTCATTGAATTTTTAAAAAATATGGATTTTAGACTAATTGAAATTCTAATAAATAGACGTATTTTATTCCCAGAAATTATTATAACTACAGTTTATTTTCGATACAAAACAAAAAAAATGCATGATCTTAAGTTTATAATATAAAATAAGGTGAGTGTGGGAGCGCAGGAGTGGACAATTAGAACACTTGTCTCGTCGTCAGTGGACTATTGGCAGTGGTGTATTGGGAGGGGAACGTGGCGGAACGACGTTCCGGTACCTTTTTTCAGAAACGGAACGCGTTCCGGTACTTTTTTTGGTAGTCATTTGCTTAATTTTAAATGAAAATTATATTTTAAATTGGCGGATTTGTAAAAACATTTCAAAAAATATGTTAAGTAATGGAGAATTTATCTAAACAGAGAAATTACCACCCGATTGGAAATCAGCTCTGATCCACCCGTTTCACAAAAAGGGAGATTTTATTGATCTAAACAACTACCGTGGAATTTCTCTCATCCCGGTAACATACAAGATTCTCTCGAAAGCGTTACGAACAAGGGCAGAAAATCAACTGGGAGAATACCAAGGGGGCTTCAGGAAGACCCGATACTGCGTTGAACAGATCCTCCATCTTAAAACTGTACTTGCATACTCCAAGATGAGAAACCGTAAGGTGGGCGTCACCTATGTTGATTTTAGGAAGGCCTACGATTCCATTGATAGAGAAATGCTTAACAAAGTACTCCAGGAACTAGGGCTAGACAATAAAACCCGCAGACTCATCCTAGAAACTTTTACCAACACCCATTCCAAGGTTAAATTTAGAGGCGAGATTTCAGAAAGCTTCGAAATAAAAACTAGAGTGAGACAAGGAGATGGACTTTCCCCACTTCTATTCAACTGTGTCCTTGAAAAGGTTATGAGATAATGGCGCAACGAACTGAATAATTTGGGTGCTCAGAGTGGTATCTACCTCGGAAGTAAGAACGATAGACTGGTTGTAGATTGCCTGGCATTTGCAGATGACATGGCACTGTTTGCTGATTGTCTTGAGATCGCATTAGTGCAGATAAACTACCTGAGAAAACAGGCTGCCAAAGTGGGTCTTCAAGTGTCGCTGGAGAAAACAGAATTCTTTACCAACATCAGAGAAGGAAACAGAGAGATGTTACTAGAACAGGGAAACATCAAGAAGACTGATAAATTTTAAGTATTTCGGCGAATGGATTGAACCCAACTTATCACAAAGAGCATCATTATCCAAGAGAGTCAGCAAGTTAGAACTAGCCTATCGACTGACTAAGATCACTTACAATAAGAAATGTCTGTCACGCAACCTGAAACTTAAGCACCACACATCAGTCTTACGATAGAAGCCTGTATGCCATGGAGTGTCTTTCCTTGAACCGAGGTCTAGTAGAGAAATTAGTTAGAAATCAGAGAGAGGAGAATCCTCAGGAAGAACCTAGGCCCGGTAAAGGAAGATTGAGAATTCCGAAGGCGGCATAACTCTGAGCTCTACGAACATATTGAGATGCTCTCTGACTGTGCAAGGAAAAGAAGGGTAGCTTTATGTGGCCACGTTGCAAGATTGCCACCAAATCGACGAGCAACCGTCTGTTCACCTTCTGGCAAAACAAGAAGGTTCGTACCAGTTGGTTGACAGAAACCGAGAAGGATTTTAAAGAACTGGGAATAACAGATCTCCAAAACAGACAGTCTGTGGGACGCACCCTGAAGGAAGTCAGGAAAAACCCCGTAGGAAAGGTACCCCTTGGACAGAAGAGAGAAAGGAGTTACACCGGCAGAAGATGCGACAATAGTGGGCAAAGGTCAAAGCCCAACAGTTGAACAAGCGTGGTCCAAATTATGCCTATTCGAAAGAAGAAGAAGAAGAGAATTGTTGTGTTGGCTATTCTACATACCATACTACTAAACTATAAACTTCAACAATAGTGCGATTGCGCAAATCTGCGGTAGTTCGAATCCCGTCATTTACTATTTCATTGCGAATTGCGTCAATATCCAGTAACCATTTAGTCTGTGCCAGCAACGTTGTTGTTTAGATTGTGTTATTGTGTATAATGCCAAAGTTGTTTTGGTAGTTTGTGGTTTCTATTTCCATTATAAATTATAAGTTAGTTTAATTATTTTTTAATGGATTAAATATAATGCATATTGATTTTTATTATTGCAGTAATATTTCGAAAAATCTACAATAAATTTTTTTTGTACTAAAAATTTAAAATGAGCGTAAAACGTAAACAACCCGCTTTGGACACTTTCTGTGGAAAAAAACATAAAACGCAACACGAAGAAAATGTGCAAGTGCTGAAAACTAAGGAAAAACATATGGATATTCCATCAACTTCAACAGAAAATGTTCAAAAAGAAGCAGAATCCACATTAATAAATTGGCCCAGTATTTCAACTGTAAATATGTGGTTCGAAAAGAAAAAAAAAATATGCTTGTATAAAATGCGATTCGGGAAAATTAGGATGTCTGACTTGTTCAACTATTTAAAATTTAGGACCTTTAAAGACGCCGGGTGTAAGCATCTCAAAAGAATGGACAGGCACTCAGATATCAGGTTATGGAAAGGATAAAGTCGCACAACTAACTTCTTTGCAAAAAAAAATTACAAACATTGTAAAAGATTTTCACAAACAACAGCTGAGAGAATCTTAAAAGAAGCAGACAAGCAAAAGCTTGAAATTATTTGAGACCAGTTGAAAGATTCTGAAATTTGTAGCACCAGTAAGGTTAAAACTGCTGATTATATTGCAGTATTACTGCAATTGATTGATACTGCTTATATTGCTAAACATGATCGTCCACATTTTGATAATTTTGGTTTATTGAAACTTCTACTATAGCTCACGGATTACAATCTATATTTAGTGCTACAGAAATAATTGATCATAGGAATTCAAATGAATTCCAATAGTAGAAGTTCAAGGAATCTATTATCATAGATGAATCTACCATTTTAAGCAAAAAGTCTGGTCTTTATTTGGCATTTATTTAAAATGCGAAACCGATAAAATGAAAGATCCTCATTTCTTGGTTTAATTTAATTGCAGGATCAAACAGCTAACACCATAACAGAATTTCTCTAAATATGTTTGGAAGAAAATGGCTTTAATGATAATTATTGAAAATACCATTTAATTTCATTTACCAGCGACATTTACAAGCGATTCACAGTTTCTGCTTGTGAAATAATACAAGTATCTTTAATTTCGTTGACGGATAATAAAATTGCAAAATTGATTAACAGAAATCAATTCTTAATTAGTATTATTAATAGTATGAGGAATAGGCTAAACACTACATCTGTAAATTGTTCAGGTTCAGACGGAATTTTGACTTCCGACTGTTCCGACATTGTTAAAGAATTGCGAATTCTTGAACCAACCGAATGGCCATCTGAAATTAATATGGAATTTGGAGCAAAAGAAGTAAAATCTCTGAGCCAACGATTTAATTTACCTTTGGGGAAAATTTTAAATGCCTTTAGAGATTACTTGGCTTGTGGTCGTAACATTTCAGACGATTTGAAAAGATATTCTAAAATTACAGCTTGCAGTTCTTCAGAATGCGAGCGTACTTTCAGCAGCATGAATTTGATTATAACGGAAAGAAGATAACGCATTTTAATTGATCATGTTGCAAATTTGTTGTTTATAAAACTTCTTGGACCACCCTTGGAATTTTGGAATCCAATTTTATACGTAAAAACCCGGTTGCGTTCTCATCGATCCTCTACTGACCAGCAAACTAAAAGAGCAGGGGCAAATGATGAAATTGTGTGTGCTCCTATTTGGGAGTTACACTATAAGTGTACTACATAAAAATAATATCTTTGAGATTCTTATTTTTATCTTTTTTCGAATTTCCTATTTTTGTGTTTGTTAATATTTTGTATCGCAAAAATAAAAAAAAACTTACAAGGAAAACAAAAGTTTGCTTAAAGCACGATGATCTCCGAAAAAAAATCAGGAAGCTGCTTGTAGAAAGTCGCGGACTATTTTTTTTTCTCTCACCATGCGTTCCGTTACTTCTTATTTTACCAATACACCACAGACTATTGGTTTTGGCTCGAATAAGACTTGCTCGAATTAGTTATTTAAAAAGTAACCTAACGTCAATTTTGTTTCGTAAATAACATGCAAAGAACACCAAGTATCTTTAAATGTCCTATTTTTGTGATATGGTTTTTGGTGATATGATATTTCAGATAAAAGACAATATTTTACCTACTTACGAAGATGTAATAAAATGCTAAGAATGGACAAGACATCAACTAAAGTTGCAATTGGAAACTGCAAAAGAGCCCACATTTTCAGAAATAGCAGATATAGTGACATCCATAATTGAAAATATATGGCAAACTGCATCTATTCCGATAGTAACACCAACAAAGGTCGTACAGATGTTAAAAGCATACCATATAAAATGCAAAAACCTTCTCAAGTCTGTCAAAAGGCTCTCTCCGGAAAAGTTAAGTTTTCGACAAAGTAGTAAGGAACTTTTTGATATTGCAGCATGCAAGTGTAAAGATTTCCCTCAATGTAACTGTTGCAAGGATAAAAAGTTTCCCAAACAGGAACATACTTTTTTAATTGATCAAAGATCCTCTCGAAGTATGGTAATAGGTGAAATCGACGTAAGTGTTACGAAGAAGTTGCAAGAGACCCTAAAGAGGAAACAGGAACGAGAAAACCTGCCATAGTAGTTAGTACTTCTCCGGTATCGCCAGAGTCTCAAAAGTCGTAGTAGTTCCGATAATTCCACTAACACCATAAACAAAAGCATTCCGAAAATAAAAAATGCGTCGATTTTCCTACTTTATCGAAGTTCTGCGAAAGGTATGGTGTACCAGATAGAGCAGCTGTACCGATTGTGTCGTCTACACGTCTACAGTATCGCCTATAAATTTTAATGCTTCAATATATATTGATTTAATACATTGGTAAGAAATATTAACTGAACCACCGATTATGAAAAACTTGCCTGACCAAGAAATTCAGTCTATCGTTGAATCAGGTAGTGAGGATGAAGTGTTGTTTTTAAAGCTCCCATGCCACCATGCCAACTCAAGCAGTTGAACGGGCTGTAAAATTGACGTCTATAGCTGCCACTTTTCAATGCACAAAAAAGTCACGATTAGGTGCAATAAAAGCCAAATTGGAATCGCGGAACGTAATGCCTAAATTTGAGACAAAAAGAGACTTTCGAGCAAATGAATTATTGTTTTTTTAATATTATTTTTTTATATAATTGTATTTTTGATTAAAGGTGATTAATGTATATCCGAATTGTATATTGCGTAACATTTATCACCCATTTATCATTAAATTAAGTTTAATATTTGGCCTTATTGTACTAGACATTTATCATTAAATTTAAATTTTTGAGGTCAGTGCGGATGCAGAAGATATTCATCAAATTAACTCAAAAATTATATTTATTTTAACATTAATATAATGCACCAATCCCACCTATTATAACTTTGAATCTCGAAAAAAATATTTTTGCATATATCCGAGCTCCACCCTAATAGACATCCTAGGAGCTTTACTTTGATATACGATTTACTAGGAGATTTATTTTGTATATAGTTTCATATAGGGAGGCTCTAATTAGTGCCAGCAGTTTCAGGTAAACCCCAAATTCGTTGAGGATAATAAGCAGGACGCCGAAGTCTATTAAATCATAGACCTTTTTTAAATCAACAAACACTGACACATACGGTTTGGACCTGAGATTACAATATTTGATGATAATTTTGAGGTTGTGGATCTATTAGGCAGTTGAACGACCCTTTCTGAATCCCCCTTGGCATTCGCCTATTTGATGGTCTTCTTCAGGATAGCAAGTGAGAGAGTTTTTTTTGTATGTTACCTGTAAGAGGTTCATGAGTTCATGCTGCCTTTCTTGTATAAAGGATGGATCAAGGCTGGTTTCCAATCTACTGGTAGGATTTCTTCTGTCCAAATTTGTTCTATTTGCTTCTGAAAGATTTCTACTGCTTCTTCGGGGGCATATTATTAAGTTGCAACTACAGAGTCTTCTCCTCGTGCTTTATTGTTTTTGAGTCTAGCAATGTGACGTTTAATTTCATCTTTGTTGGGTGGTCTCTGTTCTGGGTATCGGTCTTGATAGGATTTTTGGGTTGATCGCAATTTAGTAGGTTCTTAAAGTAGTCTGCTAGGATGTTACAGTTTTCTTTATGTGAGGTCACCAATGTAACGTCCTTTCGCTGAAAGCATAACTTGGTGTTATTAATTTATTTTTCTATTTTGCGTCTGTAATGGACTCATAACAGCACTCATATGCGTGCGGTTATGGCTCGCCGAGTGCGATACAATTTTCTCAATATGTATCGGCGATATTTTTATTTAGAAATGGCATAAAAAGGCACAAAATAGAAAAAAGTACTATAAAAAAATTCGTTCGTAAGGCGTTTTCACCACTCCTCGCTACGCTCGTCATTTTCCAAACTGGGACGCGTGCTGTAAAATTGCGCTTACTGAACTCGTCCTTTAATATACTATTTTTTAAAAAGCATAAAAATTTGCAAAGTAGGTAACTATTTCTCCACATTAAAATATTTATACTTGTTGCTGTTTTTTTTAGAAAGTATTGCCTCATCCTTTGAGATCTTACTTCCCTTTCTTCGGCAGATATTTGGATCGTACGCTTTTGTTTGATTTTAACTTGGACCCGTTGCTTCTTATCCTTGGTGATGGTTTCGGCTGTTTGTCCTTCAGCATAGTGTCTGTTATTTGGAGTTCTACGAGGCCTTTCTCAGTTTCCTTAAACCAAAGAGTTATTTTTTTTTACGAAGCGTGTGACCACACGTGCCGTAGGTATGCCACCCCTGCTATAAATCTCTAATTAGAAATAACTCTACAAAACGTAATCCAATGAAGTTACATTACAACTTCTTAGAAGCCAATTAATAACTCCATGTCTTGAAATTATCGATTTTCAAAGGCACATTTCTCCTGAAACACAAGCTCCTACAGCAATTCAGTACATATTCTGAAGAGTAAACTTATTTTAGATTAGATTAGATTCCCGACTTCCTCTAAGGGTTTGGCGCACGTCAACCTTAAGGCTTATTGTGCTGTCGGTTGATATAAAACTTGCAGTCCGACGTCTGTGTCACTGACTAGTTTCCTTAGTTTTCCTACAAGTTTGGGTTCCCATGTGGTTTGTTGGTTCCAGTCGAGCTGGTGTCGCATTCGTTCTAGGGCAGGGCATTCGAAGAGTACGTGGTTTGCTGTTTCATCTTCCTCTCCGCAGAGTCTACATAAAGGTTCGTCTCGGTAGATTTTTACTTTATGCATGAATTCTCTAAATCCGCCAGTGCCTGTTAGTAAACTAACTATCTGCTTCGTGTGAGCTTTGTTTTGTTTTAACAGGTCCTTTGATATATTGGGATTAGGTGAGTCTATTAGCTTCCTGCAATGGGTTGCTTTATCATAGGAGTTCCATCTGAGTTTGTGTTTATTTTTCATCCAATCATTGATGGATGCTCTGGCGCAGGCTTTTTCTATACCTATGCTCGGTTCGGGACCAACTAGTTTCTTGCGGGCACCTTGTTTTGCTAGGTCGTCTGCATGTTCGTTTCCCTCTATACCACTATGCCCGCGAACCCAGATGATTCTGTGTTCTGTTGGCCTAGTGTATGTAGTATTACTTTGCATTCTTTTATGATTCTTGATTTTGTACTGCAGGCCTCTAGTGCTTTTAGCGCTGCTTGACTATCAGATATAAAATAAATGTTTCTGTTCCGATATTTTTGTCTGTGGCATTCAGTAGCACCCAATAGTAATGCGTGTACTTCTGCTTGGAATATCGTGCAGTGTTCGCCTAGGCTGGCTGATTCCCTAATTTTGGGATTTTTGCTGTACAGGCCCGATCCGGCCCTTCCTTCAAACATTGAACCATCCGTGTAAAAGATTATGTTCTTGTTTGTAGGGGTGGGAAGCTGGTCCGGTTTCCAGCTTGGATCTATGTGTACGGTGAATGATTTTTCGAAATGGAATGACTTGTTGGTACTGTCGGTTCTCATTTCCATCAACGGTATTCTGACTGCCGTCATGATTTTCGTATGCCCGATCCTACTGGCTGCGATCCATTGACCCGCGCATTGTAGTCGGTATGCCGCCATTCTTGCTTCTCCTTTCAGAAAGATGTCTAATGGCGGTGTATCTAGTATCACGTCTAATGCTAATCCAGAGGTAGTTCTAAAGGCTCCTGTGGTGCATAGATTCGCTAGATGTTGTATCCTGCTTAATTTTGCAACAGCAGTTGATTGTTGTAGTTTAGGCCACCAGGTTACTATGCTGTAGGTTAGTATTGGTCGAACTATAGTTTTGTATAGCCAGTGAGTCAGTTCCGGTTTGAGACCACATGCGCTACCTGGGGAATACTAAATTTATTTTAGTATTCAACATTTCAACGAATATCAAGAATATCACATTATGTCAATTATATGGACCACAATATTCACGTAGATCACGCTACATTTTCCGTTATATTTTTTTATAACGTGGGACAATTTGCAAACGTTATGTAAGTGTGTGTTTTTCCAATGCGAATTTTCACAGTATTCTAACATCTAATGACGTTCAATGATACTTATACAGTATAATCTTGATAATCCGACACATATGGGACGAGACAACCGGCCGATTATCGAAAGAGTTAAGGGAGGGAAGAGCGCGAGCGGTCTCCAGACCGCCTGGTTACTGAACATGTCCGATTAACCAACGGCCGAATTACCGAGATTATACTGTACTAACTTAAACAAGTTGGTCATATTACCATTTCGTCCTATTAGCAAGTATCTTCACGTAGTCCAGTAGCAGTACAGATTTAACTGAATCTCCAAGTACGTATACAAGTATGTATAGTAATCTCCAAGAAGTATTTCTATAAGAGGTGTCTTTATTCGCGATTTCTTACCTTACTCAGAAGAACGGAGTCAAAAGTTCTTGTCTATCGGGCAATTACTCGATTGAAATCAATTTTGGAAAGCAGGAATTTTCAAAGTTGATTTTTATTTTTAGTCGAGGCAAAAATAGGCCTGTTTACAGTTAGTTAAGCGCATGCGTATCAGCCCAGTTTGAAAAGGGGGGAATATGATAGTTTCGGGCACATATTTAGTAATACATCAAAAAATTCTAGCACTTTGTGATATATAACAAGGCGGAAATTGACATATGCGCACAAAAAAAAATCAACTATGAAAAGGTCTATATAATTTCAATTAACATAATTAAAAATAAACATATTGATTTCGGTGGGGACATCTAATCGCCAAAACAAGTTTTTCAGCTCTTTGAACATTTTCATCTCCATTTTATGTTTTTAGTTATCTTTCACAATTGTCATCAATAATATAAAAAGAAAAAATACTAAATACTCACTGTTTTCTTTTCAATTTTCTTATTTTTTTTTCAAATAATTCACTGTTTGATTTCAAATATATATCTTTTAATTTAATTTTGAAATTGAACTGTATAAATATTATCCACGAACGTCTATATTTACCATTTCTTTATTGGTTTTATGTGTATATGCTTTGGCACAATATTTGTTATATTATTTAAATAGTTGTAAAAGAATCGGATGTAATAAAATTCCATGTAAGTTGATTTACGAAAAATGTTTCCATCATAAAGTTATGCTCATATTGTAAGCCGAATTGTAAATTGAAATATATGAAGCATAAAAGCGAATAAGAGGTCAAAGGGATAGCGTATAAGGTGTGCACGTAGCAACAAACAGTATCCTAAGAGACCACTAATAAAAATCCTGGTTCATGCTTCATCTTGTTTCTGGATTATGTTTGCCCGGAAAGAGAAATTGCGTTAGATTTCCCACAGGCATAGCCACTAAGCTCTTCATTCATGCCACACATTACATAACTAAAACATAATTTCCCTTCATAATACCATTTAATAGTGCCACTGCGTCCCACACTTTTAATGAAAATTTATCGGATTCTTATTTGAAAACATACCGAACTGTATATTGCAGTAGCCGCTTCGCAATTCTGGAAACCGCTTACGCCGCAAAGCCTGTTCCACTGAAAATTGAAAATAAAAATAAGTCTCCGTAGATGAGATTGGAATTGAATTTTAGTGCGGTCTACTAACATGATTTGCCCAGCAAATCAGATCTAAAATGAGCGCTGGATTTTTTTCTAAATAAATTTTAAGGGTAAATTAAAGCTAAGGGATAATAAAACGCGCTAGAAGCGTTTACAGTCTTAATTACTAACAAACAATGCGACACGAAACAAAAGTTAGATGGAGTCCAATCACTCGCAATCTGCATTCCGACAATTAACGCAGCAGTTCGTTAATTACACCATTTCAAATGCAAATTAAACAGAATACTTTTGAATATATATTTTTTTTAATAATCCACATTTAATATAAAATGTTTTCTTTTTCATTTCAGGTAACTCGTTTTCCTTGATTACTGTTAATAATAGTTGGATGAAGATGTAAGTACCGTTTTAGTTTTTTCTTTTCATTTATTGTCTGTTTACTTATATTCTCGATGAAATATTGATCGTGCGGTTTTACTTTTTCGTCCTGAAGTTTTATATAAAAATAACAAAAATATGTGTTCTTCACTTCTATATTACAAAATAGACGAGAGTGAGTTATCCATCAATTCCGTCTGACAGAAAGACATGCTTTTATTTCATTTTAATGGCGTGTTGTTAAGAGTAGATTTCCACCGGAAATCTAAGTTTCTGTACTTATCCATCTTTGGGCAGATATTTATTAGTTTCTAAAATATTAGCATTTTTTTTAAAATATTACCTAGTAAGACGTAAAATTGATTTAAAAATTATTGCTATATTGCTTGATTTAAAATCCTCAAATTTGATTAAATTAAATGTTTTCTTCTTCTTATACCCGCTCCACTCTCTCGCGAAGTAGCACGGAGTTGAGCGAGAAACGAGAGTGTGGTCAGGTACCTCGGTCCGCCTTGTGCTTCCTCGCCTCGCCTTGGCTAACTTCGCTTCATGAAGCGGTTTTTCGTACCCGAGTCAAAGGGACACGAGGCGCGAGTACGAGGAAGCCAGAGTAATCACGTCTACACTCTCGTGTTTACTCGTCCTTTCCTATATATTATACACACAAATAGTTGCAGCAGCAGCTACCACCTGTTCGGTGTCAGTCAAGGCACTGAGTTCCTCGCGAAGTAAGGCGTGAGTGTAGATGCCTCCTCCGTCTAGTTCCTCGCCTCGAACAACTTCGGCGAGGATCCTCGCCGAACTTACTCCGCGAAAGTGTGGAGCGGGCATTATACTTCGAGAAGACCTTGAGGTCTGTTTATTGCCTAGGCTCAATTCGCTTGGTTATTCTGTGAAGCGGAGCTTCAACTATCCTTCCATCCCTTAGGTGGTCTACCTGGCGGGCATCAGCCACCTGGTTTTCCATCTCTGGCGATGTATGCTAGTCTCTCTTGGTTCATTCTGTCTATGTGGTCACGCCAATATCTTCTCCTTTTCCTCCCTCATCTCACTATGCCCTCCATCCTGCATACGGCTGTTATGTCGTTGTTTCTCACGTTATCTCTATGTGTCTTCCCTGCGATGGTTCTTAATGTTTTCATCTCCGCTGTTCTGAGGATGCTTTTTCTCTCATTCGTATCAGTTCTCGTTTCAATACCATGAGTTAGTACCGATCTAACACAGGATTTATATATCCGCACTTTACTATCAATGCGCATGTGGTTGATTTTCCAGATGATATCTCTCAGGCATCCTGAGAATGTTTTGGCTTTGTTGACCTGTGAGTTTATGTCGTTTATCGGGTTGTTGGTGCTTGATGTCTCCGCTCCTACGTAACGGAAGCTCATTACCTGTTCTATTGATTTATTGTCTATTACGACTTTACACCTTGCTGGTTCTTTGGAGAACATCATGCATTTTGTTTTATCAATGGAGATTGACTTGTTGAATTCTTCATTTGTCTGATAGAACTTATGTGTTTGCCTCTGCAAATTGTTTTCTGTTTCTGTCGGGATTACCGCATCATCCGCAAAGCACACCATGCTGATTGATTTGTAATTCGGTATGTATCCCCTGTTCATTGTTGTCACACTGTGTATCGTCCATGACAAGGTTTAAAAGGAATGGGCTGAGACTACTACCCTGTCTTATTCCTATTAGTGTCGGTATGTCTTTTGTTGTTTCCTGGTCCACTTTTATTCTTGTAGTGTTGCCTGTGTTCAGATTTCTGATTAAATTTATGATTGATGTTGGCATTTGTTTCTCTCTTAATATGTCCAATATGTCTGGCAGCTGTACTTTGTCGAATGTCTTAGTTAGGTCGATAAGACACACATAAGCAGGGTAGCCTAATTCGGTCGCCTTCTCCTTTACCTGTCTCACAATGAACAAGGCATCGGTTGTCGACCTGTTCTTCCGAAATCCTTGTTTCCGATGGTGCGTTCTAGAATGTTTTTGACAATGCTGGTGAACAGATTCATGTTGGTGCAAAGCAGGGTTTTAAGGCTCTTTCAGACCGACGCGGAGCGTTTGCGTCGCGAAATTTACGCAGCGAAAAATTCGCTTGCGGCGCGGCAGCAAAATGGTCATACCCACACCAAAACGCGATTTTTAGGTGTAGTAATGAGTTCCTCAAAGGAAGAAGCTCTGCTAATATTGGTATTGCAGATTGTACAGTTTTGCAAAAAAAAATTGATGCCAAAACAGTCTTTACATTTTTGGTTGTAACATCAAAACGAAAAAAGCTACAAAAATGGTTTTAGCAGATTATTAAAGCTTAATAAAACTACAAAAATCTGATATATAACTTATATCTCTCACTGCAAAAACAAATGAATTACAAGTTTTGCCAAAAATATGGATTCTAAAACTGTCCTTATATTTTTGGTTGTAACTGCAAAACCAAAAAAGCTACAAAAATGGTTTCAACAGATTATTAAAGCTTAATAAATTTGCAAAAATCTGCTATATAACTTCTTTGCCTCACTGCAAAAACAAATGAATTACAGTTTTGCCAAAATAAAATGAATTCCAAAACTGTCCTTACATTTTTGGCTGTAACTGCAAAACCACAAAAGCTGCAAAAATGGTTTTAACAGATTATTAAAGCTTAATAAATTTGCAAAAATTTGATATATAACTTCTTTGTCTCGCTTCAAAAACAAATGAATTACAGTTTTGCCAAAAACACAATTGATTTCAAAACTGTCTTTACATTTTTGGTTGTTACTTTAAAACTCTTTGTCTCGCTGCAAAAACAAATGAATTACAGTTTTGCAAAAAAAAAATGGACTAGAAAACTGTTCTTACATTTTTGGTTGTTACTTCAAAACCAAAAAAGCTACAGAAATGGTTTTACCAGTTTATTAAAGCTTAATAAATTTGCAAAAATTTGATATATAACTTCTTTGTCTCACTACAAAAACAAATGAATTATAGTTTTTCCAAAAAAAAATTATTCCAAAACAACAGCAGAAGAAAATCGGTCAGTTTTCTATTTTTAGTTTGTTTTTCATTTCTTAAACACCTAAAACTCATTTAAGAAATAAAATAAAAATAATGTGGGTTCATAAAATCTACAAACTTAATTTTCAACATTTTCAAATCTCGGCATTTTCTTCCAATTCTAATACTATCTGCTTGCAAATTTTGTCTTTTCTGGTTAAATTTTTATAGTTTTCATCATCTAGGTCATACAATATAGGATATTTTCTAAAATTATGAATCAACTTCTGTGTAATCGCCATTTCAAAACACGGCGACAGCGAAACTGACCGCACACGCAACGTTCTTGTCGTGCAACGCTGCACTACCGCGGGTATGGCGGATATCGTGCCTGTTGATCTGAACATTTGCATAAGCCGCCACGTCAATCGGTCCGCCGCGATAACGCAACGGCGGCGGTAACGAAACTTCCGCGCCGGTCTGTGAGATCCTTTATGCCTCTGTAGTTCTCCGGATTGGTTTTTTGTCCCTTATTAAAAATTGGTATGGTGATACTTTTGTGCCACTCTGTTAGTATGCTGCATGTGGTTATTATTTTGTTGAACAGTTCCGTTAATTTTCTTGCTAGCTCTTTACCTCCATCTTTTAAAAGTTCGTTAAGGATCTCTTCCACTCCCGGAGCTTTTCTGTTTTTCAAGTTTTTAATCTTCAGAGGAAGTTGGGGCCTCCTCTGTAACCATTAATCTATTCTTGATTTTGCCTCTGCTTCTTGTGATTGAGGTTCTGGCGTATTGTCCGTGTTGTCATATAAGTTTCCAAAATATGTTTCCCATTCGTTCAGTGCAACCTTTTGGTCTGGATGTATTCGTTTACGGGCTTCTTTCTGTTTTTTACTTACTTACTACCTACTTCTCCGCGCTACAGCCCATGAAGGGCCTTGGCCTCTCTGACGATCGTAGCCCAATCCTGGCGATCTTCAGCTCGTTTCCTCTTCTGACTCCCATCTTTCGTAAGTCATCCTCTACATCATCCAGCCATCGTTTCCGTGGTCTCCCTTTGCACCTTCTGCCACCTGGGTTTCCTCTGTGTACCTTCTTGACAGACCTGTCATCTGGCATTCGCTCTACATGGCCCAACCATCTTAGTCTATTACTCTTTATTTCCAAAACTATGTCAGCATGACCGTATAGTTCCTCCAATTCCCTATTTTCCGTATTCTCCATTGCCCTGCGTCATTCACTGCCCCAAAAATCTTTCTTAATATTTTCCTTTCCCATCTTCTCAGACATTCCTCTTCTGCCACCCTCATTGTCCATGTTTCCGAGCTATACATTACCACCGGCCTTATAACCGTTCGATAGACAGTTATCTTCGATTTTCTGCTCAGGCTACGTGACTTGAGAATCTTAATCAGGGCCCAGTTTGTATGCTCTGTTTCCCGCTGCAATCCTTGCTTTTATTTCTTCACTTATGCTGTTATCATTAGTTACCAACACTCGCAAGTACTTAAACTTCTCACAACTCTCATAGTTGACTCCATTAAACTTTATGAGTTTGTCTTTCACCGCTGTGTTTCTCCTGGAAGAGAAGATATACTGTGTTTTGGCGCCAATTCTTCTGCCTCCTTTTGTAACCTACACAACCCATCTTCCAGCTCTTTAAATCTTCGAGACAGCATACACACATCATCCGCATACGCCAAATTCTGGTTCATGCGGTTAAACAGAGTACCACCGGGGTTGTTGGTCTCCACTTTTCTCATCACTCTCTCCAGTACTATGTTGAAAAGTAGTGTGGATAATACATCGCCCTGTCTTAACCCTTGGTTGACTTCAAATACCTTCGTAAGTTTTCCTTCTACTTTAACTTGGCATTTCGTTCTGTTGAGGGTCATTTGTGTCAGACGTATTAGCTTATATGGACACTCCATAGCCATCAGAGTCTGATACAGCTGTTTTCTTTTCACGCTATAATAAGCCTGTCTGAAGTCTGTTTGAAATCTTTCTGTTTTTTGCATCTTCCAAATGTCCAAATTTCCTCTGGACTCCATAAAGATCGTGTTCCATGTCTGTGGAGAACTTCTCCCAGTGTTCCCTTTTGATTCTTCTGATTGCCGCGTTGACTCTATTTCTTGTTTCTTTATTGTTATTGCAGTTTTCCTCTGTTGGTGTACTTTTATATTGTAATTAGCTTTCTTTTTTATTCTCGGCCAGCCTTTTTACCTCCTGTGTAAACCAGGGCTTGGTTTTGTTTTGCGAGTTTAAGTTTATGGTTCTTTTCCCTATTGCGTATATTTCCGTATGCATCTCTTAATTATATTCCAGCTGTCTTCTACATTCTTGTGTGTTATGTTTCCCGATGTATGTTTTCCACTTAGTCTGCTTTCATATAGGTATTTGCTGCAGTCGTTATCCAATGAGTCTAGGTTGTATTTTTCAATCATTATCGGTCTTTGCTTTATTCTTCAATACCTCTGTATGACGAACTTTCCGAGCACTAGGTTGTGATCTTGTTAACAGAGGTTATTACTCTTATATCTTGTATTTCATTCGATGTGATATATCTATTTGTTATTATGTTATCGATCATTGATTTCTGGCCTGTGGTGTTGCAGAAACTGTATTTATGTTGGTTTTTGTGAGGAAAATAGTTGTTGTTTATCCGCAGTTCGTTTCTTGCGCAGAAGTCTCCGTTTTCATTTAATATGTGCTCGTTGCATCTTTGCTTAACTCCAGGTATTTCGTCTGAGCTGATTCTCGCCTTGAAGTTTTCGAATAGGATTACTTTTCCATTGTTATTTATGTGGTCAATGGTGTTTTGTAGCTTCTCATAGAAACTGTCTGATTCCTCTCTTGGTTTGGACATTTGGACATATCCGGGGCGTAGATACTCACAAGATGCAATGGGTTTTTGGGGAAGGTAAGTGTGACTTTCAATATTCGGTCGCTTACGTAGTCGACGTTTTCTATTATGTCAGTGTACCTTTCGTATAAACATACCGACTCCCGAGTGGCTCCTTTCTTGTTTCGGTTTTCCACTATAGAGTAGGATATGGTTTTCGTACTCGCTCGTGCCTTGACCTTTACGTTTTGTCTTGGATAGTCCGCATATCTATCTTGTGCTTGTTCATCTCCAAGATTACCTGCTGATCCCTTCCGTTCCATGAGGTATAGACGGAGAGCCAGGGCCAAAAAAACTGTTTCAATTTGTTAAAGCTGGTTTTCTGTTCAATAGTTATAGCCGATGTATACACAAACATGCTCAGGTCAGTTAAGCGTATCATAGAACAGATGACTTAGGTACGATATCAAAGGTGTATCATTTACAGGGCTAACAAAAAAGATTTGTTAAAGCTGAAAATTGTTATACAACTTCTGTAATATGTATATAAATAAAAGTTATGTTGGTCAGTCAGTCATATATTAGAACAGAGCTGGTCAGTCGGACCGAATAGATGTATGATAAATAAATTAAGTGCAAAAATTTGTCAGTCATGTGTTCAGTAGAACAACGCCCGTCAGTCAAATGAAAATGGTAAAGGTATTCCGCGCGCGCCGTTTGAGTTTCAGGCTGCGTATCGGGCTATATCTAAGTTTTGTTTTTTTTATTTTAACAATTAGAAAACGTTATTTGATGTTATAATTTGTGGTTATATAAATAATTAACATTTTAACTCATTGACAAACCATTTATTTATTTATTTGCTACGTTTCATGCAATATTATTATCAAAAGTATAAAACATTCTGGTTTTAGAAAAACATATCTGTTATGTACAATGTAACAACAACCAAAATCATCTCGTTTGATCAGTTTCCTCATAATCTAACTCGTCCTCCGTATTATCTAATTCTTCAGTTTCACTCTCATCTCCGGAAATATCTAGTAGTGATAATTCTGAATTCGTTTCCGATTGATTATCTGAAAAATAAATTAAACTCATATAATTTCAATTCTAGAATTGACTCATCAATTGATTAATATTATTTACATACCTGAATTATCTTGTACCGGTTGAATCACGACATCGTTTATTAGCTGGGGTAATTGATCACCTTCGAACCAATCAAATTCATAAGAATTATCAATTATTTTCCAGCCATTATCTATCGGTGACAATTTCGTCGTAATTCTGCAATGCGCATTACGCCAAATGTTGGTGATGTAAGCTGCCCTTAATTGATTCATTAATTCAGCCTCTTAAGGCGGCATACTTGATCCATCGACAGTTTTGACCTTGAATTGGAAGGAATCATTAACATCGTTTGAACTGTTGTAGGTTTTGGAAAACATCACTAATCGTGCCTCGTTGACAGATTCTAATTTCTTGAATCCATGCAGAGTACAAACATATTGTTGATTTTTTTTTCAAATACAGCACATTTGTTGTTCTCCGTAATATAAGCAAAATCAGCGAAGGTATTTTGGAAGTCCAAGGTCTGTCTGAGTAATTGCAGTTGTTTCTGTAAACAGCAGTGTTCTGGTAATCTTATGAGAATGTTTGAGTCAGTTAGAATGTTGCAAACATGGAAAATAATTTTTGTATCTGCCTCCTCGTGTGTTGTGCAGCTAAAATCTTCCAGGACAGTTTTAACGATTTTCCTATCAATAACTTCATATTGATAAGATTTATCAAAATTAATTTGAACTGTTTTTATGTCTAAGTATGATGCTAAGTCATTATTATCCCAATGATCAATTATGGATTTAACGAATGCTTCTTTGAATTTCAAATTGCGGAGTTGTTTTGAAAAACCTGTGGTTCGTTTCTGCTCAGGCTCGGAGATATTGAAGTCTCGTTTATCCGACGTATCTCTTAGAGCATGTTAGCAATCCTTTATAGACGGCGAAGAATATTTATAAAAAATTATTGCAATATTTTGTGCATCGAATTTAACGATGCTTTGCAATAATTTCTTAGAAATGTTCCCAAAAGTTACCGGAACGTCCTTCATTGAATGTAAAAAAAAAAATGATCAATTAGAAGTATATCCGTATATGCAGGTGGTTCGTTATTTATTGTGTCCTCTAAACTCTTCATTAACGACGATTTATCGGTTTTACAGTGTGTCCCGTCCCAATGACACAATGAAAAAGGCACAGGAGTTAACGGATATGATAAAACTTTTCGTAGGTCAATGTTTTGCTCGACCGAAACAGCAAGAAGTCTGCCGAAAAGATCGCGTTGCATCCTTACCTCTTGAATCTTGCCATTTACAGTAACCTGCTTCTTCTTTAAAGAATCTGTGAATGTTACAATTTTATTTTTCGATATTGTCGCTTCAAATCTCGTATCCGTTTCGTTGCAGCCAGAAATAAATGATTTGCGCAATCTATCGCCGTCAAATTATAACATCAAATACCGTTTTCTGATTGTTAAAATAAAAAAAAAACAAAACTTAGATATAGCCCGATACGCAGCCTGAAACTCAAACGGCGCGCGCGGAATACCTTTTTCACGTGACTGACGGGCGTTGTTCTACTGAACACATGACTGACATTTTTTTTATGTTTAATACATAATTATGAACCCTCAGACAAATTTTGAAGTGTAACAAACGAGTTGCACTTAATTTATTTATCATACATCTATTCGGACCGACTGACCAGCTCTGTTCTAATATATGACTGACTGACCAACATAAGTTTTATTTATATACATTACAGAAGTTGTATAACAATTTTCAGCGTTGACAAATCTATTTTGTTAGTCCGGTAAATACACCTTTGATATCGCACCTGAGTCACGTGTTCTATGATACGCTTGACTGACCGGAGCATGTTTGTGTACACATCGGCTATAACTATTGAACAGAAAAGCAGCTTTAACAAATTGAAACATTTTTTTCGCCCTGGGTCTTGGACTATAGCATTCCAGCAGGCTATTCTAGTAGTAGTTTTCCGTTTTTGCTTAATCCTTTTCCAAAGTGATCCGTCCATTTTCCGAGGCCGGGCCTTCTTCTCTGTGAGCCGTAGTTTTTTTTTTACTTTAGGCAGGGAGCTAATCTGGCCTAAGAACCCTCCACACTTTATGCGGGCTTGGGACCGGCAGTGACCGCGGAAGAACTACTCAGTTCATCCCGCGCGTCGATCACAGGCGGTGTTTAAATAAATGTTTTCAATTTTATTAAAACTACCAGTTACCAGAAGACTTTTCTAACGTAGTGAGCGGCAGGTAAAGTGCTTCTATCAATCGTTGGTCGGTCGACCGTCAAACGCCTGCAAATTCGACACAAAAGTAACATTTGGCACTTAAATACAATACAATTATTTATATATGAAAACATATTTTCTTCTTTATTTGTTTTACCCAACTTTGGGGTACATGATATCAATCATTTTTTATTCTTTTGAGCTTTTCTTTTATCCTAGTATCGCCTTATCCTTTGAGATCTTGCTTCCCTTTCTTCGGCAGAGATCGAACGCTTTTGTTTGATTTTAACTCGAAACCGTTGCTTCTTATCCTTGGTGATGGTTGACTGTTTTGTCCTTGAGCATGGTGTCTATAATTTGGAGTTCTACGAGGCCTTTCTCAGTTTCCTTAAACCAAAAAGGTTTTGTTTTTTTATTACAAAAGTGGTCGAAGATCTTTTTGGTAAGTCTATTTGAATTTATTCGGATGATGTGCCCACAAAAATCAATTCTTTATTGTGCCCGAGAGTCTTTCAGTCTTTTGGTAAAGAGTTTTCGTTCCTGACGTGGATTAACTTGTTTTTATGAAATTTAGGGCCTAAGAATTTGCGTAATATCTTTCTTTCCTTGGCCTCCAGCCTTTCAAGTGGTCCCTGGGTGGTAAGAAACAATGCTTCGGCTGCACGTAAGGCTTCTGGTTTAACTACCGTGTTATAATGTCTTATCTTGGTATTCCAGGAGAGCGGCTTCTTGTTATAAGTGTCCTTTGTAAATTGGAAGGCCAGTTCATCTTTATTTCTCCTAGATTCCATTGCCTTTTTCTCTAGCGCATTCCAGCTGATCCATTCCCCAATATATTTGAGTTCTTTGACGATGTCTATGTATTGGTTGCCCACTTGAAGCTTTTTTGGTGGGCTTTTATGTTCGTCATTATTTTGGTCTTTTCAACTGAGTCTTCGAGATCCATTTTTAACGCTTGCCTCTGGAGTTCGAGGATCTGTTCCTTGGCTTCTTCCTATGTCTCAGCTAGTAAGGATATGTCATCAGCAAAAGCTAAACAATTGACCTTAATGCCTTTGTATTTAGTTCCTATTCTGATTCGACTATGGGTCTTCACTTTACACTCTCTGACTTTTTTTTCTAAGACACAGTTAAATAGCAGTGGAGAAAGTCCATCTCTTTGCGGCACACCTATTTTAATCTCAAAAGGGGTGGAGAGTTCCTCCATGAATTTATCTTTGGAGAATGCATTAGTTAGTGTTTCTCTGATTAGGTTTGTAATTATGTTATCGCGGTCAAGTTCCTTTAGGACCGAGAATAAGGATTCCCTATCTATAAAGTCGTATGCCTTTTGAAAATCAATGAAAGTGATAACATACGATTTAGCCCGTGATTTTTGGTAGCTCATGATTATTATTGAGGTTGATAATTTGTTCCGGACAGGATCTCCCTCTCCTGAAACCCGCTTGGTATTTCACAAGTTGATGGTCTAGTTGAGGTTCTGCCCTGTGTAGTAGGACTGTGGAGAATATCTTGTATGTTAAATCAAGGAGATATATACCTCTGTAGTTGTTAGGGTCTGTTTTGGATCCTTTCATATGAAGTTGATGTATAAGGGCTGTTTTCCAATCATCTGGGATTCTTTTATGCATCCAAATTTCTTGAAAAATATTTCTGACAGGCTGTGTAGCATTTTCGTTAACATTCTTCCAAAGTTCAGCTGTGATTTGAAAAAATATTTTCATTTTATTAATTAATATTTTATGGTTAATCAATTATTATTTGTTCATTGTTGAATGTTTCCTCTGCATGATTCTTCTGGACCTCTCTAAAGCCTACGATACAGTCGACCACGCCATCCTATTAAGCAAAGCTGAAAGATACGGAATTAGGGGAGTAACCTTAAACTTGCTTACATCTTATTTAAAAAAGGGAACACAAATCTCAGAAATTTATACCTCGCAAGAGAAATTAAGATGGACGCCGAGAACTATAAATGTAGGTATCCCACAGGGTAGCATTTTGGGTCCACTTCTGTGTATTTTGTACATAAATGACCTACCAAAATTAAATATAAACAACACACCAAACTTGATCCTAAATTATGCAGACGATACGAGCTTAATTGTTGCTAATAAGGATACAACCGAACTCACAAACAGCATCGAGACAGCAATAGCTACGCTTGAAACGTGGTTTAGTGAGAACAAATTAGTCGTAAATAGAAAAAAGAAAAAAAATAATTATTTTTGAAACAAAACGTGATAATAGAATATACAACATGAATATCTTAGTTCAAAACGATCAAGCTGAACTTAGGAAAAATGTAAAACTGCTTGGAATCCATATAGATGACACTTTGGATTGGACTACCTATGTATCATATGTTTCAAAAAAACTTAACAAAGCATTATATGCATTGCGAATTCTTAAACTCTACCTAAACCCAGAGATATTACGTACGGTGTACTATGCTAACTTCCATAGCCATATTTGTTTCAGTATACTGTTGTGGGGTGGCGGTACAAACATGAAGGATATCATCACAATACACAAAGAAGCACTAAGAGTCCTACTCAACCTAAAGTTCAGGGAATCATGTAGATGAAAGTTCAGAGCCGCAAACACACTTACTACAACAGGAACATATATTTACGAAGCCCTACTGTTTCTATTTAAAAATAAATACCTATCCAGTCAGTACAAAATTAACAACGAGAAGACCACAAGGTTTACAAATCTAAACTACAACGTACCAAAACATATACTACATTTGTAATGTCTAAAAAATGTCCTCCATATGTAAATATTAAATTATTCAATGCCCCGCCACGGTCAATTAAAAAAAACAAAAAAAATTTAGTTATTACAAGAAAAAGCTTTACCATATCCTAGTGTTTGAGAAATAGCACTTTTAGAGGACTGTATTGTTTTAAGGATTCAGAACAAGATGGTATTCAAATAATTAAAGTCTATAACGACATTTCATGACGGCACAAAACTTAACTTTAATTGTACATATAATGAGCATTACAATAAGAGAAAATCATAGCACATTCTAATGTGAACATAAATTATAGCGATAAAATAATTGAGCGTTGAGACTAACGAGTGACCGGTGGATTCTATTAATCGCACCGGTCGTACCGAAGCATGGACGCATGAAGAAGTTTAGCGACGGGTTGTAGGGCCGCCACCATTGCGTCGGGTTGTAGGGCCGACGCCATTCTTCATGCGACCACGTGGTGAGAATTCCGTTCTCCGGTCACGAGTCATACAAGATCTCGTGATCCAAGAGAAGGGCCGAAGAGTTATTGCATTTGAGGTTTGCTGCGGGTTGTAAGGCCGCAGCTGAATGAAAACTGTTAAAAACTTACATATATGCGTTCGAAGCAGCACCGAACTTTTCTGGTCTTTACCTTACGACGTTTGGAACAAGAGAGCGAGACCGGATCTGCCGCAGACCCGGGTTGAGGCGTACATGCGCGCCAGGGGTGGTTTTTTGCTAAAGCGCTTAATTTGCTGATCTAGAGATGCCGCCACTCAATTTCCAACACCTAGTTAATATTGAGCCCTACTCGGTGCAGGAGTACTACGCTGCAATAAAAAACTATTGAAGTTTCAGGCAAATTCGGATTTTGACACATTTCTTTTAACATTCAGAATATTGTCAATAATCAAATTTTCCCGTTTGAAACAGGGCTAGTCTAATCACTTACCTGTTAGGGTCGCTCGCGTCTCCGCCACGTGTGGATCGTCCTTCCGGCGCCTTTTTTAAGGGAGGAAATGGGGATAATGGGAGCCCTTAAAATCGGTGTCTTCCAGACGTTGAATGCGATGCCGCTTCAGGCCTTTGGGCTCGTGATTACAGCCTTGGTTAACTTGACTTGAAACGCTAAACTTAAAAATGCGTGCACGTGTCGGTGGAACTTGGTTCGCGATTCTTGTCTTTACGCTTCTCGCACTCGAAGCATACTCGCCTAATAATATAAATTCGCGAAGTAAATTGATAAGTAACTCGCGCGATTTCGGCCCAGGTCTGTATCGACCTTTCCCCTTCTGTTAATCGGTGCCGAAATCGATTCAAATGTTGAATTAAAAATACAGATTTATTAAAATTGGCGCGCACAGTTATATTTATGTAATTACTCCCCTTATGTAAGTATATACATTGAAATAAATTGAATTGAGTAATTAAGAATGTATAGTCAAACAATTATTCCTTTGTCGCTAATTATTTCATTCCGACATTTGTTATTCTCGATATATTTAATTGTAAAGTGCACACCGACCAAGTAGCAAGAAAACGCTGCATTTAGCACTAAAAGCTTTACGACTTTAGTTGGAGTTAAGTGTGCAGACTTCCCGAACTAATGAATACTTTTTACGAACTCCGTATACGTTTTTTTTTTTATTTAAACCCAAACTTGTACGTTCGATAAAATATTTTATTTCATTTAAACTATTCAAGTTATGTACAATAAATATCAGTCACATCCAACAGTATTGTACGACAATTAACATACTTTTTGTAAAATTCTAACAATATTCTAATTAAAAATAATTCTTATCAACTCACGTACTTTACGTATTTGTGTCATTCAAACTTTTTGTTCGCCAAGATAATTCCTTTATTTATTATTACAATAATTGTATTGTAAGATTATATTTACATAGTCCACGAACTGTACAATAATGGGCATTTACAATAGTGGTCGTAGATAAAGTCATTATGGAGTGAAGTAGCGCCTTAACGATGAAGTTTTTGAATTACGAGGAAGAATCTGTTATTTTGTTTTTTAATGAAATTTTAATCAATCATATTTTGTATAAGAATTGGTTTGATTATTGATTCAGGATTGGCGTGGGGCATATCTGTCCTTTAATTACATCCATTACAGTTTCAACCCAGGACTAGCCCAGTGCGGATGTTGAGTGATGACGTGCAATGCAATTTCCGGTTTCACAAAGGATGTTTGGACATTGTCGGCCAGGTGTGCGGGAAAAAATTGTTTTGAAACGTGAAATTCCGTGATTAATAATATGCGAGAGCAGGATAGGTTCCAGAGTTAAAAGCAGCGGCGCTGCCGAGGTAACAGTTAATGTGCTATATACTAACACGTTATGTGTTATTAAAGTTGGTCTACGTTTTGGAGTAGTCATAATAAAAGGGTGTTATTTTTAAGACCCCGTTTCCATTTAAGGTTAAATATTTCGTATATATGCTGGGGTAAATGGGTCATGACAGAATATGTTACTGGGAAATATTTACATTTTGGATAAATAATGCAGTAGCACATGATACTCCATGACCTACAGCCAACAACGTTTTGCAGCTTGAAATTTTATTATAATAATATAATACAGGAATATAAAGTTTATATGTATACCAAAAATATTCTTTTCGTCTTTGCTCAGAGCATAATTGTTTAAATTTGATTTTTTTTTTAAATGGCTCTAGGACCAAGGGTCTTTTAGTCATTACTTCTTATATCTTATATGTATGTTTCAAAGGTGCTTCCATTAGAAAAAGTGTTTGCCGATTTTTATTAATACACAGAAATCTAAAACAAGCAAATTTAACAACTCGAGAAGCAATCCTTTCGTTTAAAAATCTGTTTCATTAACTTTTCTTTAAAAAAGTGTATAACTTTTACGCGTGGTTGAAGTAAAACTTCTTTGGCAGTTTTGGTGCGTAATATTAAAAAGATTAGAAACTCAAAATAAATATTTAGCAAATTTTATAAATAAAATATTTTTAGATAAAATAATAAAATATAGTTGTTTGGACCGTGTCTCACGAAAATCAAATTTTCCAGTTTTAAAACAGGGCTGGTCTAATCACTTACCTGTTAGGGCTGCTCGCGTCTCCGCCACGTGTGATCGTCTTTCCGGCGCCTTTTTTAAGGAAATGGGGATAATAAGTGGAGGGATTCCCTTAAAATTGTTGTCTTCCAGACGTTGGATGCTGCGTCAGCCCTTTGGGCTCGTGATTACACCCCTGGTTAACTTGACTTAAAAAGAATAAACTTAAAGATGCGTGCACGTGTCGGCCGAGCTTCGTTCGCGCATCTATTCCTGTCTTTTCGCTTCTCACACACGAAGCATACTCCATTAATTACGTTGATTATTAATTTTGTCTGGATATTCAGAGTTCGTCGGAATAATTAGTTAGTTGCCTGGTTATTCAATTTCCTTGATTATTAATTTTGTCTGGATACCCAGTTTCGTTGGAGTAATCAGTTGGCTGTCTAGTTATTCATTTTTCGTCGATTATTCAATTTTTATCTGGTTATCCAGTTTCGTGGGAATAATCAGTTGATTGTCTAGTTATTCATTGTTCGTTGATTATTCAATTTTTATCTGGTTATCCAGTTTCGTTGGAATAATCAGTTGATTGTCTAGTTATTCATTTTTCGTTGATTATTCAACTTTTTATCTGGTTATCCAGTTTCGTTGGAATAAGCAGTTGTTGTCTGGTTATTCGGCTCTCGTTTGAATGTTCGATTTTGTGAATATTCGATTTTGGCTGAGTATACAGGTCCCGTTTGAATGTTCGATTTTGTGAATATTCGATTCTGTCTGAGTATTCAGCTCTCGTTTGAATATTCGATTTTGTGAATATTCGATTTGTGAATATCCGATGCTGTATGAGTACAGTTTTTCCTTTGAATGTTCCATTTTGGTTTGGTTATCAATGTTTGGACCGTGTCTCACGAAAATCAAATTTTCCAGTTTTAAAACAGGGTTGGTCTAATCACTTACCTGTTAGGGCTGCTCGCGTCTCCGCCACGTTTGATTGTCCTTCCGGCGCCTTTTTTAAGGCAGGAAATGGGGATAATAAGTGGAGGGATTCCCTTAAAATTGTTGTCTTCCAGACGTTGGATGCCGCTTCAGCCCTTTGGGCTCGTGATTACACCACTTACTGTGATTACTGACTTAAAACGATAAACTTAAAGATGCGTGCACGTGTCGGTCGAGCTTCGTTCGCGCTTCGATTCTTGTCTCTACGCTTCTCGCACTCGAAGCATACTCTTCGAATGTAAATTCGCGACATGAAAATTGATAAATCGCGCGATTTCGGCGCAGGTCGATACACCTTTCCCCTTCTGTTAATCGGTGCCGAAATCGATTTAAATGTTAAATTAAAAATACAGATTTACTAAAATTTGCGCGAACAATAGTTTTTATATAGTCTTAAACTATATAAAAACAGGACATAAATAAATTCAAGCATATAGTAAAAAATCTTTATTTCCCCTGCTGGGTTCCTGGATCCCTCTCTTTACATTTAATAAACATAATGTACCATTTAAAGATACTTACTTACTTACTCCTCGGCGCTACAGCCCGTGAAGGGCCTTAGCCTCTCTGACGATCGTAGCCCAATCCTGGCGATCTTCAGCTCGTTTCCTCCATCTTCTGACTCCCATCTTTCGTAAGTCATCCTCTACATCATCCAGCCATCGTTTCCGTGGTCTCCCTTTGCACCTTCTGCGACCTGGGTTTCCTCTGTGTACCTTCTTGACAGACCTGTCATCTGGCATTCGCTCTACATGGCCCAACCATCTTAGTCTATTACTCTTTATTTCCAAAACTATGTCAGCATGACCGTATAGTTCCTCCAATTCCCTATTTTTCCGTATTCTCCATTGCCCTGCGTCAATCACTGCCCCAAAAATCTTTCTTAATATTTTCCTTTCCCATCTTCTCAGACATTCCTCTTCTGCCACCCTCATTGTCCATGTTTCTGAGCAATACATTACCACCGGCCTTATAACCGTTCGATAGACAGTTATCTTCGATTTTCTGCTCAGGCTACGTGACTTGAGAATCTTAATCAGGGCCCAGTATGCTCTGTTTCCCGCTGCAATCCTTGCTTTTATTTCTTCACTTATGCTGTTATCATTACTTACCAACACTCCCAAGTACTTAAACTTCTCACAACTCTCATAGTTGACTCCATTCAACTTTATGAGTTTGTCTTTCACCGCTGTGTTTCTCCTGGAAGAGAAGATATACTGTGTTTTGGCGCCGTTCACTCGAAGCCCCAATTCTTCTGCCTCCTTTTCTAACCTACACAACCCATCTTCCAGCTCTTTAAATCTTCGAGACAGCATACACACATCATCCGCATACGCCAAATTCTGGTTCATGCGGTTAAACAGAGTACCACCTGGGTTGTTGGTCTCCAGTTTTCTCTCAGTCCATCACTCTCTCCAGTACTATGTTGAAAAGTAGTGTGGATAATACATCGCCCTGTCTTAACCCTTGGTTACTTGGTTAACTTCAAATTCCTTCGTAAGTTTTCCTTCTACTTTAACTTGGCATTTCGTTCTGTTGAGGGTCATTTGTATCAGACGTATTAGCTTATATGGACACTCCATATCCATCAGAGTCTGATACAGCTGCTTTCTTTTCACGCTATCATAAGCCTGTCTGAAGTCCACAAAGAGCTGATGTATATCCACATTATACTCGTAGCATTTCTCCATTATTTGCCTTATCGTGAAGATATGGTCGGTCGTTGATCTACACTGTCGAAAACCACACTGATAATCTTCTAGAATCTCTTCTGCTAAAGGATTGAGTCTCATAGCAATGACTTTGACTAAGACTTTGACACTAAAACACTGAGTAAAGCTATGCCACGGTAGTTTACACATTTTGCTTTGTCCTTCTTCTTATGAATCGGGCAAATAATGGCCAAGTTCCACTCCTCCGGCATCACTTCTTTTTCCCATACTTCGACGATTACCTGATGGAAAAGACGTGTCAAATGTTCACCCCCACCCTTAATCATCTCTGCTGAAATGTTATCGCTTCCTGGGGCCTTATTATTCTTCAAGATTTTGATTGCTAATCTGACTTTCTCTATTGTAGGTGTGGGTACAGGCATTTCGTCCTGGCTAACACTGTGCCACGGCTGGCCATTGTCGGTTTCCGTTTGTTCCGATGCTACAATCTCTATTGTTGCATTCAGCAGTTCGCTGAAATACTCAGCCCACCGGTCTAGAATCTGTTCTTCTCCTCCTATAAAATTTCCTTCTTCATTTAAACTTCTTTACCATTTAAAGATAGTATCATAAATTTACTTAAACAAGCTTCTCTTGTCCTGCTCCTTCTTTTCTCTATCCAACCCTTCCCTCCTCTTCCAGACTTCTTTGATTCACTGTATTTCTCTTCCATCTTCATTCAGCATTTCTTCTCTTTACCTTTCTTCTCTTTCTTTCATCCCTACACATTCATTCCACAATTGCTTCACTGTCTCTCTCTCCCCGTAGCACATCCTATACATGAATTTTTCTTCTTCCATCCAATATCTATTTTCCCTCTGCTCTTTTCCACATCTGCACCTCTTCATTATCTTCCATTCTTTCACACTTTCTCTTCCTAGGTACTTTGGAATCCCTTGTTTGCTTTCCTGGCTAACTCTCAGACATGCGCTTTACCTATCCGAGGCCATCTCGTTCAATGTGTAGCCTAGGTTCTTAAACTATCTTACTCGCTCTGTTGTTCTCCCCTTCCCTCTTCCATTTCTTTTCCTCTCGTTCAATGTGTAGCTCCGGAACTTAAACTCTCTTACTCGCTCTATTGTTCCCCGCTTCCCTCTTCCATTCCTTGTCCTCATTGTTCCAAATTGACTTGTATGACATACCTCCCTAGGCTTTTCATCATTTCTTTCATCTGCCCTAAATTCAAGCATATATATTGAGTGTACTTTCAAAAGTGAGCAAATCAAAAATTGACAAAAATGAGGTAATGTACCTTTTAAGTATGAGGCTAAAGTAGAATTTGAAGATTGAGATAATATAGTCATTTTAACGCCTGCTACCTTTATATACGAAAAATAGTCCAGCCAATATACGTAGCAACTCATAATCTTCTAACGTGTGCAAAAAATAACCAAGTCTTTTAGATCAAAATTTCTACAGTTAAAAGTGTCCATGCCTAGCTAGTCATTTTTACGTAATTTTGTGTTGATTACTTTTTGCAGTAAACCCACGATATGTGTATAACAGTCAGGAAATTCTATAGTCAGCCGATGATTTCTTTTTTTCTCATCAACCAATCCGTAGGTCCATGCGGTTAGGTCTTAAAACACGGGGGCCTACTGGCCTTTTATATTTCCCCACATTGTTCCAATCACGCAATTAGATCCAGAAGTCTATGTGCTCCTGTAATGTGTGTAGAGGTCTATGAGTCTATGTGCCATGTTCTTCACAAGGATCTATTTTGCTGTAATGTTTATTCATTAATTTCCGAGTCCGAGACACCAGTGTTTTCATTCAGGCCCTTCCTTTCCAATAGTTTGCGGCGTCTATCGCCCATCGTCATTTGCCACAGTTAGGTCCTCCATCGCGCACGCCTCCCCCATTTTGGGACATCTGAGAAGGTGGCTGCCGCTCTGAAACCCCCCGCATTCACACAGCTCGTCATCCACAGGCATTCCCCATCCCATCCTGTTCGATTTGCAGAGCGTCACTCCTATCTTTACTCTCTTCATTTCCATGTAGCGTATGGTATAAGTTTTCCCAGTGGCAGTTCCTCTCTGGGTTCCTTCCGCAGGTTTGGGTGTTGTTCTTTCCACAGTTCTATGCGGCGTTGTTTTGGACGTGTCTGCAGTTGCTGCGTATGTTGCAGAAAGCTCTTCCTTGATTTGAGTCGTCGGCTTTCTGGTTATTGGTCTTGTAGAGGGTTCCGCCTATCTCCGATCTGCTTCTGCCGCTCCGTTTCGGATGCTCCTTTGCGTGGATGCTCCCCATGTGCTGGGGCAATTCCAGATAAATCGTATAGCTTCTCGACGGGTGTCCGTCTCAGGCAGCCTGGTTTAAGGCCACGTCGACTTTCTTGCGTAAACCGACTTGTACCACACTGGTGCCGCGTACTCTGCAGCGGATAAACATAGAGCAAGGGCCGATGTACGCATCGTATTTATTTATGATGTAATAATAATACATTGCCGGCTCTCCGCTCTCGCACTAAGCCGGTTTTCTTAAGCTAATTTATAACTATGTGCCTAAGCTTAACAAAGGTAGTAAAATAAGAATATGAATATAAATAGGTAGAATAGGTAAGGTAATTATAGCTAGGTATCTAATCTAAGGTTGGGTGATGAAAATAAGGTAGGGTAGGTAGGATTGGTAAAGTAAAATAAATGGGTACAGAAATATGTACAGATTATATCATACAGAGATGCAGTGCATGCAGTGGCATTTGTTGTTGACCTAGAAGAAAGAGGAAGGTTAAATAAATTAAACGCCAGTTTTAAATTTTGTTCGGTTTACAAGTCGTGTTGAGTGCGCTAGGAGACGATGGGGTGTTGGGGCAGGTTGTGGTCTAGTCGGTTGAGGCGTCTTGCGCAGGTGTCGAACGTCTTCCAACTGGCCTTGTGTAACTCTGAGTCCATTATTTCCTCTTCTCTTCTGGGCCAAGTGCATCCGGCGTTGAACATCGCGATCTCGGTCTGGTCTCTCCATTCTCTGGTCATCGGGCAGCTGAATAATACGTGGGCAAGGGAGTCCACCTCACCATAGTCGCAGTCCGGCGAATCCCTCCTTCCAATCCGATGGAGGTAGGAATTGAAGTAGGCGATTCCCTCCCTCCAATCCGATGGAGGTAGGAATTGAAGTAGGCGATTCCCTCCCTCCAATCCGATGGAGGTAGGAATTGAAGTTCCCGTGTCCCGTGATGAGTTGGACCGCTTGGTGTGATAGCGCCGGGTCCATTTCCACCCAGTCTTTAGTACCTTTGGAGTACCGAGGCCGATGTACGCAGCACGTCAGGCTGCGCTCCCCATGTTGTGCCAGTGAGCTTCCGGGTGATATTATTGCTAGCACAAACTTTGGCCATTGTATTCTGGCAGTGCTTTTGGAAAGATAGTGTGGCGTCTAGTGTTACGCCCAGGTACTTTGGAGTGTCGCATATTTCGAGTTCTTGTTCTCTCCATGTGATTTCCAGCATCTTGCATGCGTCCTTATTTCTCAGGTGAAATGCACATAACTGGGTTTTGCTGGGGTTCGACTCCAACTGGTTTATGTCGTAGTTCTGTGCCATGTTTTCTAAAGCTGTAGTTAGTTTATTCTCGGCTTCTTCAAAGCTTTTCCCGTGTGCAGCGATGGCTGTGTCATCCGCATAGATGAAGCGACGTGTCGGTTGGTTGGTCATTTGTGTATACGTGGAAAAGCATAGGAGCCAGTACACTTCCCTGTGGTAGGACGTTCCTCTGGTCTCTCCATCAACTCTTTTTCTCTGCAGTGCAACATAGAAGCGCTTGTTCTGCAACAGAGTTTTTAACAGTCCAGCTAGGTGATAGTCCTTGTGTAAGATGATACAAATTCTCCACTGCTTTTTGCTGGTTTACGATATCATATGCCGGTGTCAGGTCTATAAAGGCTACACCGGTAATTTGCTTGCGCTCGAAGTCATCTTCAATGTGTTAAGTTTAGAACTTGGGTGCAGCAAGACCTTCACGGTCTGAACTATGTTTGCTCGGATATTATGTTTTTGTATTATGCTGTAATGTTAGATTTTAATAATAATGTTAGATGTAATGCAGATTATAGGGTAGGCATTTTCATCATCCTCTTAGCATAGTTTGCATAGTGGTTCATCTTTCCCGGTCCCCATTTTGTGCCGATGTTCTCGTAGAGGGCAGCATCCTTTGAATCGGCCTGCCACAATGGTAATCCGCTTCTATGACATTTGTAATATTTCATCAGCTAAAGCGTCAGATAAATTTTCTAGCATTCATTAGATAGCCATTTACACATTTTGTTTCGAATCATGGTTTTAGTAATGTAGGAATCAGTGTTAGTACTGCTGTTTACTTTGTTAGCTCCTTCCTTTGTTTCGCCATTTTGTTTCCTGCCAGTCCGTTGTGGTTCGGAACCCAAGCAAGTGTGACGTTGTTGTCTTTCTCCAAGGCCTTAAGATTCTGAAGGCAGTTCCATGTTGTTTTAGATTTAATTTCATGGCGCGCTAAAGCATTGATAGCAACCTGACCGTGAAAATGGGGATATTTCTACTTTTGTGGTCCATCTTTAGATTTTCACGCGAACAGATCATGATGACGTAAATTTCCGCTTGGAATGTCGTGGCATGTGATGGCCATGGGCACAGATAAACTATTGATCATTGTAGATAGTCTGCACCAGTTCCATTATCCTTCCTGGAGCCGTCTGTATGCCCGTTCAGCCCACCATGACATGTGTTTGGTTTCTTGCCTTCTGGTCAACTTAGTTGTGTTTTGAAGGGTAGTTTGAATGATTGCCTGTTTGGCATTAAGTCTCCCTCAGTATTGAGCTTTAGCTGTGATATTATATTCGTCATCGTGTTGTGCCCTGACCTCGCCAAAGCCTACCATGTACCATTACATTTGCTTGTAAAAGCTCTCATTCTTGTCTCATGATAAAGATATCCAGGGCACAATGTTTAGCTTTACTTCAAAAAGTTACATTCATGAAAATACATTTATATTTGTTGGCAACATCTAATGATCAATTTCTACAAAAAATTAAGTTGTCATAAACGGAATCGATGTAAGCAGAATATAGACTTTACTTAAAATGTTATTTTCTTCAGAAAATAAGCCTTTGCGTTACTCTCAAGTGGCGGCGAACGTAGTTTTACTTTAATTTTTCGTTTAAATTTAAAGAAATTTCAAAATGTTGGTACTGTTAAACAGCGACTTTGCGACAATTTCTTGGCAATCCCTTTGGAATTGAAACAGAGATTTGAGTAGCTCTCAATTCGCATCTAAAGAAGTTTTACTTCCCAAAAAATTCCTGGAAACATATTGTAGGTTTTATTTTGCTATGGATCTTCTTTTCTCGTGCTTTGTCTTTCTGACTAGGTAGTTTAGGACAGTCTTTCTAAACGCGCTCGTTAGTCGTTAATATATGGATCTAGAACAAATATTGGTCCTATTGACAAATATTTGGTATCAATTTTCCAACCTACGAAATCTAACAGTAATGCTTTATCTATATTTTAATTTGCCATTGGATTGTAGGTAGATATATCAAATCCTCTTCATATACCTAATGGTATATTAAGTTCAGTAAGCGCGATTTTACAGCACGCGTCCAAGTATGCAAAACGACGAGCGTAGCGAGGAGTTTTCTAATGGGCAAGTGCTGAAAACGCCTTACGAACGAGTTTTTTATAGTATTTTTTCTATTTTGCGCCCTTTTATGCCACTCCTAAATAAAAAAATCGCCGATACATATTGAGAAAATTGTATCGCAAACGGCGAGCCATAACCGCACGCATATGAGTGCTGTTATGAGTCCATTTCAGACGCAAAATAGAAAAAGTGTTTTTTTAAATATTGATATTAATATATATTGATTAAATCTGCTACATGTTGATGTTTTATATCTTCTAATCCTTCGCCGATCAAACAAGAAGCTGTGTTTACTATTTCCATACTTGGATGAGATATATTTTCTCAATATGTCTTTCAATATACGTTATTGGTTTACGTTTCATTTAAACTGATGACAGAGTTCTAATATAATGTCAATGTTTTCCCATAATTTAATAAGAATTTTAGTTTTACAATTTACTAATCGATTCTATCTACTTTGCAGTTCACGTAGTTAGCAGTTCAAGTACGTTGAAGTTCAACATTATCAATAAGCAATAAAACTTTGAAATGTATGTTTTCCATCATGTAGCCTTATAATTATGACAAAACAATTATGAAACCAAACTTGGCAACTTGGCAACTTAGAATATTTTATTCCACTCAAACTTTTTTAATTAGATTTGTGCTAGTGGTAACTGGGACTTATTGTTGATGTTATTCAGTAACTTTAAAATTGGTTCAATCACCTTATTTACGTTTGTATATTGCTTCTAACATTGTTTCTTTTTATTTACTCTCAATAACTCGCCTGTCATGAAGGTGAAACATATTGAAACATTTTTTTTTCGATATCATTTTATCTTCCATCTCATTTAGCATCTTCACAAAGAACTCAATGTTTTCGGTGTTATTCCCAAGTATTTCTGCGTTTCTTTCTTTTCATGCCCCATTGGTCTGATATGTATACGATTTTTCGTATAATAATTGCATATTACTTTTCTCAAAAATACCTTCCATCATATATCAGTTTTCGTGTTTATCTAATATCATCTAACTAGTCTTATTTGTCTAGTCTTCTCAGTCTAGCCATTTTTGTTGAGTATAGTCTGTCAAGTGTTGCATGTCTATTGTTGTCTGTCCAAGCTTGTCTGGCTGGTCTTTCGTGTATGGTCTTGTATTTTCTTGTCTGTTTAGTCCTATCTCTCTAGCTCGTCTATCAACTATTGTCTGTCTTGCCTTGTGTGTCCAGTATTTTATGTCTTTATCAGTGTGTCCAGTCTATCTAGGCTTCTTTGTCTAGTTTCGTCTTTCTAGTCTTGTCTGTCTAGTAAAAGGGGAGTAATACAAGGAGCTAATACGGACAGGCATATTATAAACGAGCTGATGGCGATGGAGCGAAATCTTGTTAATTGTCTGATTAACAATGGCACTAGAAAAGACCGAAGTTGTGCTTCTAATACACGGAAAAAGTACACTATAGAAATGACAGTTTAAATAGTAACGTGGGGCCTTACGCATACAAATATGTAAAGATTGCAGTTCATACTGTAATTTTAAAAGCTAAGTTTTAAAACTTACAGTATGAACTGCAATCTTTACAAATACGTATTTGTAAGGACTCACGTAGTTATTTATACTGTAATTTCTACAGTGTACTAATTTCGTGTAGGTAGAAGAAAGCAGAACCCCCTGAACTTTCGAATAAAAATCGCTAATATAACTCCGAAAGAGTAAATTAAATATCTGAGTATTATTTTAGCAGAACTCTATCCTTAAATACCACTTTGACCTATTACTTGCGAGAACACTGAAAATCTTCTCTGGGGGGACTGATGCAGCATATTGGCGGTCCGCAGAGTAGCACGAGAGTTCAAAACATGTATCGTCCGCAATTTACCGCCAGCAATTAATCGTTTGAAATTTACCGCCGCGTCAGTTTATCGCATAAACAATTTATTGCCTACAAATAATCGCTAGTATATTTTTGTGTTTAGAATTATGAATAGAGATCTATTCGGTCGAATGAAATAAAAAGTATTTTTAATTTAATGAATAATTTATTTGTTTTGTTTGGTTTTTATTATTTTTGTATTTTATTATATTTGTTTATGTTATGTAATAAGTATGAAGGAGTAGTACGAAGATAAAAGGATCTTGTATAGAATTTAATCTAAAAATATGAAAATTAGTGAAATAATTGTAGTCTAAAGTTATGGCAAATTTGTGAAATTGTTCGAAAATATAAATTCTAGAAAGGACGAGGAACGATTTTAGTTCACTATTGGTGACACCATGCCAATTATAGATAATAATATAAACTTATTAAAGGCGAAATATTACCTAAATATATAAATATATTCAACCTATTCGTAGCTCTATAATATTAAGTCTTCTTAAGACTACAAAATAAATCTCATGTTGAAACAACTACTTAGCTTGCTAATACCACGCAGGATATTGAATTATACAACAGCTGTTTGCCTGTTATTACTAGCTACCAGTCCACTTTCGTGGCACTAAACGAGTACTAGATAAATAACTTTGTTTTTAAGATCGTATCTCTCTATTTAACTTAAGTGAATGCCCATATGCAGTCCCTTTACGAGATTTATCTCTTATCAGTGCAGCTTTGCTGTTTTGAATTATAACTTAGAGTACACTTACTTGAACACCTCGTGCATGACTGGCGAGGTTAGGTTTTAATTTGACGTTTGTGGAGAAAGACATGAACTTAGTAGGTTAATGACTTAAATATTGATAAACAATTTACTATTGGTGTAAAAATACTAATCAAGCCTAATAAGCCGTTCAGATTCTGATAGGCTTTTATCGATGCGTCATTTGAATCGGAAAGGAAATCCACTTGAATATTAGAAAATATTTATTACTTGAAATGACTGTTTTTATATTTATGGCAGATTTTATATTTTAAATTTGTTTGCAATTTTTTAAATAATAATTCCATTGCTTGTTAGCGACTTGATTTCATTTATTAGAATATTTTTAAAAGAGTTTAGAATTTAATCCCTTGGCTTTCTCCTATGTACAGGTTGAATGTTTCTTATAAAAATAGGCTTTATTTCTTTAATCTCATTCTGAAAAAGTAATAAATTATATTTGTTTCAGAAGCTTTTTAAACATTTTCTTTACAAACTGCATTCCTAACATAAATATAATAACCGCTGAACCAAGGAATTAAACAAGCTTTCAAAACATACTCCGTAGTTCTCAAAACCTTTTTGATAAACTAAAAAATGTTGACAAACTTGAAACAGACGGAACATAGCCTGAATATATAAATATTTTCAGCCTTCTCGGAGCTCTATAACAAATATTGAGTCTACCAAAACAAATCTCATGTAGAATTTTGTTTTGGTTTTGGTAGTCCTAAAAAGACTCAGTAATTGTTATAGAGCTCCGGAAAGGTTGAATGTGTTTATATATTCAGGCTATGTTCCGTCTGTTTCAAGTTTGTCAACATTTTTTAGTTTATCAAAAAGGTTTTGAGAACTACGGAGTTTGTAGTATGTTTTGAAAGCTTGTTTGATACGAAGTTTGTACGATTATCTATAACGTAGGATGGTTTCACCAATTCTAAAAAATGATTAGGTTTCTTTTCTTTAGGTTGAATTATAATTGAGTCATATGCTTGCCGGAAACTTAAACCATCAAAGCTTAATGTAGGCTAGAATACTCTTTCATCCCAAATGGTTCAAGAAGTCTGTTTTCTGATTCCCAGATATATAACTAGCAAACATTGCTTCTTGTTTAGTCATTGCAGGAGTTGAAGATAAAACTAAAAAGATGTAGAAAAACTACTTTTATTCTTATTCGGATGAGTTAAATAAATAGAAATTGAATTGCATCAATTCATACGGCAATATGGAATCAGATACAAATTTAAATTACAGTATAATCTCGATAAGCTGACACATATGGGACCAACCACAACAACCGCCGGATTATCAGAAAGAGTGTTGAGACGGAAGAGCGCGAGTGGTCTCCAGATCGCCGAATTACTGAACGTGTCGTCCGATTAACTAACGGCCGAATTAGCGAGATTATATTGTATGTAAAAGTGAAACTGTATTTGGGTAAATAATAATTATTTTTTATTAAAAATGATCCTTATATCCTTTTTCTGCATTTTATATTTTTTACTTTTGTGACTAAACCGAAGGTTTTTACAAAATTTGCAAAGAATACTTTTTTGTAGACACCGACGTCCAACATCTGGATATCCGGTTATGATTTTCTATTTTGAGGCGTTGACGAGATATTTGCAAAAAAAGAACTCTGAAGACAAAATAATTTTCCGCGTCGTACCCATTGGACGGGGAGCTTTCAAATTTTGTCAGGTTATACTTCTTTTGGATACTCACATTCAGTAAAAGTTTCATTGAAATCCTTATAGGCTTAATACATTTTTTTGCAATTTTTGAATATTTAAAAATTTTCGTCTTCGGTTTTGATCTGAATTCGACATGTCTGGATTTAAAAAATATATATTTTAGTAAGTTTCACACAACGTGGAACAATAAAATTTGACACATTTGTAGAGAATTAGTCAGTCTATGCTATTCCTCAGTTTTGCAAAATATTTTATCTGGCGGCGTTCGCCGCCCCACATACTCAGGCTTTAACAAAAAGTAATAAATTCAAATAACTATAAATTGAAAACTGCAACAGATACTTTAAAATTTCTTTCAGATCTACATAAATTATACATTTTCTATTGACATTGAGGTTTTGGTATCTTCATGGCTGATAGCCTTGACATAGGATTCTTTCTAATAAAGAAATACTTATTAAAAACTTGTCAATATATTTTTTGTCCAACTCTCCGAAGTCCACCAAACATACATTTAGCACTATTTTATAGAGCAGATTTTCATCTAAAAATTATCATTTTCATTTTTCCAAAGCGAAAAGTTTTAAGAATAAATTAATTTGAAAACCTCTTACCGCGTTCTCCATTTGAACCCATGTAAATTGAAAAACGAAATTTAGAGAGGGGGTACAAGAAGGGATATAGGGGTATAAGAAAAAAAAAATTGCATTTTATATTTTTTACGACTAAACCGAACAATTTTACAAAATTTGCAACGAATACTTTTTGTAGACAACGATGTCCTACATATGGAAATCCCGAATATCATAATCTTCTGTTTTCAGGCGTTGACGAGATATTTGCAAAAAATCGTCATAAGCAAAACTAATTCTCCACACCGCCTCCATCGGAGACGGAACGTTCAAATTGGCCCAGCGGGTACATCATGTGGCCACCTACATTCAGTAAAAGTTTCATTGAAATCCTTGAAAGGTTAAAATATATTTTGTAAATTTTTGAATATTTTGTAAATTTTCGTATTCGGTATTGGTTGAAATTCATGATTGACATGTCTGGATCTGTTAAAAAAATATTTTAATAAGTTTCGCACTACGTGGAAGAATGAAATTTTAGAAATATGTAGAGAAAGGATCATTCTATCAAGTCCTCTTATGAATTTTGAAAAACATATTATCTGGCGGCTACCGCCGCACCTCAATCAAGTAAGATAACCGAACATTCTGTGCAGCTTGCACAGAACTGAAAGAATTTTGAATACATCTGTCCAAGTTTCCAAGCTATAGTAATTTGAATGTCTTACATTGTGTGCCCCTTAGAGATTGAGGGGCGGCGGCAGCCGCCAGATAATGTTTTGCAAAATTCATAATAGGACTTGATAGAATGATCCTTTCTCTACATATTTGTAAAATCTCATTCTTCCACGTAGTGTGAAACTTATTAAAGTATTTTTTTATAACAGATCCAGACATCTCAATCATGAATTGCTACCAATACCGAATACGAAATTTACTAACACAATACCTATGAATCTGGTTGGTATTAATTTTGAGTTCCTTATAACACGATTTCTATGTAACATGCTGCGCGATTTCCATATAACGCAGTGCAAGTTAATCGGATATGTACTAATCCTGACTTTCTTATAAGGCGGTTTGCATATAAATCTATACGTATTAATCGCGTTGTAGACGATTCTTTTATGGTAGTTTTAAAGAGCAAAAGACGTATTCGGTTTGAATATTTGAGATTCTGAAACAATTAGATTTATAACATAATCAAGTTTCATAAAGCTAATAACATTTTACTGTGATAAAATTGTTCCTAGATGTTGTGCGAAATCTTAATATAATAATGTAGATCGATCGTTCTCAGTGTTCCGACGCCTCCGTTATTAGTTTCTCACTCCAGCGTCTCACATATCATCGCTCGCAGCGACGACCACTCATTCTCTACTCAGATTTCCATGTGTTTCACACATTCTGCTTTCCGTCGGAACCTGTTTCCATGCACTTCCTTTCAACTTCGCGCCCACCAAGTGTGAGATAGGTTTAACATAAACTTATCTTTTCTGTGCATACAGTAATTTTTACGTGGCTGTTTATGTCAAACTTTTATTTTGTAATGACTTTCACGTCTCAAAAACACAAATATTAAATACATAATCAAATGATATAATATTACAATTTGATAAAATCTTTCAAATTACATAACAAAATAATCTTATGTAATTATTGAATATTTATTATAATTGCAGTTGACTAATAAATATGTGTTAATCAGTAGTTTACATATGTGTTAATCAGTAGTTATCAGTAATTTATAAGAAAATATTTTAATTTACCTTTATTTAGAAATTGTGGGGAAATATTCTATTTTAAATAAACTTCTTTTTTGATTTAGTTTGCCATTTATCGAGTATCTATAGATGCACTGCTATGAATGCAATAAAGGTAAATAAAAACATGCAAGATAACACAAAAACACATACAATCTATATCGTATCTAACTAATTATTATTATATGAAATGTAACTTTTCTATATTATGTACTTTACATTGTAGTGAAGTCGTTATGACATGAACGTGATATATATTTTAGCAATTTAACTCATTTGTAGAATTCGCTTGATGCCGATAGTAGAGAAAACAATTGGGTAATTTGTGTCATCGTGTCAATTATTTGATGGCGGAAATATATTTCTTATAAATGGATATAGCATTAGACTGTCTGAAACGTTGCTATTCTTTTGATTGGATATTCAATAAAAGTAATGGAATTTCCCGACACATTTCTTTCTTAAATTTGATGAAAATATCTGAATCCATTTCAATCAAAATAGAACTTCCAAAAATTAATATATTTATCAATTAATATTATCGGTATTTATATTATTGATTGTTAAGGTTTATGGCATGATGCTTGTAATCATTGTTATAGCCTATGTTTTGAAACAAAAATCAGGACGTTTTCAACCAAAGTCTCTTAAATTACTAGGTTAAGATATGCAAATAAGATAGGTTCATCCGAAAAAAAATATATTTCATTAAAAATGTTACTTTTAAAGCCGTGTTTAAAACATGTAATGTTTACATTTAATGTAAAATATTATTTTGGTTTTCTTTCTAGGTTAATTACTACCAAATTTACAGAAAATCTATTTCTAGATAACAAGATAATAACGAAAAAGCGTTCTCTTTAACCTAAAAATATAACAATTTGTTGCGGTTTTAATACATTTTCACAAAATAATATACCGAAATGGAAATTTTTCAGCAAGTCTTGGAAGCAATTAAAGACTAAACTATTGCCAGAAGAAAACAAAAAACCGGCCAAGTGCGAGTTGTGACTCGCGCACCAAGGGTTCCGTACAAACTTGTAAGTAAGGTATCTTTTTTTGTGGAGGACGTAGCAAGCACATTCAGTTAACTTGACAAGTGGCCCTCCTGAAATCACGACCATCTTAGTACCGCTGCAAGCATAACCTCAAGATTTCGCTGTCGTACGATGTAATTCTACCCTATATTTTATTACCATACATCCCCCATTCACTATGAGTGTTTAGGGGTTCTGGAACTTCACTATTTGTTTTTACTGCTCAATTTTGCCTCTATACCTATATACCCTGTACAAAGGTATACAGGGTATTTTTTTTAAATAACGCGAATATTTTTAAACTTATAAAATGAAAACTTTATTTTAGTATTACACTTATTCGCTAACTTATATTAAGATCTAACTATTTCTAGATCTAATATAAACTAATATATTAACTATTTCTAGATCTATTTCGATACTCTTAACATTCAGTTGTTCAATTGACTGCTTTTGGGCAATTGACTACCAAAAAATATAGGGCGTACGTGATTTAAGTATAATATACTTAAATCATATTATCTACAACATATTATGTAGATTATAGTATAGTATTATTATGTAGATTATCAACATATTATGTAGATTATAAAGATAAATTAGACGAAATATAATATATACAGGATGTTACGGGACTTGAGTATGTCGCATGTCGGTTGTAAACAAGCAAAATTTAGACATAATATATACTCTGTATATATTATGTATATAGAGCGTACATGATGAAATTCATAACGAATATAAACAAAGAAAATTCAGAATAAACAGCTTGGTGCCAACACATACTTTTTAACCTTCGGACCTAACCGAGGAGGACCTAACTGTATGCAACCCATATGCTTCTGGAGCCTGACAATACCACTACGACAACATTAGTGTATTTTCATAAGTTTCTAATAGTAAATTCGCATTTTTCTTGTAATTAAACTACATATTTACGGTTTTCAGATTTTTCCTTTTACATGTGCTGTAAGACACCGCTTCTTGCCAAATTTCATGATTATAGGTCAACGGGAAGTACCCTATAGGTTTTGATTCCCTTGTGAAATCGCAAAATATGCGACCTAAACGGTCATATCTTTTGATCTCGTTGACTTACAAGTTTGATTTTTTCACAGCTGAAAGAAACCGCAGACCCGAGTATTTGATACAAATTTCAACTTGTTACCTCTACGCGTTCCTGAGAAAAATTGTCTTGACAGACAGACAGACGGACAGACAGACGGACAGACAGACGGACAACAAGTATAAGGGTTCCGTTTTCGGTACGGAACCCTATAATATACGGAACCCTATAAAATTGAAAATTGCATTAAGCAATATGATAAAATTGCAGAATCTTTTATGACAAATAAGATATCATGCAGTATTAGCAAAACCTTGCGAAACCATGTACCATTGTCATACAAAAATGACTTTAATTGGAATGATAATCAAAATGTTTTGAGAAAAAAAGTTAGCAGTTTAGGTTTAAGTAGACTTTCTATAATTATACTATGCAGAGCAGCTCTTGGAATTGTCAGTACCAATTCTGGCCCTGTCACAACATCAGATCGAATTATTGAAGAAATTCCTGAACCACCAGTTGTACCAGATGCTGCAGTAGAATTGGCAAGCAATCGTAATTCCCTTGGAGAACCAACTTTTGCATCTTTAGGTTTGGGTGGATGGAGTCCAGTTCGTATTGTTCAAAATTGTTTTGAATATTTACATGTTGGATTAGGAAGCATATGGTGGGAAGGAATTGCAATAGGTACATTCATTATAAGGTTTTTGATGTTTTCCTTGGTAGTAGTAGCACAATTCAATGCTGCAAAAATGAATAATTATTTACCACAAATGCATTCAACTGAATATGACTGAAGCTAAACAGAGTGGTAATCAATTGGTAGTTGCAAGGTATTCACAAGTATTGATGGCATTTATGAAAGTGAAGAATGTAAATCCTTTGAAGAACATGTTAGTTCCTTTAGCTCATAAGCCAGGATTTATTTCATTTTTCGTGGGACTAAGACAAGTGTCTAGTGTACCAGTTGATAGTTTGCGAGATAGAGGATTATTTTGGTTTACTGATTTAACTGTGCCAGATCAGTTCTTTGCATTGCCTGTAATTACCAGCTTGACACCTTGGGCAACAATTGAACTTGGAACTAACTGAGCAAAACTATCATCGCAGAATCTACAAACCATGAAATACGTGTTAAGGGCATTGCCATTTATAATTTTACCATTCACAGTTAATTTCCCTGGAGCCATCATAATGATTACTGGGACTTATCAACTTATCAAGACTTATCAAATAGATTACTGGGTTTCAAGTAATTTCATTTCATTGGCTCAAGTTGGGTTTTTAAGAATACCAGCTGCTCGAGATTTTTTCAAAATTGATCCTTTGATTGCATACAATCCAAAATATTTACCAATAAAAAACAAAGGATTTGTTGGAGGCGTTAAAGATTCATGAACAAATATTAAAATTATTAAGGAATTAGATGAGAGGGGGAGATTAAACGAGTTATAATTCCAACGAGCTGGAAAAGGTCTTTTGATAAAAACTTAACAATTAACAAATATGACCCGACGAAACAAACGCCAAAAGTAGCAACCGAGAGTTAATAATTTTTTTTTTTAATATTCCAAACCTCAGAGTGCCGTTAGGTGTCTAAAAGGTCTAAAACAGGGGTCGGCAAAGTGTGGCTCGCTAGCCACATGTGGCTCTTTTGGTGTGAGCTTATGTCTCTTAGGAAATATAATGAAACATCACAAAAGCACTAAAAAGAAACTGAACTGTCCCTTATCGGAAGTCTCACGACCGCCGCCGGCAAGTTCTTTATAACTCACAGTCACTGCACGGATCTGGATTGTTTCTTTTATTTATTGTATCGCAGTCAAGTGCGTAGTTCAAAATTGTGCTTTTTTGGACATAATTCAGAAACTCTAAGTTATCGTCAGGAAGCACTTGACGCACATACATTTCCAGAAGATATTGGTAAATTTATGAATTTTGTAGGCAAGGCCACCAATAATATTATCACAAAGGCGCTTAATCATAGCCAATTATGAAGAAAATACAAAAATATGACTATGAAAAAAAATCATCCATGGCTCTTGATACAGTTTGAAATCATTTTAAATGCAAATTTGGCTCTTAAGTTCATAGAGTTTGCCGACCCCTGGTCTAAAATAAAGATTTATTATAGGAAATTCAAATTCTCTACGTCTAAGTTTTGATTTATTTTTTTTCATAAATTTCAATTAATTTTCAAGCTTTTCACATTTTTTTGGACAAAAATAAAAAAAGGCTTTGACCTTGTTCAAGGTTGATTATTACTCTTTACTGCATGCTGCACCTCTTCTGATGTTATTTCTATTTCTATGTCGTTCAGTTCAATTTCTTCTTCTTCCCTTTGTTCTTGAAGGTGGTTTTCTGCGGCAAATAGTTGGAAGTATCTGAAATCCATATTTGTTGTGTTTTTCATGTATTTCTTTGTTTCCGTTTTCAGGTTCCGTATCAGCTTCCATATTTGTCTTTGTACCCCATAGAAATCTATTAACAGGTTACTTGAAGATGTTTCACAGTAATCCCGTTTTATGTTTCTTATACTTTTGTTCACCTGTTTTCTGGTTGTTCTTATATTCTTCGTATGCTCTTTGCTTTGGGTTTTATTTCCTCACAGAACCATGGCGTTTCTGTCTCGTAAACTTCTATTCATGGCCCAGGCCGCACTACGTTTTTTTCCCACGAGCGGTAACCGCAAAACCGCTTGAAAAACACACAGTACGCACGCTATGGGAAAAATCAGTCGCGGGAAAAAACCGCAATTGAATCCGCTTGTATTATAACCGCGGCGGTTTTGCCGTAGTGCGGCCTAGGCCTATATTGACTTTCCTGTCTCCAACTGCTTCATTTGCTGCTTGCAGTATACTATGTTTTATTTTCTTCCATCTATCTTCCACGGTAAAGATCACCTCCAAGCCCTAAAAAACCTCATAGAGAAAATGAGAAAAGTATAACAAGCCACTGGTCCTAATATTTGTAGATTATGAGAAGGCGTTTGACTCTGTGGGCCAACACGAAATCCTAAAATCATTAGCTGATTGCCGTGTAGATCACCGGTATACCGATATCTTCAGACACATATACAAAAATGCCACAGCATCTGTCCGACTCCACAACGATACGGGAAGATTTAAAATAGCCAGAGGTGTTCGACAGGGTGATACAATCTCCCCACGACTTTTTACTAACTTACTCGAATACATGTTTAAATCTATTGATCTGCAACACCTAGGCATTTACATAAATGGGGAATACCTCAGTCATCTCAGATTTGCAGACGACACAGCGGATAACATCGACCAGGCAAAAATGATGATACAGCGCCTAAATAAAGCCTCACGCAAAGTGGGACTAAATATCAACTTTGCATAAACTCAGTTGATGGCCAATTTTGTACTGAGTGATATTATAGATTGCACACCCGGTGTGCAATGCTCCTGAGGACCGTGTTCGAAAAAAAACATCGTCTCGAATGGGTTAACAGACAAGCAATTACTAGATAACAATATTATTGAAAATTCTCTACAAGTTTTAATTGCTTTTTTCAATAATTTCTCTTTATTTTTGAGGTTTTCCCATTTTTGAGACAACAAAAATATAAAAAAAAACAATGTTTAGGCCTTGTTCAATGTTGATTATTATCAAATTAACAGATTTAAAATCACTAGATAACAAGATTTATTATAGGAAATTTAATTTTCGATGTCATTACTAAGTTATAACAAATATTTATTTCAAATATTTTTTTTAATTTCGCCTAATTTTCATATTATTTGTGAACAACAAAAGAAATGAACTAAAACGAGAGTAATGTTTTTATTCTTTACTGACCGAAGCTTCGTTTTCGGCCATTTTCAGCCAAAAAAATCATGATTCAGCCATATTTTCGTTTTCGGTCAGAATCCAGCCGAAGCTTCCGCCATGCCGAAAATCAGAAGTTGTCGGCGTCGTAGTACTTTGCTTACAAGGGGACCGTATGGTAAGGAAATCATCGATTCGATTCATTTTGAGTACACACGTAGGCGATGTCCAGTAGTATAACAGGTGCAAGTAGTAAGACACAATACTCATCCGTTTCCGAGAAATTAATTAACTGAGAAATTAATTATTTTTAGTTCGTTTGTCTGCATCTTACGTTAACAAAAATTCAACACGCGAGTGGCGCAACGGTAACATTCGCGCTTCAAAAGCGCGAGGTCGCCGGTTCGAACCCGCAGCGGGCTTGCGGTTTTTCTTCAAATATTTCACATTTTTTACAAATTCATGTGTCTTGAATATTGTTTATTTTGGAATTAATTGAAATAACTGTTTTTTTTTTGCGGGAAAAGGAATTTTGAAAAAATCATGCAGGAAATTTTCAATTTCTTTTTTTTAATCTCTTAATTTCTACGTTATCTGCATTGCAAATAAAGTATTATACAAATCTTTTGTAGTAATCTTTTGTGTCGTGCAATTAGGAACTTTTAATTTTCTAATCAGAATTTCTTTTTACCAAGCCCGATTACGAACCCTTTCCGGGTATAGGATTTTACAAAAATACCCACGTTTCTTGTAAAACATATTTTACGTCAAGATATTAAATCAAGTTATTTTATATCAAGATAAGGTAATGGACATTTTACAATCCTAATCCCTTACAATTAGTATCAAAAATGAATTCGTAGATCGTACCTGCGAAGGGAATATACATTATAACAAATTCGCCAAGAAGACCAGTTGTTAGTTTACAGTAATCAGTGACTCTTCAAGTGCTCGAACAGGACGATAGTGAATAGGGTAAAGTAGCGTAAGAGGGATGTATATAAATAATATAATAATAAATATTTACAATTGATTCCAAAATAAACATTATTATGATTTTTTCAAAATTCCTTTTCCCGCTAAAATAACAGTTATTACAATTAATTCCAAAATAAACAATATTCAAGACACATGAATTTGTAAAAAAATGTGAAACATTTGAAAAAAAAAACGCAATCTCGCTGGCGGGTTCAAACCGGCGACCTAGCGTTTTCGAAGCGCGACTGTTACCGTTGCGCCACTCGCATGTTGAAATTTTGTTAACGTATAATGCAGACGAACGCAATAAAAATAAAGTTCTAAATTAATTAATTTCTCGGAAACGGATGAGTATTGTGTCTTACTACTTGTACCTGTTATACTACTGGTCATCACCTACATGTGTAGTAAAAATGAATTGAATCGGTGATTTCCTTATCATACGGTCCCCTTGTTAGCGAAAATGTGGAAAAACTGCTTTTCATGTTGATGGGATTTCTTAGGATGACTGGTGTAAAAGCCTACAGTTTGAAAAACACTGCAAAGGTCAATAGTAATGCGTATTACAACTTTAATAGAAACGATTGTTTATTACTGCTCCAAGGAAGACCTTTAACAATAAAGGGTTTATCTGCAACAAAGTTTTGATTGTGCCGTGACTATTCTTGGACTAAAAAGTTACACGCTTTTATGCTAACAACTGATGGCTACTTTTAAAGGAACAAGTTATAGTGCGAATTTCAAAGTTGTACAAAAAACAAAATAAAACCGTTCGACTACTTATTTGTTTCATTTTGACCATTATAGCTAATTTTAAACAAGCAATTTTTTATTAATTATTATATTAAGTATACCAAACCACAAAAGCGTTGTAATACGCATTAATATTGGATTTGCATTAATTTTTAAACCGTTAGCTTGTACACAAGTTAACCTAAGAAATGGCGAGTGCGACGATCTGTCGGAGCCTTCGCACTTTAGTTTATCTGTATCCAAAACGAATGCAGATCCTATTCCAAAACCGTGCACGTATTACTTATATACTTCAGGCTACATTTTTAGATAGAAATGGAAAAAATACGTAAATAAGTAAAGTGAAATCCGATTTGAAATGTTTACGGTTTTCTATATGAAAAAAATCAAATTTCGAATTTATAATAACTACCAAGAACATTTAATTTTCTCAAAAAATACATTACATACTGTTTGTTCATCTTTTTGGATAATAGCAGCAATAGCTTTAAAAAAATCTTCAAATTTCGTCAATTCTTTACAGGCTTATAATAATTAGTAATTAGACTTCATAGAAAAAAAATATATGGCATACATTCATTTAGGTCATATAGAAGTACAATTAATCAGAATATGAACGAAATCAAACATCTGATCTCTATTTACATTGTCAGCTTTGCGTGAAAAGCATCTTTTTTTGAGAAAAAATAATTTGAAACAAAATCCATATTATTACTATTTATACCGCAAAAGCAAACTTTACTGGGATGTGGATATTTTGCTATCGTTTTGGTGCAATTTGAATACAAAAGTCGTGAAATAAACGCAGAGACAAGTATTTTTTTTTGTGGTGTTTGTAGAGTAATTAGAAGATATTTCAGATATGACTAAGAATAATAATAAAATCCCACACAATATCACAATTATGTAATAAATTATTTAATGAATTATATATTTAATGTAATTTTATGTATAGTTATTTTATGTTAATAGAAACTTATTCTAGAGAAATTTAAAATGTTAATTCAATATTAATCAATATGTTAATTCAATTTTATTAAATTAACAAATCTGCATAATTTTAACGCCAATAAACAATTTCGAAATCTTGAAAATTTGAATTACGAAATCTATAAAATTACCACGTGACAGATAAAATTGTAATTAAATATTTCAAATATAAGCAATATTTAACATTTGATTCATTTGAAATATTTCTTAATTGCATTATTAACAAATAATTTGCATATTTTCTCTTTAGACAAATAATTGCAAAATTTAACAAATTAACAAAATCAATAATGTTTTATAAATAATAATTTTAACAATACTTGAAATTGAAATATTATATGAATAATCTAGTACAGGGCTGCGCAAATATTTTGGCTATCGGGCCACATTGCGTAAGAAAATTTTACTGCGGGCCGATTACATTTTTTCCATTTTAAAAGTTATTTTCCTATTTGTATACCACGACCGCTGCATATATACTTGCCTAGGCAGAACATTATTGTTAGGTTTTCTCATAGTGGACAATATATTCTTCTTGTAAAAAGAAATATTTTCAGAAAACACCCGTAAATGTGCAGTGTCGATAAAATAGTGGCAGGTAGATAATAATGTAAACATCAGATCTGGTAAACATAATAAGCATGTCACTTCTAATTAAAGTAGTTTATAAATTGCTTCGCGGGCCGCATATAAAGTCGACGTGGGCTATATGTGGCCCGCGGGACGCCATTTGCTCAGGCCTGATCTAAGAATTTGCTACAAGAATATTCTCTAAGAATTTGTTACATTTAATATTAGTATTTATTTACATTATATAATACTACTACATTTGATATAATATTAATGTTGTTATGAACGACAAATTTACCCAATTGAAATTATCGCGACAATCAAATATTATAAACAAAAACAATATTGGCAAACTACCAATCTTATGATCATTAAGTTGAGTTTCGGCTATATTAACATCCTAAATATGCATAGCCATGTGTTATAAGGACTTTTTCCGTATTTAATAAAGTCAAAATAAATAAAGAAAACTAAATGCTATTGTGCAATTTATCTAAACTGCACCATTATTATCGCATTGTACCATTATTATATAACGTAACAATCAATAACACACTCTCTCTCACATTAACTAACAAATAATATTTTTGTTTTATTATTTTATTTACATATTTAAAAAGTTCCATAAAAAAGTTCCAAAAGCTGCAATTAGATTAGCAATACTTGTCATTTTAAAGTAGGAATCCTCCGTATCAAATTAGCACAAAGATATACAATACATTTAGTTATCAAATATTTACATATATAAATTTACATAATTGTGATATTTCCTTCAAGGAGTGCATTAAAATTCATTTGATAATTTATGAAATCCTGGAACTGCCCTAACAATTCAGGAACTATCAAAGTTCGAAAGTGGGCTAATCTAGACTCCGCTCTCCGGATTTACACAAATAATCTCAAGATTAAAGCCAGCAAGATAAATTCAGATAATTTCGGAATAATTAATACGAATCTCCTGAATAAGAAATGTGAAGAATTAAAAGATTAGTAATTCAAATATAATTTATTACTGGTATTAATAATCTATTGCATTAATGTATGTGTATATAATAAATATTTTACTCTTATCATTTGGTTATAAATAAATAAAATACAACTAGTAATGTAAAAATCTAAACTGCAATTTCTTATTAACGGATAATAAATTACACGAGGAAATTCGGAGCACGCAATGTAATTGTAAATAGCTAAACAGGAATATAATAGATAAAGCAGACTTAGATTAAAGAAAGAATTTAACATGTATACCTAATGAACAATAAAAAATATTCAATCGATAATTGTGATAAATGTAAAAGGATAATTCTAACCAAGCTGTTCTCTATTAAGTAATAACTCGGGAGTGGGACCGGAGCCGCCCATTTAATTGTAGCCTCGTGTTCGCATTAGTCGCTACATTTACTTCTCCGCATTATTAAAACAAAGAGACCTATTAAACCTCTAATATTGTTCCGCAGCTTGTTGGCTCTCTTTGTTTACAGAATTATTAAATAATTTAGAAATATTGTAATACATATGGCATACTATAACTGCATTTTATATTTTATATGATTTTAAGTTTTATAAAATCATATTGCACCACATATCTTCAAATTTAATTTAAGTAAGCAATGCCCAGCAAAATATTTGTTATTGCGGATAGTAACTATAATCTATTTGCATTCATTTCCATGTACAAATAAAAAACTACTTAAAAAAAATATTAACAATTAACTATCAATTTATTGGGTGTAATTTATGACAACCAACATAGTTTACTCTATTTCTCGAGTGTGGACACTTATAAAGTTTTTATGATCATGTTGACCAAGATGTTCAAGAAGTTATTGATCATTCTTACCAAGGTGTTCAGGTTTTGGTTGATCAAGATGTTCAGGATCTTGTTGATTAGCTTGTTCATCAAGCTGATCAAAATTAGCTTGTTCATAAAGATATGCTAGATCTTGTTGATTAGCTTGTAGATCAAGGTGTTCAATATCTAGTTGATTAGCTTGCTTATCAAGGTGTTCAAGATTAGCTGAATTATCAAGGTGTTCAAGATCTTGTTGATTAGGTGGTTCATCAAGATGTTCAAGATCTTGTTGAACAAACGGTTCAAGATCTTGTTGATTACCTTGTTCATCAAAGTATTTTCTAGGCCTTGTCGATGAGCTTGTTAATCATTCTCAGCAAAGTGATCAACATATAGTTCATTACCTTGTTGATCAGAGTTCAACATTTCGGTGGCATTGACTTTTTTGAGAATGGTGGTAGATTGTGGGATCTGACGAAAAATATAATTATAATCCCATTTGAATATTAATTTGAACATTGCACGTGAAAGCAAATTTTGTTTATGTTGAAATTTCTAATGAGAAATAAAGGCCGGATCAAAATCCTTATGGCTCGCGTACACCTAATCTATCATTGGTCGAAGTTTGCTTTATAATCCATCCATCTTTTATATCCATCCATCGAAGTTTGCTGGGGCGACGACGGTCGAACTCGGACGATTGAATCAAACACTTGTAAAAGATAGAGAACGCGTACACAAACACGACGTCATCGTAGGACGATGACGGTCGTGTTTGTTCAATCATCCGAGTTCGGCCGTCGTCGCCCGAGCAAACTTCGGCCGATGACGGATTAGGTGTACGCGAGCCATTAGGGTGCTGGATGCGGCCCGCTGGCCGTTTGGCGACCTCTATTATAAGAAAAAAATTATGATTGTTGTACATTTTACATGTGAACAACATTTCAGAACATTCATCAACATTTTATTCACGAATAAAAACATTATTCACCACAACACACTTTATTCGTGATTAATATTGTTATTATGTATACAAGATTATACACTCCAATCGGCGTTTGCAACCGCTCATTACACCCACGAACTCTTAAAACTCCTTGGCGTGGCAAGTTCCTCCACGTTCATCTGTCCTGTATTTTACTCTGTCCAGTCGCCTGACTTTGCATCTCCTGTTATTTTCCTCGACGTGGCGCGGTCTAAAATCTTGGTCCTCCATGCCTCTATCTATAGATTCTGAATGTGCTCTAGTACCTGGTCCTCCCATCTACTTTTCGAGCTATAAACCTAACCTTCCTCTGCTAATCTCTGGTCTCCACCTTGTTATCATCTTTACAATTCTGCTGTTTTCCATTTGGTTTACCTGGGCATACCAACGGAGTCTTTGTACTTTTGTCGCCTTAACAATATTTTCTCCTTTTAGGATGGTTTGTGTTTATGAGTTCATTAGTCTTCTGTGTTCCACTACAGTGATTCTTTTGAAACCTTCTTCTAATAATGTTCCTTGGATACCGGAACGTCCACATACACGCTACCGATGTGCGGTTGACCTGCGCAGGCAAAGTTGCACAGATAACCTCTCCGGTAAACCGTAGCCTGTATGGCGTACTTTAAACGTGCGGCAATAAAGTACATTCGGCTCCTTTTGTATAGCCGCACTTTCCTGCGACATACGATTGGTAAGAATTGGCTCCTCAGTGTGTACCTTTTTTTGTGTGGGGGTCGTTTGGCTGCAAAGCCTTTCTGCATTGCGACCAACTTGATCTATTGTGCTTGACCCTACTACAATTACTCTCCCGGAATTCAACTTCGTGAACGAAGTCTAAGATATTCCTGAGAGGCTTGCTGCTCAGCTCCAAGGTGGTCAATCTTGCGACCCCTAAGTGGGCAAGCCTTATGTGTGCTAGCGCTACACATTTGTACATTATGTGTTCAGCGGTTTCTTCATCTGATTCGCATAATCTACAGGCAACTTCCTCTGCATTTCCCATTTTGTGTGGGTGATGTCTCACCGGACAATGTCCTGTGAGTATGCCTACCAAAGTTCTGATTTCTCTTCTAGAGAAGCTTAACATCTGCTGCGTTATGGCGGCAGAATAGTTTATGAGCATTTTAGCTTGCCTCTGTCCTGGCGTGTTCTTCCAGTGGGTTTATTTTTGGTCTTCTTTCCATTTCTTAGCCCCCTGCCTTAAGTGGGCCTTTGTAAGCCCACAAGTTGGCTCCGGGCAAAAGAAGGGAGCCTCGGCCCCGCTTTTGGCGAGTGCGGCGGTCATTTTCAATCTATGTTCAATCTCGGCCGAGATTCAATCTATTTTATCCTATGGCATATTATTGTGGAGAGCTTCCTCACAAATTCAAGGAGTGTTCGTAGCCCAAAAAAGAATAATAAGATCTCTGGCGGGAACAAAACAACCTCTTCCTGTAGGCTTTATTAGCTATTATTAGCCTAAGTTACAAATTATTATAGTAAGTGGAAATACAACGAAAAGTGGCATTTCTCGTATTATATTAAAAAACGTGCGTCAAGAAGTACTTTTCGCGCATGAGTAATAAAAATGTTAGAGAATTAATATAATGTAGAAGATCCAAAGTGTTTTTATTTCAAAACTCAATAATACATATATAATTTAAAAAAAAATGTGTTCTTTATATTTTATTGTCTTATATTGAATTTATATTGTTATTTACATATTCATAAAAAAATTTGAAAGTTGTTTTTAATTTTTTTCTTTATAACAAAACTTGCCACACTTTTTAGAATAAATCTGGCGAACACATAGTAGTCTATAGAGAATGTTCGGATAGTATGATTCGGCTAGTAAGATGTTTTCATTTTTTCCTTTCGAAAATTCTTAGCTTTGTTTGTTCAGCGTCATCATCTCTGTCCCATAGGTTAGTGTGTTTGCTTTTTTGTACAACTTCATTTCTGTATTTGCGCTTTTGCTTTTCATCCCGTCTGCACTATATGGTTTATCTGTTCGTTCGGTCATTTTTATTGTTTATTATTATTCTCAGGTATTTGAAGTCGTCTACTATTTCGAACTAGAAATTTCATATATGCACTAGTTTGTAAGATGTGCTCTTGTTATCTCTACTTACTTCCATGAACTTTCTTTTTTCCTGGTTTATTTTTAGGCCGCTTTTCCTTGTTTCTTGTTCAAGGTTTCGAATTGCTTCTTTCATACTTCTCCGGTCTCTAGCTAGCATTGTGATGTTTTATTAATTAAGGTTCCTTTGAATCCACACTCTCTAATTGCAGCGTCCATAATCAAAATGAATAGTGTCGTTGATAACCCGTCGTAATATTGATATTAATTATTTTATTCGTGTATAATTAACATTATTCATTAAATTTTTATTCATTATTAGTCATGGATAGAAATAAAACAAACAAAATGTTATATCATTAATATAATTTTGAAGACAAGATACAAAGTGTTTTTATTTCCTATCATCAAAATCTTCAAACTCAATAATACATATATAATTAAACAAAATGTGTTCTTTTGGTAGATTTTGTAGTTAGGGCAGTCGTTTCCAACCTTTCTGTACCTGCGTCCCCCTTTTTCATAAAATAAAATCTTGCGCCCCCTCAAATATTGTAATAATTATGTTTATAATAATATTTATAATTATCAATAAAGTATAATGTAAAGGTGCGGCTTATTTTGGGGATAAATTTTCTCAAACCTTGGATCATTGAAGATATCGCTGTTCTCAGTTCGGTTTCAATCACTAGTAAAGATCGGTATTTTGTCTCTAATATAGCCACTTCAGAAAAACCAGTTTTGCATAAATAAGATGTAATAAATGGCGAATTTCTAGCTTTCTTCTCCAAGTACGAAAATCGTTCTGTACCTCTGTACTTCTGTAGGGGAGACCGGGGGTTGGAAGTCACATTTACGTTCATTTGAATTTTTAGTACCTATATTCTTGGTATAGCAATGACATTTATATATCATTGGATAGTGTATCTAATATAGTTTTAAAATGAATAAATACTTTTTGCCTTTAACATTATCCATAGAGTAAATATTACATTTTTGAGAAAAGGCAAAGTGTGTCAGGGATGGTTGTCACAGTGTCTGGGGTAGGTAGTCACATAGTAAATCATGGAAGAGAAATATAAAAAAAAAACACTTGTTTAAATCAAATGAGTATTTTTATTAAAAATAGAATGTTGAACTGGTAAGAGTTGAATTTTGAACCCAAGAAAAGAACGTAAAATATCTTATTCATTATAAAAAAGAATAGTAATCAAAATTCACTTTAAGCGAATAACTTTCATGTAACAATATTAGAATTCTAGTAACCTACAAAAATATAAACATAGTTAACAACAAAAATATAATCATAGTCAGTCACTAATGTCTTTCGACGTAATATTTTTAGATAAAACTACTTAAGCTAACGATATAATATTAAGTCTTAAAAATCAGTGGTAATCGCTATTTTGGCAAATATAATAAGGTTGCCCAGGTGTGCATGCTTCGTGAGTCCAAAACTTGCAATCCCGGCACTGTATCCAGACTTCCCTAGACTTGCTAGCAGAATATGGAGACAAACAGACCAAGCAAAACTCTTAATCCTCTTTCTCCTCTTCATCCTTGTCAACTGCTTTCAATTTAATCTTCTTTGCTTTAGAAAGCTTTTTATTTTCTTTGTTGTCACTGAACACACGTTGAGATACTTTCTTCTTCGCTTCTTGTTCTTTCCTTTTCTCTTCTAAATAGGTCTGTTCCGGTGAATTTGTTAGAATTGCTGATTTACATTTTCTTCTACCAGCTCGCTGTGACTTGCGCGGCGGAGCTTTTGGTAGAGGTTTTAAAACTTGCGGTGATATAATTAGAGAACAAGTTCTTTTGTAGCTTGATGTTGCAATGATAGCTTGGTAGAACTTTGTGGTGTCATCGCACGAACATTAAGGTTAGGGATATCATTTTGAGCCAATACAGGGTCATTAAGGCCAAGGATATCAGATGCAGTCATTGCGGGTTCAATAGGACGAGTGTTAAGATGATTCTCTGCTACATTGTCTACAATATCCTCATCAGGAACTGTAATTAGTGGCCTATCTGTGACAGATGACGGCATAAAGTCGTGCTCTTGAAATATGTCTGGATTAAATGGGCAAATTCCACAAGTTTTAAACCCCGTGAGAATATTGGATGGAGTTGCTGCCAACGGAAAAGCCTGTGCAATTATTCCTGGTACTTCGTATATCGTCATATGTTGTCCTGGATAATTTATCATCCATTGATCCATTGCGTTGTTAATATATTTTTTTAATGGTCCAAAAACAGATCTGTCCAACGGTTGCAGGCGGTGGGTACAGTGTGGTGGGAAAGAGAGCATAATTATGCTATTTTCTCTCGCAAAGTTTAGTCCTTCAATAGATAGGTGAGAGCTGTGATTACCTAACAACAAGAGACATGGTTTTTCCTTCGTTGATTTCACGTGGTTGTGGAAATGTATCAAATAAGCGACAAAAAGCTCTTCTGTCATCCAACCCGACGGATTACTTCCTCCTTTGCAGCCAATTGGCCCATCTCTGATGAAATGATTTTTAAAATGTACCCGCGGAAAAATGAAGAATGGTGGAACTGAATTGCCACCTCCCGAAACAGCAGCAGCTACGGTGACTAGTATGCCTCTTTCGGCTGAAGTAATAGCACCAACTTGTTTAAATCCTTTCCTAGCAACAACTTTGTTCGGTTTTTGCACTGTATTCACCCCAGTTTCGTCCATGTTCCATATATCGTGTGGCTGAAAACTATGTCGTTTAATTATCAATTCAAGTTTTTCAAAAAAAACTATTGACATTATGTGGATTAAAACTGGTGGCTCGAGCCAAACTAGTGGCTTCAGGTGTTCTAATGGACAGAGAAGGGTGTCTCTTCATAAATGCCGTAAACCAATCCGGGCCAGCTAGCTTGTTTGATTCCCAAGACTTTGGGACTTTCAAGTTATTGGACATGGCAAGCTCGTACGCTATTTTTTGAATATCCTTGGGAGACAAACCGAAATAAATAGTTGCAGCTAGAAGTATGTATTTTTCCAATTCTTCTTCCTGTTCATCGGTAAAAACCTGTCGATTTTTTTGGTACCCTATTTTTGTAGATGGTGTTGATATGGCGACGTTGCTCATCTCTTCGGCAGTAAATTTTTTACAATATCTTGTTAAGGTGCGATAATTAATTCCAAAATGCTTCGCCACAGACCTTATAGATTTTCGATAGTTTCGCACTTCTCTTGCAGCACGCAGCATCAAAGCTGGTGAAACAAGCCCTCTAGAAGACGTTCTCTTATGATGCCGTGGCATTTTTATAACTAGCTGTAAAACAAACAAACATGTATGTAGCAAAACTCCAAAAAGCCATCAAAAAGGGCACCACACATGTATGGGGTTGGTTGTCACATGTGACTACCAGCCCTCGACACGCTGAGACAACCTGCCCCAAAAACGTTTTAGAAATAACCTTTAAAAATAAATTCAATTCGATGTATATTTATAAAACCATATAAGGATATAGTGGACCATATATTTAACACAATAAATACATGAAAAGGTTTGTTACAATGCAAACTTTAAGAATACTTACAAGAATCGGCACAGATGCACACAAAAATACTTTCACTGTGTGAAAAAAACGAACGCATGCCTCTCTGTCACAGCGTTTCTGTGCAGACTGAAGTGAAGTGGGGAGGGAGGAGTTGCCTGCGCGGTTCTTCGACGCCGATCAAATTTCATATTCGTTCGTTAAGTTTTCTATTTTGACCGCTGTGACAACCAACCCGTGAGACAACCATACCCGGTCTCCCCTACTTCTGAACTTCTGTACCAAAACATAACAATATTATTTTCTTGTTGAAACATTTGCTTTAATCTGTCGTCTAGATAGATCAATTATCATATCTTGCTCTGCTGTCTGAAATAATATTTTTCAATTACAAATGGGATTCTTATCCATAGAGATCTATAAAGTAAAACGAGAATTGCTTCCATAGACTGGTCAATTGACTATTAATAATAATAACTTTAGTTTCCACAATTTTATCTGCAGGGCAAGTGATTTTAAAATTTGGTAAACATGTCGAAGTTATATTTAGTTATCAGAGTTCATTTTTCTTAACTGCAGCAATCTTCTCCTTCAGTACCAGAACAAGAGAACGCCAACTTGCCTAGCAATAATATAGAAGTGCTCTATATTCTGCATCCATGTCATCATACAATTCTGCGAAGAGCCTTCCTTTTAATGGGCTATTTTTAATAAAATTTACAGCTTTTATAATACTGTTTATTAAGAAATAGAATGGTTTTATTTTTTCAATTAATTTATCGCAAAGATCTTCAGATATATCGTACATTCTTCTTCCCAGCGTATTATCTGCAAGTGGATTCATTCATCAAGTTGATCATCATATTCATTTCGCCGAGCATCGTAACTACCATGTCAATAACCGCTGATAGCACCAAAGTTTCTTCTATTGAATGTGGTTTTTTGCATTAAGCAAATTCTATACGAAACTTTATACTATGCAAGCAATGCTTTTGATGTTTTAAAAAACCTCTAAATTTCTGTGGAAACATTCTTTTGTCTTACTAACGGACCACGTTTAGTAAGACACAAGAATTTTGAAAAAAAGAATCTACTTTTTCAAGATGACGTTTTAATTTATTTTATATTTCCAGAGCAAACACATTGGTGGTTCTTGAACATTAATAACCGTACATGTAAATCCCAATAATAAGTACATTCGATCATATTTTCTACACTTAGAATAACATTACTTTTACTTGTACGATAAGTTTTTAGCGAACGCGACAGCTTGAAAAATTATATTTTGGTAACAGATGCGCGCCCCCCTTGCAAAGGTCCCGCGCCCCTTTAGGGGGGCGCGTCCCACAGGTTGGAAACCACTGAGCTAGGGCGAAAAGTTGTCAATATGAGTCGAGAGCGAAGTTGTGCGCACGAACGAAGTGCAATCGCTGGAGGCGAGAATTGACAATTTCGCCCGTGCTACAAACAATATTTTTCATCACTCATGCAAGGGTATGTATCTTACGTTTGGGATCCAGGTGCCATCAAGAAAAAAAGCATTTAAAAATGAAGAGTTTGCTTTTTCAATTGTCTACGGTGGTGTGGATTCGTCATAAGAACTCTCCTCAGTCTCCGATATCACCATAGAATATACACTCACTTTAAAACGTTTTCTTTAATTTTTATTTTTACTTTGTTATGAAAAAAATCACACTTAACGTCACTTTTTTAATACCGGGCACTTGATTGTATTCATTTTATTTATTTGTTTGTTTTAATGTAACCTAGCGATATTGAATATTTGCGTGCGTTATTCAAATTATGTAAAATACAAGTAATATTAACAATTTATCGCACAAAAAATGTGCACCAAGATAGTAATATTGTGCATGAGTGATAAAAATATATGTTATTGTCTTATATTAAATTTATATGGTTATCTATATATTCATAAAAAAAATTGAAAGTTGTTTCGTTTTATAATAAAACTTGCGACACTTTTTGAAATAAAACTGGCGAACACATAGTGTCTATAGTGTCTATGTTCGGATAATATAAGTCGGATAGTAAGATGTTTTCATATTTATTTTTAACGAAATAACTGTCAAACTAACGCCAAATATAATTTGTTTATATGTTTTCGTTCGAAAGGTGCTAAATGTATTAGATAACGCATAATATAATAGAACTTTGTTTGATTCAGCGTTCAAAATGTTTGAAAAGTTTTACAATGCAACTTTATTTTTGAATTTACTGCACGAAAAACTTTCTTTTATTCCAAGTTCATTGTAAATACATATCAGATTATTTCAGACCGCTTTATTTGATTTGTTTTTACTTTATCGCCCTAGCTCCTATATAAACTTTTGTGTTGATATATAATCCCAACTGCTTTTTCATTTACAAACTCGAGTGCCAATGTTGAAATTCCAGCATCACAGGTACGTCGATTTTTCTTTGAACTTCCAATCGCATATATATATATATATATATATATATATATATATATATATATATATATATCTGCTATTCTATTTCAATTTTTCAACAAGTCTGTATCGGGATGCCTTCCAGCTACGTTAGGATTATTCTTGTGAGCCCTTGATACATTGCGATGCTGCGATTTTCCGACCTAGTTCACTGCTATTTCGTTTTCGTGCATGTATTTTATTGTAAATATTTGATACATTCCCGTATCCGTTTTGCATATAACAATACCATTGTGTGTACATATTTATTATTACTCATGCGCGAAAAGTACTTCTGGACGTAGATTATTTAATACGAAAACTGTCACATCTCATTGTATTTCAACATAACCTGGGTATCGCACGAAAATATTCAATATCGCTAGGTTACATTAAAATAAACAAATAAATAAAAATAAAATGAACACAATCAATACGGCATTAAAATTAGTGGCTGCATTAAAAAAGTGACGTGAAATGTCAGATTTTTTTTTCATTATAAAATAACAAAAAATTAAAGAAAACGTTTTAAAATGATTGTAAATTATGTGGTGATACCGGAGACTCAGGAGAGTTCTTATGACGAATCCACACCACCGGAGACAATTGAAAATCAAATTCTTCTTTCGTTTTGATTCCATTTTTTTTGGATGGCCCCTGGATCCCAAACTTGTAAGATACATCCCCTCGCATGATTAACCCTTAACCACCTGCCATACGTCTCATGTGAGAAAATTACTGCTACTTTGGGTCTGAGAGACGTATATTAGGTGGTTAGGTGTTAATAGGAATATTGTTTACTAATATTGTAACACGGGCGAAATTTTCAATTTCCCTCTCGAGCGAATGTGCCGCGAGAAATTTACAACTTTTCGCCCTAATTACAAAATATACTATTTTATTAAAAAATGTGTTAATCTATTAAGTAAAAAAAATCAGTTTTGCTAAATATATTAGAGTTTCGTTATTGGATGTTATAATATATTGTCTGCTATATATGTTGAAATATTTGTGAACGTATTAAAAAGAGAACAGTAGCTTTGTTTATGAAAAATTAAGTTTTTTATAAATGATACATTTTTAAATCATTTTAGTGGAAAAAATATGTCGGTGAAAATTCAGTTCAATTAACAAATATATTTGTAGCGAATAAAAGTTTGAAAAGTGCCAAACAGCGAATGTTTACACCGAACGAACAACACTAAGTAATTATGAAAATAATTGAATAATTTAAATTTTTATTATTGAAATTGTTAATTGTATTATATATTATTATTATTTCTTCGTTGAATAATGAATATCAGTGATGAATATTTATTTTGTTGCAGTTTAAATAAATTTATATGAACATTTCCCAATACATTTTCAACAAAATTTTACAGAATTTAGCAAATATTTTTCATTTCATATAAAACATTATTTTCCAAGAGTCATTTCGTACTCTAATTTCGTACTGGAAAATAATTAACGTAATGATGTCTCACAGTATTATTTTTTCTCCGCTCTTTCTTGTGTTTGATGGAAATAAACAAGGCGTCAATTGTTATGTGGAATATATTTCATCTGGGATTTTCGGCGATTCGTGAAGTAAAAAGTGAACCAGGGGAAATGAGATAATGGTACTCGCAATTTTCAGGACACGAAATTATGAATAATGGCGGTGTTAACAAATCCCAGCACACAGTCATAATTCTGCATTTCTTATATAACAAAAAAATCGTTTGCATGGAATATGCAGTCAAGGTCCCAGCAGTATAGTTTAAATTAATATGTGAAAACTATTAATAAAGTTATTTTTGTAGATTTTACCATCTTGAAGGTTACTAATTGTGTCCTATTCGAAAATCTTTCATGTGTGCTCTACGAAAACTGATTACCCGGAGAAACTAGAAATAGGAATCGAGATGAAACGCTACTAAAACCTGCATGTATTCACTATTAGCCGCTCGATCGAGGCCCGATGTTTGACATATTTTACGATAAGGTTCATGAAGACTTGTTTACATCTAGAAGTGAGTTGACAAATGACAAGCATTATCACCTACATGAATAGGACAGGATTTCCACAGAACAATTTGACAGTCGAGTTCTGACAAGATAATGAAAGTATTAGTTTTAATTTTCAAGTATTTACATTTCATACTATATACTCCTTGAAGATTGCTAATTTTTAATTGAAATTTAATTAAGGCGATACTAGTTGGAAGAGATATATTTTATTTCATTTCTTGAAGTAAATATGTTTTATAAAACCAAGACACAAATAATAGGTACCGTTGTTTTAAAATTCATTTCATTGTTAAGGGACGATCAAATTAGACGCAACATACACTTTATTATTAATTTTAGGAAAAAAGTTATTCTTCAAAAAAGTTGTGCATGGTCTAAAACTTACAATACAACCATCAGATATCGTTTTTTTAACCCGTATACGAGATTTGTAAAGAAATATGAATTTTCCTCAAGATAACCTTTATTTTTGAAAATTGCGACAATTGTTATTAAGAAAAGTTAAAGAATATTATCCATCTGCCATGAGAAAAAAGAGTTTGTTATTTTTATATACTTATCTGTGTTAGCATTGATAACTCTAGGATTCACTGTCAAATTCTGTACAGTACCTACCTAGCAATTTGAGTATAGAACGATATTGAATCTAGAATGCACTCACGCAAACGTCAAATCTCTCTTTCTCTCTCTGTCTCTCTGTAGCTCTTACAACCCATGGTGGGTCTTGGCTGACTCAACAACTCTCCTCCATTGGACTCTGTCCAATCTCCAATCCAAGCTCCTCCGCTTCCATGATATTTAGGGATCTAAAATCTGATGCTATGTTGTCTCTCCACCGTAGTCGCGGTCTTCCCAGTGGTTTTCTACCGGTCGGGGCCTGTTCCCATACCAATCTAACAACTCGTCCATCCTCCTGTCTTTTTACATGCCCGGCCCATCTCAGTCTTTCCGCTTTTACTGTTCCTACAATGTCTGGTAGCTCATATAGTTCTTTTATTTCCCTGTTTTTCCTACTGCGGTAATGTAGTTTCATCCCTTATATGCCAGTATATACACTGTAGTATTTTTCTCTCTGCAACTCGCAGTCTGTTTTCGTTCGTCATTGTCCAGGTTTCGCAGGCGTAAGTCAGAATCGGTCTTATAATGTAGTGGTATATTCTTATTTATGTCGTCCGAGATACATTTTTTGATTTAATTATTCTCTGCAATGCAAAACAACATCGATTGTCACTTTGTATTCTGTTGTTAATTTCTTTGGTCATATCATTGTCCGACGTGATAGTGGCACACAGATATTTGAATTCCTGGACTCTTTCGAAGTTGTATTGGTACATCACATTTTGTCTTATCCTATCCCTACGTTTAGTCCTTAATGTGGTCATATACTTAGTTTTACTCTTGTTTATTTTTAGGCCCATATTTTCCGCTGCAGATTCTATTTTTTGAAACTCTTCTTGAACGTTCCTGGTTGTGTTTCCAATGATGTATATGTCATCCGCAAAGGCCAATATAAGACGCGGGCCCCGGTTTCTAAATAGCAGTGTCTCCGTTTTTGCCTCCCTCACTACATTCTCCAGAGCTATATTGAAGAGGAGTGGGGAGATGGCGTCAAATCACTAGTTACATTTTGTAAAATACAAGAAATGGCCTCTATTATTATAATTAATGGCCTCTATATTGTTAGGAGAAAATTTAAATAGTTTTGTTTGTGGGAGATGATTATACAACTTATCGAGAAGCAGCAGCTATTTTTAACAACAGACATCCCAATAGAAATATTCAGGAATCGATAGTTACAAGAATTGTAAAAAAATTAAAAGTTCTGTAAGTGTTAATAATAGTTTTAATAAAAAACGTCAAAAGCGGGTTGCCAATGAAGATACGGAATTACAAGTGAAGTTATCTATAGTAGAATTACATCTTAAAATGTCATTACGAAAAAGAATGTCTTTTATTCAAAATAACGTAAGTAGAGGCACAATGGCAGATATTTTAAATAGTAAGAAATATCCACACAAGCCGCAGTTTGTTCATACATTGAAAGAAAGAGATTATCACAGACGGTTTGAATTTTGCTCCTTAATAAAAGGAAACTTAGAAGAGTATCCATTTTTATTAAGAAATATAATATTTTCCGATGAGGCAACTTTCACAGCAAATGGAACTGTCAGTTCACAAAATTGTCGCTGGTGGTGTGACAGTAATCCTAGCTTTACTATCAAAACTCGTGACCAATATTCATTTAAGACCAACGTATGGTGTGGTATTTATAAGAATAAAATAATAGTTCCATGTTTGTTTAGACAGTCCATGATCGCCGAACGCTATATATTTTTTTACAAAATAAATTATCCGATTTTATTACAGAATTATCTTTAATAAACCGTTAACGTTTATGATATCTACAAGTCGGTGCTACATGCCATACTACAGTCGCTGTTAGGAAATACCTTGAAACTATTTTCAAAGGCAAAGTAATACATAGATATTTCGATATTTGTTGGCCGGCTAGATCTCCAGACTACATAATGCCTGGCACCATCTTGCTTATATCAAATATATTGGTAATCGGAGTTGAGCGATGACATCCATTAGGATGACTCCACATAACGATTCCTTGCATCTTTATTCCATCTTTAAGAAAATGCGGTCCCAATACACCAACTGAGCATATTCCTCACCACACAATTACCTTTTGAGAATGCAGCTCTTCATGTAACGTAAATTTTGTTTGTTCCTCCCCATGCAATTAAAAATGTGTTTCGTCACTCCTAATTATTTTATTGACTAAATTATCCCTTCTGTCCAGAATCCATCGACTGAAACCTAAACGTGAATTCGGTCTATTTGAAAAAGTTTTTGGGCTTTTTGCCATTTGTAAGGGCGAAAGAGTAAATCTGTCTTTAAAATTGTTCTTGCCGACTCACGTGAAATTCCTACTTGCTGGGATATACGATTGGAATTTTCTTAATTTCTGTTCCTGACTTACAAGTTATTCACATATGTTCTATCAGTTGTTTTTTTCTCTTTGCAAGTTTAGTATTCGCAAGACAACCTATTTCAAGATATTTTTTAATCCATCTTGTAATTTGGCGGCTCTGAAAAATTAAGTTTCACCTCAGAGTTTGAATAATGAACTTCGTTCTAATAAAATTCTTTACACAAGCTATCCTTTGTTCAGCCGCCGCTCCATTTTCTAAAAAAAACTTGAAGATTCACTAAAAATTAGAATTTTAAAATTAAGGCCAATAAGTAGTCATTACTTTACTCTTTGGTTCTATGAAGTAAAAACGGGGCACTCTTAATTTGTCACTCTTTATATGAATATTTTGTTTGAATTAACTCAACTGTATATAATATATGCTAAACCTAATCTCGCAAAGTAAAGTGATTACGTTTAGACTTTTTAAATTACACTATATATTAGTCTAAAAAATTATACGCGATGAAGAACTGAATGATAAATACATATAACCGAGTTTTAAAAGTCGAGTTTATACCTAATTAAATGTTGGAACTCTTTATAATTTTTATTACCAAACTGTCAATCCCCTTCTCAAGTTCGAATATTGTTACCCCACTCAACCCTACACAATTCTGTCATGCATGGGGAAGAGATATGACGTTACATATCCGTTAGTTCGATTCCCATTAATTTTCAAGCCTGTTATGCATGTTTGACAGCGCATTTAAAGCGATACAAAACCAAAGTGTTCTAATGTGTACACATATGATATGTTTGTATATATCAAATATATTGCTTTGATGATTTTTTCATAAAATACAAACATTTAGATTAATAAATTATGAAATACAAATAAGGGAATCAGATAGATAATTTTTGTAATCTTCAATTTCCGGAATTCTAACATCTAAAAATCCGCAAACTAAAACGATATTATAACTAGTTTAGGCATAACTGAACTTGGTACTTACGTATTAACGCCATCACCGCTACATTTTTAAATGCCGCTAATCTACACCTAAAATTTTTATGATAAATCATAAAATTTTATTAAAAATTAAAACATAAAAATTAATTAATTAAAACATTTTATTAAAAATTAAAACATTTTTAAAACTCAAAATACTGTATAAAGCGGACAGATAAATCAAGACAACTCTCGCGAACTATCGATCCAGTATATAGCGGTGGTGGCGTTAATTCGTAAGTAATAATAATGTTATAATTAAATAATATTTTATTTTGTGATACGAACCTTAATTATATGCATTAATTATAAATAAAGGCATATACAATTATACATAGCATGTACATATTGCAATTATTTTTTAATAATTATAAAAAATAGTAACATTTGATATCAAATGATAGCACAGAAATTGCATTCGTATTAATGATTTTCTGTAAAATAATAATTGTTCATTCAGTGAAAGAACAATAATAGCTAAACGATAATGATTTCACGTATTCCAATTTATGAATATTGAAAGGGAGTTGCGGTGTTTAAATCAAATGGCAGTGGCCGAGTTTCCATACGGTCTCTATTGTCCGTCCTTGGAATGGGTGCTCTGTTTGGTTGGCATCGATGAAATTAAATGAATTATGGTATGGGGTGCATGAATGAACGGCGGACTGTATGCAGTTGTCCTCTCGTAGTGGGGCTCTGCCCGTGCATTCGTGCGAGTGGACTAGGACAATACGAATTCCATGTTCAATACGCACAGCGCAATCATCCGATGTCTGTTAATGGGATCAATGTTAGTCCGGGATTGAATCCTGCGCGTTATGCAAAGCACATTGACCTATATACGAATTGACCAGGAAATCGGACCCCAGTACTCCTGGGTCCTAGCTACACATGCATTCCAATCTAATTTATACATTAATCACTGGTTCTCTCTATCGTCACTCGTTTTATATCAAATTTCCATTTAGAGCTTTGGAAATTTCATTTGCAAGAAGAACCTTTGTTTTAAACGATTTTTGTTTTATCTAGTTTGTTAGGTACTAAATAAAACCAAAAATAAAACTTTAGGTAACATTTCTCTGGTAATATGAGTTACTGCAGTAACATTTCCGTGAATATGCAAAATTAGTTAAATTAATTCAAAACTCGCACAAAAATTAATTGAAATGGATTTAACTTTCTCTAATCAATGTATTATATATGAACCTATTTCCTAGTTAAGCAGTTGATTTAAAGTATGTGATGCATGTGCTAGAAACTTTGCCTAGAATATATGTATTCTGCTCTCCAACTTCTCTCTGAAAATCAATCCCTCCATCCCCAATTAGTTGCTACACATCAATATTTTTCAGAGATTTTAGGTTGATCTGGTCAATCATTATTATGGCCAATCATTAAAATTATCTTGAGAAATACTCCCTCCTTAAGTACAATATCCGTGCCAAATTAGTTTTAAAAACTAATAATTGAATCTCCCGCAAAAAAACGCAACTCCCTTTCAATATTGGGATGAAACCATACTAATTATGAAAACTTAGTAAAGCGAAATATAGCTTGAATATATAATTATATTCAACCCGTTCATAGCTCTATAATATTCTAAGTCTTCTTAGGACTATGAACAAATTTCATGTTGAAACAATTAGAAATTTGTATGTTATTCCTGCAATCAGTTCATTTTCATGGCACTAACGGAGCTAGAGAAATAACATAGTTAACAACTGTTAAATTCATTTCTTTCTATTTAAATTAGGTGAATAGCCGAAAAAAAAGCAATAAAAAATAGAATCTGTCGACGCTTTTCAAGATCTATGTCCCATCAGTGCAGCTTTGCTGTTTTGAATTATAAAATGAAATGCACTTAAATTAGTCTGAAGACCATGTGCCGGACTGTCGAGGTTCTTCTTCTTCATTCTTCTTCAAGCAGCACTACAACCCTATGTTGGTCTTTGCTGCAAGCACAATTTGCCTCCAACGACTTCTATCTAGCATTGCTTCCTATTCATTTTCGATGCCCATCTTCATTGTCTATACATCTCATTCTAGGTCTTCCCGGTGGTCTTCTGCTCGTCGGTGCTTCCTGTCACGCTATTTTCAGCATTCTGTCATTCGATGTTCTGCATATGTGTCCTGCGCATCTCCATCTTTGTGACTTTGCTTCTCTCACAATATCTTCCTGGTACAATTGTTCTAACTCCGCGTGTGTTCTTATTAGATATTGCTTTGACCTCGGATCCTGGGTTGGTTCATATATATTTGTAAGCATTTTTCGCTCGAACCTTCGCAGGGCGTCTTCGTTTGCTTTAGTTAGGGTCCCCGCTTCACATCCGTATGTGACTACCGGTCTTATAGTAGCATGGTACAATTTTAGTTTTGAGGCTCGCGACATTATTCTCGATTCGAACAGTTCTCTTAGTGCATAAAAGCATCTATTACCGCTCTGCATTCGGGCCTTCATTTCTTCATTCATGTTGTTGTCTGCTATGATTTGAATTCTGAGACCCGTTCGAAATTGTAGTGCCAATGGTTACGTTTTGCCCTAGTCGATCTCTTCCCTGTCTGCGGGAGTTATACATATATTTTGTGTTGTCTTCATTAATACGTAATCTTATTATGTCTGCCTCCTTTTCTATTTTTCCAAACAACTCTTTGGTTTTAATGGTTGTTTTACTGACTAGGTCTATATCATCTGCAAATGCCAGTATCAGGTTTGGTCCACTGTTTGGAAAAACTTCAACGTCGATGTTAGCCCGTTTGATCGCTGCGTCAAAAACGATATTGAACAAAATTGGAGACAAAATATCACCGTTTCAGGCCGTTGTCTACCATAAAGTTTTGTGACATGCTGTTCCCAACTTTAACACATCACCGGCAGCCCTCCATACACACTTTTGTAATATTGATTATTTGTTTTGGGATTCCGCATACTGCCATGCGGAATTTCTCATTTCACACGCAAGCAAAGTATTACTCCACATCATTAATGAACGCTTGAAAACATTTCTACTCCCACAAATATCGGACGAGCAGAGGGGGTTCGTACCAGGTAAAGGTACAGGAGAGCAGCTACTCAATGCCCGACAGATCATAGAAAAAGCGAGGGAACACAACTTAAAATTATATTTGTGTTTTGTAGACTATACGAAAGCGTTCGACTCAGTGAACTGGTCACTTCTTTGGAAAGTGATGGGTGAAATGGGTGTTCCAACGCATCTGATATTTTTAATTAAGAGACTCTACCAACACAATAACGCCAAGGTCAGAACAGGACAAACAGTGTCCCGAGCTTTTAAGATAGAGGCCGGTGTCAGACAAGGATGCATACTCTCGCCCCTTCTTTACAACATATGTAGCGAATACATCATGAGAAAAGTCCTTAACGATTGGGAAGGTGGAATATCAATCGGAGGAAGAAAAATAAGTAACCTGAGGTATGCGGACGACACCTTGATTATTGCAGCAGACGAACAACAACTGATAAACATAATGAACAAATTAGAGAACTATAGTAGAGAATATGGTTTAAAAATCAACAAAACAAAAACCAAAGTAATGATCATCGATCGATCCAATGACACATCCAATATCAAAATCGTAGCGAGATATGATGCGGTGGACAAGTTTGTATACCTGGGATCATTGTTAACCAAAGTTTGAGGCTGCTGAGAGGAAATAAAGAGAAGATTGGCAATGGACAGATCAGCAACAACTAAACTTATAAAAGTATGGAGAGATCAAACCATTACAAAAACAGTGAAAGTAATGCTGGCCAATTACTTGATCTTCCCAATTGCTGTTTACTCCGCTGAAACATGGACACTAAAGAAAACAGATAGAAAAAGAATGAAGCCTTCGAATTATGGGTGTATAGACGAATCCTAAGAGTGCCATGGGTGGAACACAGAACAAACGCCTCTGTTCTAGAAGAACTAAAAATCAAAAAGCGTCTACTAAACCAAATCAATAGAGCATATCTCAGTTACTTTGGCCACATAGCTAGAAGAACAGGTGAGATGGAAAACCTCGTGATGGAGGGAAAAGTTGAGGGAAAAAGACCTAGAGGACGGTTTCCAATAAGATGGACCGACAGATTAAAAGAAATGACGGGACACTCAATGCACGAAGCAATACATCTAGCACAAAATAGAAACGCATGGAAACAAAAAATTCAAACACATGCCGAAAATAGTATCACTACACCCTCCAGAGGGTAGAAGGACTGAGAAGAATACTGCCATGGCTTCTCATACGTGGTCTATTATCACACTATCATAGGCTTATTGGAAGTCGATGAATAGTTGGTGGAGGTCGTTATCAAATTCCCCAGTATTTTTCGAGGATTTGGCGGATAGTTAAGATTTGATCCATCGTTGACCTGCCCGGTCTAAAGTCGCACTGATAGTCACCTATCGATTCTTCCGGGTATGGTGTTATACGAGTTAGAATTACGTTTGCAAGCACTTTATATGCGGAGTTGATGAGAGATATCCCTCTGTAGTTTTTGCCCATCTGATAGCTTCCTTTTTTATGTAGGGGTATAATAACACTCTGCTTCCAACTTTCCGGTAATGTTTTACTGTCCCAAATTAGTAAGATTTGCTCATGCATCCTCTGATAGAGGGCTGGACCTCCCATTTTCAGGCATTCAGAGGGGATAGTATCATTTCCTGGCGCTTTATTGTTTTTTAGGCGTTGTATGGCAATCGTCACTACTTCTAGTGTTGGTTTCTCGGTTGCTATTTCGGCGGTTAGGTACACCGGTATATTTGTTGTGTCGTCCTTTATTACATTGAGGAGTTTCTGAAAATGTTCTTTCCATGTTTTTAATATCTCTGTAGTGCTGGTGATGAGTTCACCATTATCTTTCCTTATTATATTATTTGTTTGCTGTTTAAAGCCTATTTTCATTCGAGATGTTTCTTTAAAGAATGCCCTGCTGTTGTTATGTCTTCCGCTATCTTCGATATCCTGTATTATTTTCCTCTGATGTACTCTCTTTTTTCCCTAATGAGTTTTCTTGTTCTACGTCTTTCATTGTTAAAGTTATCTATGTTGTCCTGTGAAGGGTCCTGTAACATTTGAGCCCTAGCTCGGTGTCTTTGGTTCTGTATGTCTTCACAATACGTATCGTACCAATTATTTTTCTTTGTTCTTTCCCGCTTTCCAATAGTTGTTTCCATTGTTTCCCGAATGATCGTCTGTATAGCATTCCACATGGTGTTGGCGTTATCCTTAAACGTTTCCGGTATATCCCGCATTTTAGTTGCAATATTAGATTTGTGGTCAGCTAGGATTTCCCCTTTCTTAAATACACGTTTCCGGTATATCCTGCATTTTAGTTGTAATCTTAGATTTGTAGTCAGCTAGGGTTTCCTCTTTCTTAAGTTTCTCCGTGTCCCATTTAGCTGTCTTATTTGCTTGTTGTAGACCTGACTTTTGTTTCTTGATCCTGATTCTTGTTTTGACACTTACTAGAAAGTGGTCCGAGTCCGCCTCAGTTCCTCTTTTACTTCTTACGTCTATGATGTTATTTACGTGCCTGGCATCTATTAGGATGTGATCTATTTGGTTTCTTGTGACACCATCGTTGGATAGCCATGTCTATTTATGTATATCTCTGTGTCCGAACATAGTAGATTTGGTCATAAGATTGTTGAGTCCTGCTAGATTTGCTATCCGTAGTCCGTTGTTGCTTATATCGTGTAGGCTATGTCGTCCAACATATGGTCTTAAGCAGTATTATCTGCCCAGTTTTGCATTGAAGTCGCCCAGTACCTTTTTGAAGTGAAAACTTCTATAGCCGCGCTGAATGACATTTGAGTAGGGGGTAAACTGATACATTTGCGTCATCGTCATCAATAGCTGCGTTCTATAGAAAAAATTTCTATTACTCAAAGATGTGTTCAAAAGAACGCAGCTATACGCATATGTTTTAAGTTGGCTCTGAACGTCAAACTTAATAGTCAAAGTTTTTGGCAGTGTTGACAGAACGTAGAATTTCTAAGGAAATATCAACCCGTAGAATTAGTGTGCAGTAAAAGAGTAAGTACTTTTACCGAATATAATAGTAGATGTACTAGTGCCGGATTATTGAAAAGTATTTGACAGTGTCGACAGAACGCAGCGCCTCTAAGGAAATATCAACCCCTATAATCAGTGTGCCGTACCAGAGTAAGTACTTTTGATGGATGTACTAGTAGATATACTAGTGCCGGACTATTGGAATGTTCAGATTACTGGATTGTATCGAAGAATTCATGGTAAATCACGAATCAGACGTATCAAAGTTTTAGATAACCAAATGTACTCGCGTGCTCCCCAAAGGAAGGAAACTCCAAAATAAAATTAATAGTCAGCGATATAGAGATAAGAATAAGAAAAAAACTCTTGCAATAGTTAATTCAGAAATTTCTAAACATCGATCAATCACAGCTGAGAAGGAGGAAAAATTAAACGTCGTAAAGAATGTTCCTGTTAAAATGTGCTATAGACAATCACTTGAAATGACATGTATAGGCACCCCACCGTACGCATTATGCGCATGCGCATAGGGGGCAAAACACAAAGGCGTAGGGAAAATAAATTTGAAGGGGGTATATAAAAATTCTTTAAAATGATAATAAACCCCAACAACTGTAACCTAACCAGAGTTAAACCAACGGTCCTTGCCACTTTGTCCTATATTGGATCGAGAATTCGCGCTGCCGCTCGTATGTTGTCTTGATTTATCTTCCCGCTTCGCGGCGGACAACCTAATCTAACCAAGGTAAAACCAACGGTCCTTGCCACTTTGTCCTACATTGGACCGAGAGTTCGCGCTACCGCGCGTATGTTGTCTTGATTTATCTTCCCGCTTCGCGGCGGACATCCTAATCTAACCAAGGTAAAACCAACGGTCCTTGCCACTTTGTATTGCATTAAGTAAACTAAACTTAGAATTCGTAACCTTAAATAAAAATGCGTACCCAACCGTTTACGCGCTACTGGAGGTTTTATTTCAATTTCCGTTGGAAAACCCACCAATGCGCATGCGCAGAAAACGTACGGTGGGTTGCCTATACATGTCATTTCAAGTGATTGTTTATAGCACATTTTAACCAATATTCCAAACAAATAGTTATTTACATTAGAGTGCGGAAACGTTGATTTTACAATGCAACAGCCCGTTTGGGGAACGAGCCCGAACGAATTTTTGGCCGACAATTATTATTTAAGAAACAAATAGATTTAGATTGTTTACAATTTTGGAAATTATTTAATTTTGTAATGTTGGTACTCACAAACTGACATTTTTACTAATTCAAATTTATTAGGTACATAATATGTCATTTTTCCACATGTCAGACGAACAGTAAAATTAAAAAATCAGTTTTATTTTCTATCTTATCGTGAGAAATATGGTGTAAAGTAGCGTTTTCTAAATTATATTTTATTGTCTTATACTAAATTTAGTTTGTAAGTGTCCCTGAAAGGTTATAATTTACCTGGTCACTTTACCGCATCGTAGCCGTACTTTGCAACATTGTGTGTAAAAGTCTAGTTTCGCTGGACGTATACACGATGTCAAAGCTAGCTTTACAATTCAGGAGGCCAAAAAATTAATTTACATACAGAAAAATCTTCAAAAGCAGTTATAAGGCATGTTTCTAACTCACAAATTGCAGACCCATCAACAAGAAATGTGCCATATATCCTAGCAATTCATTTTGCTGACCTATCAACACAGAATCAACCAAACATTCCGGATTCAAATTCATATTATGATGATGACATTAACAGTCATTCTCCTCCAAAAGTGAGTTATGTTCCAGAATTACATAAAATAATACTAACAAACTATGTACCAAATTTGATTAATTAACATACTGATAAATCCTCAAAACCGGTTTTAAAGCTGTTTTTTTTCAAAAGTTTTCACATCAGTCGGCAGTGCCTGACTGCCTGTTTTTTTTTTTAAAGTTTGGTTCGATGTGATTACCGGGTTTGCCGACCTTTCTAACACTGCGGCGTATTGGCAGCCTATTGTATTCTATCACATTCACTTAGGCCCAGAAAACCTGCTGTTATAGTACATTGCGCTAATTGCCATTTTTCATTCGGAAGAACTCGGACCTCCATACTTGTCAGTTAGCGCTCTAAAATGAGGCCACGAGCGTCACCACTACGCCACTCGCGCCGGCCGCCCAGTACCACTATCATATCTGTTCGTTGAGGTTAAGTTTTGATTTGACGTGTGTGCAGAAAAAACTGTCAGTTATTGATTTATATGTTAATTGAATATTGATACCATACTAATTATAGATACAATCATACAAACCATTAGTGCCTTGAAAATAGGCTGGTTCTAGGAATAACTTACAAATCTCTAGTTGTTTCAATATTTTCGATATTCAAGATTTGTTCATAGCCCTAGTACGACGTAATATTATAGTGCTACAGGTTGAATATATTTATATATTCAAGCTATATTTCGCTTTAGTAAGTTTTTAATTTGAAAATAGTTAAAAATTTCAACCAAAATAAATGCCCCAATTATGAAAAATAGATAAAAAAAAACGATAGCGATAATCCACATACGGCTCAAGATAATCTTGAAAGAACAACATCAAAACAACATTGACAGAACATTATTAAGTGAAGAATTTACGAAAGACTTAGTCCGTACTCAAATAAATGAATATCTTATAACTAAAAATCCTAGCAAACAAATAGACATAGATGCCCAATTGAGGAAAATGGAAACATCAATAAGGGAAATCTGCTGCAAAAACCTGAAGGGGAAAGCCCAACCTAAAAAGAACTCCTAGATGACTAACGAAATAATAGGATTGATGGAAGAGCGCAGCATTCTTAAGAACAACAAACAGGCGTACAAAAGTATTCAGAAAGTAATAAGGCAGAAAATCCGAAACGCGAAAACAGAACACCTGACCAACGAATGTAAAGAAATAGAAGCCCGAGAAACTGCATATGGCTCCTTCAACATGCATAACAGAGTCAAAGAGGCTACAGCAAAATTTAGAACAAGCAGAGGATCGGGTATACTCTACGACGAAAATGGAAAGGTGATTCCAAAAGAAATGATCAAAAAGAAGAAAAATTAAAGGAGTGGGAAAAGTTCATCAGAAATTTATTTAAAGATGATAGGCCAATAACGCCACCGGAATTAACAAAGTATGAAGGACCTCTAATTACATTCAGTACAATAGTACAATATGCCATAAAACGTTCTAAAAATCATAAAGCAGTAGTACCTGACGAGATTCCCAGAAATATATAAATTAATCGATAACACTGAAGTATTAAAAGTGATAACAGTGTTTCAATAAAATATACCAGTGGAAAGTTACCAAACAATTAGCTTGGATCCATATTTGACGGCTGGCCAAAGAAAACAACTGCCAAGACGTGTGCTGATTACGGAACAATCAGCTTAATGAATCGCTTACTAAAAATATTTCTCAAATTTATTCATGGCAGGATCTATTCCAAGTGTGAAGAATACTTAAGCGAATTGTAATTTGGGTTCCGCAATGGCTTCGGCACCAGGGAGGCTCTATTTGGCATAAATGTCCTGGCTCAAAGAAGTCGTGATATGTCAGTTTCTATGCATGCTTCTATGCATCTACTGGCTATGCATGCTTCAAAAAGGACTTCCAAAAGGCATTCGACAAGGTTAAACATGATATATTGGTAAAGACTTTAGATCAAATAGGACTGGACGGAAAGGATATTAGGATAATTTAAAATTTATATTGGAACCAAACTTCAGTAATTAGAATAGATGGTGATGATACATTGGAAGTAAAGATCAAACGCGGAGTAAGGCGAGGTTGTATCTTATTGCTCTTTAATGTATACTCTGAAAGAATATTTAGGGAAGCACTAACTGATATACAAGCCGGCATTATTATAAATGGCGAAATCATTAACAACCTTCGCTACGCAGACGATACGGTACTGTTGGCCTCCAGTCGGGTAGATTTACAACGGGTACTGGATGCATATGCGGTCTTAGTAATTAAAGTATTAGTAATTGGCAAGCAACCTAATATCATAGCTAACATAACAGTTGGGGGTGAACTATTGAAGCAAGTAAACCAAATAAAATATCTAGGCAGCATTATAACTAACAGCGCGGATAGTCCAACTGAAGTGAAATCAGAGATTGAGCAGGCTCGAGCAGCATTTAAAAACATGAGTAGGGTCTTGTGCTGTAGAGATCTGAAGTTAACTCTAAGAATCCGACTTCTCAGATGTTATGTCTTCTCCACCCTGCTGTACGGTATGGAAGCCTGGACTATAAACAATTACGAAGAAAAACGACTTTAAGCCTTTGAGATGTGGGCTTACAGGAAAATATTAAAAGTTTCATGGGCGGAAAAATTATCCAACTTGGTAATACTCCAACGTCTGAATAATTCCACCGAAATTCTTACCACCATCAAAAGAAGGAAACTAAAATATTTCGGGCATGTTATGAGAGGCGAAAAATACTGAATACTGCAGAACATCATGCAGGGAAAAATTTATGATAAAAAGAAAGCCGGGCCGCAGAAAAGCATCATGGCTCAAGAATCTACGTGACTGGTATAAACTCAACTCAATCTCTCTGTTCAGACGTGCCGTCGACAGAGCAAGGATAGCCTTGTTGGTGACCAACGTTCTAGAAGGACATGGTACTTAAGAAGAAGATAAAAAACATTAAATTATAATAAGTTTATAATATCTGTAGTAGCAAATAGAATACGGTTAATTTAATTATATAAAGAATTTCTTGCACATAATAAAGCTTGTGGATTGCATGCCAGGCTCTTATATGAGGTGGACCCGCCAGACATCATAATGTTTTCCATAGACATTTGTAGTGTTAGAAAAATGTTGCCAAGCTTTTCTGCTTCCATACTTTGAAAAGTCTGTTTCAATTAACTCGTCAATATTATTTCTGGCCATCTGATGCTGCACTGATTGAATCGCGCTAACCGCCATCAATAAACCTTACAAAAATATTGAAATGTAGCATTTAAATTAGATTTCAATTGAATTCTCGCACCAAATATAGCAACTAATTTGCGACTAAATTTTCGAATCAAAATCAACTAAAATAGTATTGGTAAAACCATACTACGTTATAGATAATCATACGGACTTACAAGAGTCGGAACACAGCCTGAATATATAAATATATTCAACCTTCCAGGAGCTCTACAACAATTACTAAGTCTTTTTAGGACTACCAAAACAAATCTTTTGTGAAATTTGTCAATTTATTGACTATTGACTATGAATTTATTAATTAAGCAATTTAATAGCTTTCAGTCTACCTTCGTAGCACTCAACAAAAACCATAAAAATAACATTGTTTTCAGGATCATGTCTTTCCGATAGCTTAAGTAAGTAGCCATCCGCAGACGCGTTTCGAGATTTATCTCTCATCAGTGCAGCTTTGCTTTTATTAATAACAATTTGTAAAACACTTCCTGATACCCACATGGTGATTAGGGGCTTGAGATTTTTAATTTGACATTTCGGAAGAGAGACAAGAAAAATTTAAAAGACTCAGTAATTGTTTTAGAGCTCCGGAAAGGTTGAATATATTTATATATTCAGGCTGTGTTCCGACTGTTTTAAGTTTGTATGATTAACTATAACAGAAAATTGAAAAGTGATAATAACATCCGCTTTGGGACAGCTTTACTAATTAATTTTTACTTTAATTAGTAAAGCTGTCCCAAAGTGGATGTTATATCACTTTTCAATTCTGAGTAGGCATTGTCTATGTCTATGTGACTGTATAAATCGTTGTCAATTTGAATATTATCTATAATGTATCTTCAGATATTATCCTTTTTTTAATTATATTTGATTTAATTCATGGGTAAAGGATTTTGGTTAATAAAACATTGATATATTCCCAACGTTTCGGTCTTTTTAATTTCTGACCTTCTTCAGGGCTTATATCTAACTATTATATATTAATTAACTTAAACATAATAGACATAAATATAAACTGTTAAGATTAAAATTTAAATATGAATTTTGTATGTAAATAACAAATAACAAAAAACTAATTAGTTTTTTGATATTTGTCATTTATATACAATATTCATATTTAAATTTTAATCCTAACAGTTTATATTTATGTTTATTATGTTAAAGTTAATTAATATATAATATTTAGATATAAGCCCTGAAGAAGATCAGAATTTAAAAAGACCGAAACTTTGGCAATATATCAGTGTTTTATTAACCAAAATCTTTTACCCAAGAATTAAATCAAATATAATTATCTATAACGTATTATGGTTTTACCAAATCTGTCTTATCATTTAAATCAATAAATAACCTGCTAGTAAGTGTCTCTCTCCCGAAATGTCAAATTAAAAATATGTAATTCCTAATCACCATGTGGGTTTCAGGTGAGTGTTTTACAAATTGTTATTAATAAAAGCAAAGCTGCACTGATAAGAGATAAATCTCTCGAAACGCATCTGCAGATGGCAACTTACTTAAGTTATCGGAAAGACATGGTCTTAAAAACTATGTTATTTTTATGGTTTTTGGTGAATGCCACGAAGGTGGACTGAAAGCTTTTAAATAACTGACAAATTTCACATGAGATTTATTTTGGTAGTCCTAAAAAGACTCAGTAATTGTTGTAGAGCGCCGGAAAGGTTGAATATATTTATATATTCAGGCTGTGTTCCAACTGTTTTAAGTTTGTATGATTATCTATAACGTGGTATGGTTTTAAAAATAAAAGTTTTGGAGTATATGATAAGTAAGGAGATGAAGGAGATCTGTTCTAGTAATATACCATATGTGTGTTGCTATATGAAATGAACTACTGATGATAAATGATAAACAATTTATTAGTTTTGGAATTGTTAAAACATTTTTCTAACAAGGTATTACCAGAAAGAAATTTATTTTCTTCAGATCACTTCACTTTTATGGTAGCCTGTAGGAGTTTATTATAGATAGGTACAGTGCAAATTATAGGCCAGTATTTCAGTAATTGGTTCTGTAAAGCATTCCTCAGAAATCAATGGAATAATACCATTTAGTGATTAGCTTTACAGTTACGTAGATATGGAAAATACCTCTGAGTTGACCTGCTGAAAATTGTCATATTATTTCCGTTCAATTTGGTCTGAAGTTAAAGTTTGGAGATAAAGTAGGTTATATCTACTACGATTTTATTGAATTTAATAGGGTACTCTGCAAGAATTTACTGAATCAATTATACATACTTATTTGTAAGATAGTGACATGTATCTGTAAAAGGCAATACAAATAGTATATGTTGCAACTATGGCGGTAAGTTGTCAATTGGTTACGTGAGCAAAATTGGGCGCACGAACGAAGTGAGTGCGCACATTCGCTCGAGAGGGCAATTGACAATACCGCGTCACCGTGTTGCAAATAATATTTTTTATTACTCATGCGAGGGGACGTATCGGACCAGTTTGGGATCCAGGGGCCATCCAAAAAATATAAACCAAAATGTAGATTTTTTTTTCAATTGTCTCCGGAGGTGTGGATTCGTCAAAAGAACAGTCATCAGTCTCCGGTATTACCATAGAATTTACACTCAACGTTTTCTTAACTCAACAAAAATTCTGTCACTTTCACGTCACTTTTTTAATATCGAGGTCTTGATTATGTTTATTTTATTTATTTAACTGTTTTTTTAATTTATTTAACTTAGCGATATTGAATATTTGCATGCGTTACCCAACTTATGTGGTAATTCAACCAAAAATGGCACTTTTCGCATTAAAAAACATGCGCCAATATAGTAATTTTAACGCATTAGTAATAAAAATATATATAATACATACAAGTTATTGAAGAGAGTAAATAAAACCTTAGACTTTGGATGCTGTTGCTGTTGCATCGCGTGCAACAGCAACATACTTGTCTTGTCTTATCTAGTATTCTCCAGACTTCTTCAGTCTTCTTTGTACTTTTCGACTCTGTCTAGTCTTGTCTAGTCTTGTCTGGTTTCTCTAGTTTTGTCCAGTATTGTCCAATCTTGTCTAGTCTTGTACTCCTATATTATTGTCTAGTCTTGTCCAATCTTGTTCAATCTTGTGAAGTCTTTTTTATTCTTGTCCAGTCTTGTCAAGTTTTGGCCAGTCTTGTCAAGTATTGTCTAGTCTTGTATAGGCTTAACGAGTCTTCTTATTGTCCACCCCTGTACAGCCTTGTTCAGTTTTTTACAATTTTGACTTGTCCTGTCCAATCTTGTCCGGCCTTATCTAGTCTTATTCAGTCTTGTCCAATCTTGTGCACTCTTGTTCATTCTTGTCCAGTCTTGTCCGGTCTTGTCCAATCTTGTTCAGTCTTATTTAGTCTTGTCCAGTCCTATACGCTCTTCTCCAGTATTGGTATTGCTTAGTTTTCTTTTGCCTTATTTATTCTTATCTAAGCTTTAATTGACTGGAAAAACTCAATTGAAAAAAGCTATTTAATTGCTAGATAGTGGAGCGGATAGCGTTTCATATATGATATGAAACATTGAAACATTAGCCTGATGATGTTGTATGATGTATTTATTGCGATGTTAATTCTACTCGGACTCTAAATGAATAATAAACGATTTTTGAAATATGTGCATAAATAGAACTTTACGCCTTGAATGGTATTGCTGCTGTGTCGCGTGCAACAACAACAGCAACAGTCTTTTCTAATCTTATCTTGTCTTGTTCAGACTTCTTCAGTCTTTTCTTGAGTTTTCGAGTATGTCTAGTCTTATCTAGTCTTGTCTGGTTTGGTATTGTCTAGCTCTGTCTAGTGTTATCGAGTGTTCTCCATTATTGTTTAGTCTTGTCCAATCTTGTCTTTCTCATTCTTAACCAGTCTTGTTAAATCCTTATCGAGCCCTGTCCATTATTGTCTAGTCTTGTCGAATCTTGTCCAGACTTTTCCAGTTTTTTCCACTCTTGTCCAGTCTGGTTTAGTATTATCAAGTCTTGTCCAATCTTGTCAAATATTGTCTAGTCTTATCGAGTCTGTTTCATTTTTGTCCACTCCTGTTTAGCCTTGTCCAATTTTGTACAGTCTTGTCTTATCTTGTCCAATCTTCCCCATTCTTATCTAGTCTTATTCAGTCTTGCCAATAGCCAATTAGTCTTATGCAAAATATGCCGCCTAAGGCGAATACAACTTTCGCCGCCTCCGCCCTACTCCGTCCCACATATTAAAAAAAATGAATAAACCGATGATATATTATATTTACTTGACAAATAAAAAAAATTCAACAATATTTACAAAAAATAAAATAGGTATAGACACTTATATACACGTATGGACAGAATTTATAACTTAAAACAATAACCTAAAACAAAAACAATAAATTATAAATAAAACGAAAAAAATTAAAAATTTACTCTTCTGGCTTTCTCCTTTGCAAAATTATTAATGATCGTAGTCGTAGTTTATTTTTTCTGTTATCTCATGTTTTATGACTAAAATAGATCGAAAATAATTTTTAATTATTTTTGATTTAGAGAACGTTCTGCACTGGCAACGGTAATAGGTAAAGTGAGTAATATTCTTAACACTTATGTCAATACCCAGTCGTTGTTCAATACCCGGGTACCCGTGTACCCGCATGGGTTTTTCATTCAATAAAATAATTTTAATACCCGGAGACTTTCACTTTACAACTCGGGATTACCCATAGAGTAATTCCACTAAATAAATAAATTGGTAATTGGTGGTAAATTCCACTACCCGAAAAACCCTATTTCAATAAATAAAACCGCCGGGTAGGAAAAGTATGGGATCAAAATATGGTGGATAAGCGACGCCAAAAAATCATATCCATTGAAAGGTCAAATATAAAGGATCCGGAAGAAATTACAATGGGTAATTTTTTTACTACTTTACCTTTAGCAAAGCATTTATTGTATGGAACCTAACAATTGTAGGAACATTGAAAAAAAAAATACATTCTAGTAGATATGCTAGCATCTAAAGATCGTGAAGAATTATCTTTATTTGAATATTTTGGATATTTTGGATATTTTATTTCTCTATTTGGGTTTCATGAAAAACCTATCTACGATGCACTTAGATTTGCAGCGAAGACAATAAAAGAAACCAGAAATTGTTCAGTATTATAATAAACCAAAAATTGGTGTCGATATAATGTTGTAGGATGATGTCATATTTGTTACCAGGATGTCTACAAAAAACGGAAAAAAAACGCGAAAATCGTGTAAAGATTGTAACAAACCAGTTTGCGATGAACATTCAAAAGCAATTGTAAAATGTGACACATGTTGCCAATAATAAATTGAATATAAAAATATTTTATGTTTAATTTATAATAAGTTTTATAATAAAATGTATTAAAAGTTAAATAAATCCGTTTATTTATATATAAAGTAATATATTTTATCCCTAGAAATAAGTTTAATTATTTATTTATAAATGGGTGCCCGGGTACCCCGGGTATTGAAGAACGGGGTATTTGATTTTAAGTCCAAAAAGTTTATATATTTTTTAGCACATTTTATTATTTATGTGTATGAATCGATGTCAATAGACTCAAATAACGAGGATCTGAAAGGATCTGATGATTTTTCGTTAAATAAAAAAGATATGTAAGTAAGAACATGCAAGAGGGTACCCGGGTACCCGGGTATTGACATAAGTGTTAAGCAAATAATAATATTAGGAACATTTTCAGATAAATTATTTCTTTCTATACTAGGTGGGCCATTGAAAACGAAACAGGGATTTTCGGATAGTTAAAGATTAATTTTAAAACACGCTCAACTTTGGACACCTCAACGTTTTTTGTGAGGGGGACACCTTTTACAAGAAAATTTGTAGCCAAAACACTTAGCCTCTTCGCGCTGGGACCACAACCCCTATAATTTTAAATGGCACGGTGTGGTAAGTGATACCTCATTTGAAAGCCCTTTTTGCCCTGAATACTAAACGGTTAACATTTTCCAAATTTAATTTCAAGTTACGAACGCGTTCTTCGTTTTTGTCGTTGAAGGGAAGTCAAATTGTTCAATCTGTCCCTACAAAAACTACAAAAGTGAAGAAGATTGATGTGAAAAAGATTTTTATTAGTTTAACAAATGCTCTAATTGTGGGCCACCAAATTCCATACAAAAAATACAAATTCCGTTCGAAACGTTCTCTTATATTTTGGAGGATCTGTGGCGTAATTTGACGACATTCTTCAATAATGCGTCGAGTAACTCTTCCAGAGACTCTGCATTTGCTCTGTTCTTTTGCATAAATTCTACTCTTTAGATGAACCCACAAGGAAAAGTCCCAGAGGACTTAAATCAGGCGAGTTTCATTCCATAGCACCTCTTCGTCCATTCGATTGTCCGGGAAAACCCTGTCCAGAAACTCCCGAACAGCCTGCGTGTGATGTGGTCTTCTCCATCTTGTTGAAAAGTCAAATGGTCTTCCATTTTCTTTCAACAACGATCACCATTTTCTTTCAACGACATAAACTAAAAACGTGTTCATACCTTGAAATTAAATAATCTTGAAAACAAATCGATAGATTTAGAAAATGTTAACTGTTAAGGTATAACTTACCCCAACGTGGCATTTAAAATTTTGCGAGGTGATTTGGCTACAAATTTTCTTGTAAAAGGTGTCCCCTTCATAAACAAAATTGACGTGTCCGAGCGTTTTTTGAGAAACTATTTTTAACTATCCGAAAATCCCTCTGTTTCGACTTCAGTTACCCACCTCGTATAATTGACTGCATTCAGGTTGTATAATTGACTGCATCCTGTCATACCTGTTGTTAATATTTTTGCACAATTTGTAATTCGTTTTACAAATTTAAAGGTTATTATCGTCTGTTAGGTACATGTCCAAATCCTGACAATTTTTAAGAATTTCGTCTCATTTTTTGCGCTAATGATGGACAAAATTCACAAATATTATTATGATTTTCCAATTGTGTAAATCTTTCTGTAACAGAATTAGTACATTATTACATTATGTACATTAGCACAATTAAAAACAGTAGTAGTCAATGTTTGAGAGGTAATTAAACACTTCAACTTTTTTTAGACATATTTTCTATTGGTTCATCTGTTCCTTCGTAAATAAATAATTTGCTTTTACGTCTAATTCTAATTGAAAAACTGCTTTCAAAATCTGCATTTATTTCCATTTCATCAGCTATTTATTTAGCGTTACAAATTATTTGTACAAAACTATTTTTACGAAATTCCATCAGAAAAAAATGTACGCTATTTAATATTTTAACACTTCTGATAAAATCATATTTAGGCTTATAATATGCCGCCCTAAAAATATGGCGCCGTAAGGCGATTGCCTGTCCGACCAGGCTTGCCCAGTCTTGTACAGTCTTGTCCAACCTTATCCAGTCTTGTCCAGTCTTGCCGAGTCTTGTCTAGTCTTGTCCAATCTTGTCCAGTCTTGTCCAGTCTTGTCCAGTCTTGTCTAGTCTTGTCCAGTCTTGTCAAGTCATTTCCAGTCTTGTCTAGTTTAGTTCAGTCTTGTCGTCTTGTCCGCTCTTCTTCTCTCGTCTTGTCTGGTATTGTATGGCATTCTCTAGTCTTATTTACTCTAATCTATGCTTTAATTGACTGGAAAAAGTCAATTGATAAAAGGTTACTTAATTGTTAAATTTCGGGGCGGATTGCGTATATGATTTGAAACATTGTAAAATTAGTCTGATGATGTTACATGATGAATTTATTACGATGTTAAGACTCTAAATGAAAAATAAATGATTTGTGAATTACGTGAATACAAAAAGAAATATCCAGAAAAACTCCTGTATTTTATATCGGCTTTGAATAATATCCCTGCTTGTTCAAGTAAATAGGAACACGGGTTTTCGGAGATGGATCTAAATTTCACCTCATCAAGAACTTCTTTGAAGAGTAATTTTAGTACATTTGTGCGTAAAACTTGTGGAACCACATCCGACAATTCTCCGTTCACGTTGATCCGTGGTTAATCAGAAGATAATTAACTTTGAAAATTACTTTGAAAATTTGAAATTTGCTAAAAACTTTACATTGCATTTAAGTCTGAGCATATATTTATCAAGGTTTATACGACGTATGCATACATATTTCAAGTATTTATAATTAATTGCTAAAATATTTAATCAACTAATTACAAATCTATAATCAATTAATTTACTTTTACTAATAATAATGTGAAGAGGAAATTTATTTAAGAATCTATAATTACCATCTTACATTTAAGGTTGACAATTTTAGTGCTTTAGCACTAAAAAAAATAAGGAATTTTCTCTGCCACTTAGAAGTAATTTTCAGATAGCGAAGAATTGCAGGTCAAATCTTTAAGATTTTCTTGAATAAAACAGCTTAAAAAGCTTGATGATTATTATAACGTTTTTAACAATAGATTAAATGCAATCGCAATAATAAACTGGAACTTATTTAGTATATTTCATACAATATTTATTATATTGTCGTTACTCAAGGTAGCTACTATGAAAATTTATATAATGAAAGAGTTGTGAAATTAAGGAAAGAAATAGTGAAGCGAAAATAGTAAACACGGGATGAAATTACACAAATTTATTATTTTCTATTTTTTATGATCCGCGGTTAGACGAAGAAACTTTGCACAATACAGAAAATAGGAGTTTCCTTATCTAGACTTAATTTTCTCTTGGGCTACCGAGTCTTTGTCTCGCTGCAAATGGAACAATTTGTACTTGAACAGCGCAAACAAATAACTAGAGCAAATCATGAAATTAATTCCTAGATAAGAATAATGTAAGGTTATAAGAAACCTCATTTACATTTAGAAAACTATTGAAAGTTATCCAACGTGAAACATGTCGATAACAATCGAATGCACTGTTCCGAAGACGTCACCTAAAACATTATACAATTTGCAACGCAAAGGAGATATCAAATGCGGAACATCAGTTGCAGGAGATATCTGGCAGATCAATACCTTACAGAATGTCGTTTTCAGCTTCACCAGCATATCTCATAGCATCAGGAAGTTACTATTTGCAGCTGAAGGACTATTCCTACATTTTCTTAATCCTGTGGTACTTGCATACGGTCTACGAGTCTGGCCAGCAATATATATTTAGTATAATCAAAAAAAAAAATACGAATGCTGGAGGGTTAATGTATAGTGTCAATGTATTTTCATTTATTATTTCATTTTATTTTTTATGTCGAAATAGGCATTCAATTAAGATATGTTAATTGATATATGCTTGAATATTTACGGCACCATGTATTCTTTATTTCTTTCACATTTAATACACACAAATAAATGTTTTATAATATTTATTTTATCTAAAATGTTTTATAATTTTTATTTATTTATAATTGTCGATTTTAAATTATATTGGCAACTAATAATAACAAACATTTTAAATGGATTCAAAATATATAATTCCAAGACTAAATTTTGAAGCTGCAAAACTTAATTATATTATAATCTATCACACTCTCACTTACTGGATGTCATTTAAGTTATAAGTTAATATGCGCATTATATAATACGTAAACGCTATATGGATCAAAGAAATTAATACAAAAACAGAACTATGTGTGATAACAAGACCTGCTATGCATAAAAGGAGACAAAAACCACTTCACGAAGACACCCAAACTAGCCCAGTCATTTTAGCATATCACCCCGGAATCTAACGCAAGAAGCCTGTATAGACTTTTATTTTAGCATTAGAAATGTTGTCTCAAAATTCACATATGCCAACATGTGAGCGTCCTTCAGAGATATTCAAGTTCAAAGGTCGTAAAAAACAGTTTTTTGAGAATATCTCGTTTTTTCTGCCTCTACCGTATTTCCATTTATTATAAAAGTTGTAGAGAATAAATTTCTCTACATATTTCATCTGAGACCTTTTTTTTATACGCCGAACTGTTTTTGAGATAAAGGACGCAGAGTGTAGAGCGCTCAGCCATACGTACCTTAGGTACCTTAGGTTACCTTAGGTAAGGTAACTCCTGAATCCGGAGGTATTATACCGTTTTCTTAAATTGCATTGACCACAAGGTAAAGAACAATGCATCCCTAACTTATGGCTTCCACCACGCGATCCACAACCATTCTTGCAGTTGCAGAATTTTGAAGTGAGTAGTTCATCGGGTGCAGGTGGTAAAAGTGCGGTTACCGGCGCGCAGTGATCTGAAATCCCAAAAAGCTGGCCAAAATTAAAAAAATAAAGATTATATTTTCTTAATTTTTAAATTTTTAATGAATAAAGTAGGGTCATGTGCTTTCGATATGAGGGTTAAAAAGGCTTATGTGGGTGTACCTGAGTCGTGCAATTCGGCAATTTTCGCGTGTCATTATTTGTTCGAGTGTTCCTAAAACAGTGCTGAGTGAAATAATTTAAATTATACCTTACAATTAATCGTTTTCAACCCAGAAAAATGTATTCTTCTTATGAAGGTATGTAGAATTTAACTGTGTTTTAAAATTTATTTTATTTTATTAACATCTTGCAAAAAAAAAAATTGTTAAATTTTCATAAAATTGTGAAGAATTTTTTTCTCAATTTCTTTCATGTAGAACATAATTAACGGGACAGTGTTATGAATATGTTTTACAAAAATATTACAAGAAACTAGCTTGGACTTTAGCTTTTATATCAATTTTTGTAAAAGTTTTTTATGAATTTGAAGATGGTGCAGGAGCTGGTTTAACTGAATAATAGTACTTTATTCGTTTATTGTTTCTCTTTTCGACACTCTTTCTTCATTTTGATCTGCAGGGATTTTCAATACAATTGCTTGCCTGTATTGAAAATAAAAATTACAAATCAAATTAAACATACATACAAATACTATTACACATACAAATATTATATTTAAACAACATTTTTATCGGAAAATAACTATTGAGTGGTCTGCCAAAGTTTCTGCCAAAAACACTAGAGCTGATTAAGATATAATAAAACGTTTCCACGTAATATATTCCAGAGGTTTTGAAATTGATGTAAATACATTTAAAAATTACCCTGTTGACACTGCAAGAATTATCCAGAGGTCTATATCTCAGAAACGGAAAATGTTACAGATATAAAATTTGGTATTAGGATTCGTTTTTCAAAATCAAGAGAAACGTGTTTTACCATTTTTTGAAAATCTAATTAAGGGGGCTGCAAATTAAATATTTTTATAATCCACGTGTCTTTGGACCGTGTCTCACGAAAATCAAAATTTTCAATCAAAATACAGGGCTGGTCTAATCACTTACCTGTTAGGGCTGCTTGCGTCTCCGCCACGTGTGATCGTCCTTCCGGCGCTCTTTTTAAGGGAGAAAGTGGGGATAGTAAGTGGAGGGATTCCCTTAAAATTGTTGTCTTCCAGACGTTGGATGCCGCTTCAGCCCTTTGGGCTCGTGATCACACTCCTGGGTAATTTGACTTGAAACGCTAAACTGAATAACGCGTACACGTGTCAGTCGAACTTGGCTTCGATTTCGTTCTACACGCTTCGCACACTCAAAGCGTACTGCTCGTAAATATATACATTCGCGACGAGATTGATAAGTAAATCGCGCGATTTCGGTCCAAGTCGTTACACCCCTTCTGTTAATCGGTGCCGAAATCGATTCAAATGTTGAATTTAAAATACAGATTTATTAAAATTGGTGCGAACACCATATTTCTCAAACCGAATATGGCGTTAACTAATTAAACATTTGTCTTCTTGTACAAATGCGGCCAACACTCGCTGCCAGGAGCGAACCCGGAATCTCCAGTGTTGTACTTCTTTACTGCTACAATAAGCTCTGGAATCGAGGTTAGGACACGAAGCTTAGCCCGAATTCTTTATGTAAGCTTATCCCATAAATGTTTTATCGAATTTAGGTCGCGGCTGAATGCTGGTCACTCCATAACCCGAAAACCCGATTTCTGTAATGTAATCTTGCACGATTCTAGCGGCGTGCTGCTTCGCAATCTCATGCATAAAGATAAATTCTTCTTCAATTTAATCGACGTAAGGTACCACATGAACTACTAATATCTCCTCGATGTACCTTCTTAGGGTCCCTTCTCTCTACGCAGGTTGGCTAGCATCAGGGTAATACGTATTTTGGACGTTGTGCCTCTCAATGAGCCTACTGAGCCCCATTTAAACTTGTCTCGTAGGTTTTTCAGCCAGGATATTCGTCTTCTTCCTATTTGCTTATTTTTCCCTGTATTATCAGCCTTAATATTTCGATGTGCCTAGCACCCATTAAACCTCCTCTCCCATGACCACGAACGCCCCTAATGATGGAAGCAGTGTCGGTTCGTGCTCCCATAGAAATTGCACCACAGATCATGCAGTAACCACTTCCATAACCAGTCTGTTCTTAAATGCAGCTTTCTGTAAATCGCTCTCTTGGTCTCCGGTACATTTTTCTTCTTCGGTCGCTATCATAGAGGCTTATTATGGTCTCATCTGAGAACAGAACATACTCGCATTGTTCCAACGTCCAATTTAAATGATCCCTTGCAAAAGGCGGGCGTGCTTGACAAGTAAATTTTTGACAAACTGTAACCCAACTTACTTTCCTGCAGTCTTCGCTAAAGAAAATGGAAAATGGGAAGGCAGTAGGTCTAGACCAAATCCCAACAGAAGCCTGGAGAAGCCTGGGAGACCGCGTTATCGATATTCTCTGGGATTTAATGAAGAAGATTTGGAACGGAGAAACAATGCCAGACAGTGTCCAATGCGTGGAGAAGTAGTATTCTTGTCCCCATACACAAAGGGAAAGGTGATATCAAAAATTGTGGCAATTATGGAGGTATAAAGCCGATGTCTCACACAATGAAGACATGGGAAAGGAACATTGAGACAAGGTTGCGTCGGGAAACTGAAGTAGGGGAAGAACAGTTTGGATGTATGCCAGAAAGAGAAACAACTGACGCAATATTTGCACTAAGGCAACTGATTGAGAGACACAGGGAGGTGTATATCATGAATGTATATAAGTGTTATTTGATAATATTTAAGTGTTCTGACTCACTGATTGACTGACTCATCAACGCATTGCTCAAAACGTGCTACTACATGCCGACAACAGTCCATAAAATTTTAGTTCATGAGAATAGGATTATTGAGTCATCATTGCTTCCAATCGGACAATTATCCGAAGAATAGTGCAATAAATAAAATACTTTTATTATTGAAGATTCACATAGGAATTTTCATATATTCAAATAACCCAGTGTTACTATTGTGCAATAAATATATACAAAAAATTCGTGAAAAAATCGTGTTTTTGCACGAAAATGTAGTCTTCAAAAAAAAACATGGAAGACGTTTTTAATAGGCTCCTAAAAACGTTTATTACAAGAAACGGCATCAGATCCTAAAATTATAAGTTTCCGAAAAATGAAGTCGTTTTTTCCGCAATCTATCGATTTTTTTGCAGAAACTATAGCTCCAATTTTGGACCAATCAGATACATTTGATGGTGATAATTTTTACATTCAATTTTAATAAATCATGTTGTTTTCTATTTATGCTCTTTTTTATTGAAAACTCAATTCAAAGAACCAAATTCCATGAAACAGTAAGTTTTTCTAGAGCAAATCAACGATCAGTTGATCATTTTTTAATTCTGTTTATAATATAAGATAAGCGTCCTAATAATGTTACGCATAAGAGATTTTTCTTAACTTTTCGTAACGGTCATTGTATTAATAGTCCAGTTGGTATTAATATGGGGAGAATATCAAAAGACATTGCGACATTTCTCAAATTTCCAAACTCTGATCTTTACACTGGACATTGTTTCCGAAGAAATAATGTGACACATTTGGCCAACCATGGTGGTGATTTGTTGACAGTAAAAAATCATGGTGGATGGAAGTGTACTACTGTTGCGAAGGGGTATGTTGACGCTTCGTTAAAAAAGAAGATTGACATACCTAAAATGTTTCGGTCTGAGCAAGCAAATATCAACTTACCTGGATGTTCTTCTAGTGCCCCACATTTGCAATTTGATAGCAACAGTACTTGTAGATATAATGTCCATGGTGTGAGTGTTACTGCTCAAGAATCCAATGTTACTATATAAATATGTGTTATATCATTTATTACCATCAATTAATTAAATTTGTATATTCACGATTTCCACACATCTTCTTCTTCAAATGCCATCTCCTCTTAGAAGGTTGGCTATCATAACTGTTTTCACTTTTGATGTAGCTCTAAACAACTCAACGGAACTATAGTTGTACCATTTTCTTAGATTATTTACCCAGGAAATGCGTCTTCTACATCCTACTTTCATCTTAGCTACATTCAAAACTGTCCCCCACGGAGATCCGAATTGGGGGCTAGAGACTCAGGTATTTTCGCCTTGAAATTAGCCATGTTGATTAACTAGGGATACTTAATCAGGTAGTTTCCCATTGCTTTCCTGATTCCAATGCCGTTGACTATTTCTTATAGTTCGTCCGCCTTCGGGGGCTTATTAAAGGGGGGCTTGGGACTTATTAAAGGTTTTTAAAATAAAATTACAAAGTTGGAAAATAAATTTTGTAAGCTTTTCTGAGTCTAGTTTTATCGGCGACTCAGAAAATCTTGCAAAATTCATTTTCCAACTTTGTAATTTTCATTTAAAAACGTTTAATAAGTTTATGCAGTTTGTCATTTAATAGGCAAATGTTTTGCTTGAAATCAACATTATTTTTGGGGTAGTAAAATGAATTCAGAAACGAGTAGAGCGATCGTGGTAGAAAATATGAGAGTGGCTCGCAGAAAAGAAAAAAGTACAAAAATAGACAGAAATACAAAATCTTCAACGGGGAGTCATGCTCAAATTTCTAAAGGCCGGTGCTGTCTCTGAAAATGAAAATGAGTGATGAGAATGGGGCTACTATATCTGGAACCCCAGAAAGTTAAATGTATGAAAACAAAGCCCAAATCAAATATATCGAATTGATAAAAGACACAATAAAAATCAAACAATGGACGTAGGCGTGGTGTTTTAAAAATAATTATATTATCTATTCAATATTTAGCCAAGCACAACGACGTTTTACGTGGCTCCAATTGTACGATATTCACAAAAAATAACGGAAATTTTCCTGTCTAATTGAAGTGATTTCAAAATTTGTCATTCGCAAATGGCAGAGTATTTAAGAAGAATTAAAAATAATGAAACCAATGACCACTATTTAGGACCAAGAATTCAAAATCAAATTATTGAATTGCTCAGTAAGAGAGGAAAGTTAGAGAGGAAATAATTTCCAAAATATAAGTGTGCAAATATTTTTTCGTTCAAATGGACTACTACCGATAGGAGACATATCGAGCAATTAACATTTATAGTTAGAATTGTAGAAGTTAGTGTCGAAGTGAAAATCAGTGATTTTTTGTAGGTTTTACACCAGTTCTAAAAAGTACTGGCCTCAATTTATTCCACGAACTTTAAACACAATTAATAATTATGAGTATTAATTTAAATGATTGTCGAGGGCATTATGATTGGCAAAAACAGTGTTCAGTCGAGAATTTTGCAACAAAATGCTAGAGCGTTTTTTGCAACTTGCGCGGCACATTCCTTAAATTTGACATTAGGCGACATGGCTGGCGGTGTAGCGATGGCTATGACATTTTTTGGTACAATTCAACGGTTTTCTACCTTTTTCTCAGCCTCTGCTGAAAGATGGGCCATATTTTGTAAGCTCATACCAGATTCGACATGAAAGCCCCTATCTGACACCAAGTGGGAAAGGCGACAAGAATCCGTTAAGACAATTAGGTTTCACATATTTGAGTTACGCGACGCCCTGGAGGAAGTTAGTGAAACCACAAAAGACCCAAAAATTAAAAGGGAAGCACAGTGTCCATCAGAAAATGAAATAAATTATGATATGACATGAATTCATTATGACATGAATTTATTTTATATTTATATTATAGTTTTAATTTATGAATTTATCCTTAATTATATGGTACGACGCCCTGCTTGCCATAGATAAGATTAGCAAAGCACTACAATAAACCGAAGCGGATTTAAGTTTGGCTTTATCGCTACTAAACCGGTTGAAAACATTTCTAATTCAATTGGGTATTTGAATCAATTTTTTTTTTGTCATAAATCGAAAGCTCATATATGAGTTTTATAACAAAACTCTTTTTTGTTTTCTTTTTTTCGTTGTGATTAAAAAGTTATAACAAATTGAAAATATATTTTTAAACTCGGTACCGAAAACAGGCCGGTCGCGTTGTGACGTAAAATGGGTAATTTCTACCCACGCCTGACTTTGTTGATACAGTACCTGTAGTAGGCATGTCAAATTTGTCAAATATTAAAAGTTATCGTGCTTGTTTCGTACCATCGTGTAGGAGTACTATAAAAAGAACTCCTCAAAAAATGTTTTTAAATGTCCCACATAACGTCGTAACATCGACGGCATCGGAAAGGAGTTTTTCAATATTAAAATTAGTCAAAAATTATTTGAGAACTAGTATGAGCCAGGAAAAACTAAACAATTTAACATTTCTGTCGATTGAGCACGAGTTGTGTGAAAGTTTAAATTTTGATGAAATCATTAATGCATCTTCAGAAATAAAGGAACGAAAAAATAATTTCGTTTAGTTTAGTTAGTTTAATACAATAATTTTAGATATAGCTAATAAATATATAAAAATTTATTTTTTATGGTTGGATTGATCATATTTATGTTATGTTGTGGATATATTTTGTTTCTGTTAAATTTTTGAATTTTTAATTTTGTATCTGTTTACATTTTACATTATTTTTCATTATTTTTTGCTTTACTACTAAGTAAAGATAGATGTTTATTTTACATTGTTTTGTTTTTCTTGTGCAAAACAAATAATTGTGCAAACAGTATTTATTATTCTAGTTTTGTCATTCTAATTAAATTTGAAAATCCAATATTATTTTGCAGAGTTGAAATTATAAAAAAAAATGTTTAGGGGCCCCAAAATTATTCCCCGTACTTGCAGGGACGGCCCTGCCCAAGTTTCAACAAAATTGAACGCTTTTTCGAAAAATTATACGCCATATTGCATCCGCCATTTTGAATTTCGAAATTTTGAATTGAGTTTCTTGATCAGCGACCTCAAAAACGTGACGGGATCAAAAATCACAATATTTGACTTGACACTTGACTCTAACAAAAATTAGCACTTTAAAGCTATTGTTTTCACAAACCTATAATATTTTTGAAAGACCTATCCAACGACACCCTACACCATGGGGTAGACGAGAAAATAAAAACATCCCCACTTCTTTTAGGTAATAGAGGTAGGGGAGACTGAGGCTGGTTGTGACATTTTTTTTATAAAGTGTCACCATTTTTTGTTTGCTTGATTGTTTTACCTGAATATAGGTTTGTTTGATTAAGTAACTATTTAAGATTTCAATTTAAAAACAATTTTAGGTACCAGAATATTTGAAATGATAGATAGATAGATAGATAATTTATTCATTGGACAATATAATTACATATTGTATAGAATATGTCAAAGATACATAATAATAAAAATTTAAAAAAATAAAAATAGAAACAGATAGTTTTACATTTATACATTAACTTTTAGGTAATACAGTACAGTAGTACTACAACACATCTTCTATATACTCATTAAGCCTGTAATACGCCTTGCTTAATAACAGTTTATTAATTTTATTTTTAAACATATTAAAGTGTTGATTTTTAAATTCATTTGGTAGTTTATTGTAACTTATAGTTTTCCTATATATTGGACTATTTTAAAAAAAATTCCTTTTTGTGAATTGGGATTTGTAAGGTATTTTCGTTCCTTGTGTTATAATTGCTAACGTTTACAGATTTAAATTTTGCAATATTTTTCTTTACATATAATAATAATTGTAGTATATATTCAGATGTTAGTGTCAATATATTTAACTCAATAAAATAATCCCTACAACTGGTGTGTTTATTGATACCCACAATAATTCTTATAGCTCTTTTTTTTCAGTTTAAAAATTCTGTTGTGATTTGGTCCTTCTCCCCATGCAACTATTCCATACTTTAGTAGACTATGGAAATGTGCAAAGTAGTACATTAATAGCATTTCACTATTAACCAAAGTTTTCATTTGTCTTAAGGCGAAGCATGCCGTAGATAATCTTGCACAAAGAATATCAGTGTGATCTCCCCATTTTAGATTACTGTCAATAGTAATCCCTAGAAATGCTGTAGAATTTACCTGTTCAATGGAGCCCTGTTTTGCTTTTATTAGGTAACTTATATTTCTCTCACAATTAGTTTTATCAAATTTAATAAATTTAGTTTTTTTGTTATTAAGATGTAATTTATTTTGAGTGTAATATTTTTCGAAATCATTTATCTTATTAGTTGCCTTGTTTGATATATTTTCATTTTTTTTGTCTGCTTCTACAATAGCGGAAGTATCATCCGCGAAGAGTATCGAATCTTTAAAATTAAAATCGGTGGTATATATTAAATAGAGCATGGGTCCTAGTACGGACCCTTGTGGTACACCCCTATTTGTTGTTAATATATTTGATGATTGACTTTCTATGACTACGTAGTGTTCTCTGTTTTCTAAATAGCTTCTGAACCATTCATGAGTGTTTCCCCTTATTCCTAATTTCCACAGTTTGTCTAGTAAGATAGAATGATTCACCAGGTCAAAGGCCTTGCTCAGATCTAAAAAGATACCTACTGTGTTTTTATTATCATCTAAGCATTTATAAAGGTTATTTATAAAATCAATAATTGCAGTTGTTGTGGATTTTCCATACGTGTAGCCATCCATGTTGACTATTGTTCAGTAAGTTATATTTTTCGAGGAAACATACTATTTTTTTAGCCATTAATTTTTCTATAATTTTTGAAAAACAGTTCAAATTTGAAATGGGTCTATAATTTAAAGCAATACTTTTCTGTATCCTTTCTTAAATAATGGTATAATTTTTGATTTTTTGAAGTTGGGAATACCCCTTTATCAATAGAATTATTTATTATTGCTTTCAAAGGTGCACTTATTTCTTTGGAACATTGTTTTAAAATAATTGACGATATACCATCTGGACCACAAGAGTATTTTTTTTTTAGTTCATTTATTACACTAATAATGTTATTTTCTTGTACTGGTTCATAAAAGAATGTATTCAAATTAGATAGTTCAATTCTAGTATTTACTTCGCTAAAATTATTTGAATTTATGCTGTATTCCTTTGTAACATTATTAAAATATTTATTCATAAAATTTGCACACGTTAATGAATCAGTATTCAATGAATCTTTTATTTTAAGTTCAATTTTATTATGAAATTTATTTTTATTTTTTCCGATAATTTTCCATGCTGTTTTGTTCTTATTAACAGATTTCTGCATTAAATTGTTATGGTATATTTTTTTTGCATTAATTATTACTTTATGATAATTTTTTTTATAATTTCTATAATATTCCTTTAAATTTACATTTAATTTTGTAAGTTGAAACAGTTCTTTAAGTTTAGATGATGAGATTTTAATTCCTCTGGTGATCCACTGGTTGTTATTGCTTTTTTCTTTGTTAATATTGTTTTTTTTTGGCATTAATGGAAATGCCTTGTCTAAATTATAAGAGAATGTATTGAGGAAGAGATCATACTGACTATTCACATCATTACAATTATACACATTACTCCAATCTTCCTTTTCTAACAATTTTTTAAAATAATTCATACTAGGTGTGTTACCAATTTGCCTTTACCAAGTCTTACCTGATTGCTTTCTTACAATCACCTTATGTTGAATATTCAATATTTTTGCTGCATGGTCGGACCATTCCACATCAGTAACTTTTGTTTCAAAGTTTTCAATTTCATTAGAAATAAAGAAATTGTCTAAACAGTTTTCCAATCTTGTAGGTACATTTATTGTTGTTTTTAAATAATAAGCTCTAGTTATGTCCAATATTTGCGTTTTCTTTGAAGATTCTGTCAAAAAATTTATATTAAAATCCCCGCACATAATAATTTTATATTTTTTGCTAAATTTTGTTAGATAATTTAATATTACTTCAAGTTTTTCAAAAAATATTTGTAAATCTCCATTACTACTACAGCGATATATACATACTACAATAGCATTTAAGGAGTCAGTTTTGACCTTTACTGCTGTACACTCAAAGTGAAGTTCTATTGATTCTAACCGAATTTCATCTATAGGCACAATTTCTACATGTTCTTTGACATTTCCAAATATCGCAACCCCTCCATGTCCATAATTCCTTCTACTGAAGTGGTCAATGAGTTGATAGTCTTCTAATTTCATTGTTGTAATTTCATCATTTCGATACCAATGTTCACTAACACATAGAATTAAGCACGGCTGTCTGTCTAAAAATAATTCAAGAAATTCACACTTATTTATTAAGCACTGGCTGTTTATATGAGTGATTGTCAAAGTTTTTTTGTTATTAACCTTAACCTGATTATTGGATTGGCTGACCTGTTGTAAATTGTCCTTTTTGGTCACTTTTTCGAAAGGATCGAAAGTCAAATCTTTTAACAATAATTCCTGCTGGCCAATTATCACCGTTGTAGAGATCATTTAACAATGTAATGCTTGCACCTACTTTAAAAGCTATACTTGTAGCCTCTTCTCTTGTGGGAAGTGCTTCTACTTGAAAATCATTATTTGAAAATTTTTGTTTTAGATGTTTTTCCACGTGTTCGCATTTAGTCTGTTTATTGGCATTGCCTACATACAGCCACGCACGTCTCACTACTGCACTGAAAGATGGTTCCTCCTCAGTGGAAACTGCTTTTCCCCGCGTGAACTTAATTCTATGAGGATCCTTTGGTGTCCTTGATGATTTTCCGTTGCGAATGTTGCGACGCACTTCATTGCATCACGCACTGTTTTCAGTGTTGTCGGTGTTATTACTGTCAACAACATTTACTTTAGCGACACCTGAAGTTTGCGTTGATTTCAAATTGAATTGTTCCCGGGATATTTCTGTTTCAATGTCATCTACTTTTTCTATGTGTTGATATGTCCTGATCACTGTTGCTTGCGTTTCTTTGAACTCCCTTATCTCCTTTTTTAACTCTTCTCTTTCTTTAACTAACAGTGTGTTACTTTCCATCACAGCATTTTTAATTAAATTTTCAAGTTCTTTCGTAGAGATTCTTATTGCATCACTTACATTTGCACTTTTTGTTGAACGTGTCATGTTGCTGATCACTAATTTGTTTTGTTTATTATATGTATTTGTTTCGTTTATTAGAATATATATAGTCAGAGCCGATGTTAAGCGTGTCAACGCTAGACGAACACTGAAGTAAACAAATGACATAATGAATGAATTCTGGAAAAAAAGACTTGTAACTTTTAACCCCGCGGCTGGGGCTGGTTGTTAAACTGCAAGGGGCAAAATGTTACAACAAAAACAAACGTAATCTAAAACTTTTTATTAATAACAATCTCAGTTTCTTTTCTTAAATTGGATAAAAATAATATAAGAGTATATCTACTATGTATTACAGTGCACTTTTGCCTCATTAAAACAAAAACATGGTAACTTCTAGCTTTGAACAAAATTATAATCTTATTTTTTGGTCTTTTGCCTCATAAATAGAAAATATAGGTAACTTCCTACCTATAAGAAAATTATAAACCTCTTTATTAAACAAAAACTTGAAAAAGAATGAATCGACAAAACATACATTATGTCTCATCAACAAAAAATAAATTATGCCTCTCTTAAAAAACTCAACTAGATCCTATAAGCTAAACAAAGCAGTTCAGTCACTATAGTCTGAACAATCACTTTCGCAATTCAAACATTTGTAGGATAGAACATTTCCCTTAGCACATCGCACGTGTGACCATTTCTTACAAACAACACACTGTACCCATTCCTCACCGGCACGGCTCTGATCAAACGGTTCACAACATATCAGGCAAAAATATTTATCTTCCAAACTCTCTTCGTCAGAGTCATGTAACACCTTCCTCTTTACAACAATCTTTCCTGGTCCCTTAACTGTTTTTCTGCTCTTACCTGTATTTCCTTGTTTATTTATCTTTCCTGGATCAGTTGACTTTCCTTTCTTAGTTATCTTTTCTGTTTTAGATGTATTTCCCTTTTTCTTGTTCTGTTCCAGTGCCAATGCATTTTTCTCCGGCGAATCAGTTAAAATAGCTGATTTGCGAGTGTTTCGTGTTTTCTTATTTTTTCTCGCAGCAGCTTTTGGATAAGGCGTCCATTCATTATTAATCAGATCCCTGCTAGAACCAGCAACTGCGTTAATATAGATTGAGGTTTCGTATTCTGCTACGGCATCTATTACTTCAGAAACATCTTCGATAAACTCGGCAATAGGAGGTAAAGTATTCTATAGAAGAATGTGGAGGAGGTAGAGATGTAGTCCCAGTGAAATGAATTGGAGTGTTCTGTGTTGTAACACGGGTATTTTCGAAGTTTGAGCCAGCCGTTTCGAATATTGGTCTGTTAGTAACAAAAGCAGATAAGAAGTCATCATCTTGAAAAATATCTTATTATTAAATGGTGCAATACCAGTCTTTTTAAATCCGTTGATGATGTTAACCGGATTCAGTGCCAAGGGTTAAAGCTTTACTATAGATGGAATATCGTGAATAGTCATTGTCTTACCCGAATTATTTCTAAGCCAGGCATCTTGTTGGCTGGCACAGTAATTTTTGAATGGGCCATAGACTCCCACATCCATGGGTTGGAGCTTATGAAAGCAATGTGATGGGAAGGACAGCAAGACCACATTGTTTTCTTTAGCTGTTTTGACGACTTCAATATCTAGATGAGAAGAATGATTGTCCAATAACAAGAGCACAGGATCGGATGGAGATGGTTTCACTTTGTCTACGAAATGTTTAATAAATATCTGGAATTCTACCCCAGTCATCCAACCACACTTGTTGCCAGCGCCAATGCAGTCTGGAGGTCCATTGCGAACAAAATAGTCCCTATATTTAATTCGAGTCCCTCTCTCTGCAGATGTAATGGAACCAACTTGTTTATTCCCTTTTTCAGCCAACATTTTTCTAGGTTTCTGCACCTTTGTCACACCTGTCTCATTAACATTCCATATGCGTGACGAGGAAAATTTATATCTATCTAACACGTCTGCTAATTTAGAAAAGAAATTATCAACATTCGTTTTATTAAATGACGTGGCTCTGCTCATGCTAGCAGCCTCTGGCGATCTTATAGACAAAGACTGGTTGCGTTGACAACAACGCTGTCAACCAATCAACTCCTGCTTCTTTATTGTCAAGCCATGATTGCGGCATTACAATATTGTACTTAAGTGCACAAGCAAATGCCAGTTGCCTGACATCTTTTGGCGTCAATCCATAGTATATTTGGCTACATTTAATTAAGTAACTCACTAAAATGGCCTCTTGTTCATCGTTGAAAACTTGTCTATTCTTTTGGTAGCCAACTGTGAGAGATTCAATGCGGTAAGGTGTACCCTTCTCTTTTGCTTGTTTTCGTTTCTTTAAATATCTTGTTTGCGATGCCACGATTTTTTTTAGTTTTATCCTCCTCTAAAATAGACGCTGCTTTTTCGTAAGTATCTTTAGATATTTTTCCACGCTCAGTTTTTCTTTTATACGTCCTCATCCTACCAAAAACAACAAATTATGTAACTCAAATTATAGCAGTCGGCAAGAAGCACTGCGGGGCAAGTAGTGACAAATCACAACCTGCCCCGAGCAAATGTCACTTTTAGCCCCAACGCTAAAACTGAACTTTTAAGGTTATGTAGTAAAAACGCAAATAAGTGTAACTGTATAAACGTTGATTCATTGCAAAAATAAAGCATTTGGGCATACATATCGTAACACACACACACACATCACATTTATTCAAAACAGGTTGTAGACCAATATTACTAAAACACGAAAATGTTACAAACCTGTGGTTTTGGCGGCAGCATACACGAGCTCCACTCAGAAATACTCTAGCGTTCTTAGATCGCGCGTCATGTCGGCCGATGGTAACTAGATCATTTCTATCTTTATAACGTCAATATAGCGTTCTCTGTTTAATCACCGTTGTCGCTGTAACTACTTACCTCTGTCACAACCAGCCCCAGTCTCCCCTAACCTAAAAATTAAAAAAAAATTAAGATTTTATTTTACCACTTTGTCGGCATGACTAATCTGTATATCCATGCCAAATTATAGCTTTATATTTCTAATAGTCTCTGAGCTAAACTGTGGACGGACGAACGGACAGCCATATCGAAACTATAAGGGTTCCTTGTTGATAACAACCAAACTATAAAAACGGTATAATACATTGGCATTCAGGATTTATCTCGCGCTAAGGTACGTATGGCTGCTCATCAGCGCTCCACACCCTGCTCCCTCTATCTCAAAAACAGATCGACGTATAGAAAAAGGTTTCAGAAGAAATTTGTAGAGAATTTTATTCTTTACAACTTTCATACTAAATTCAAATACAATAGGAGGCAGAGAAAACAAGATATTCTCAAAAAACTGATTTTTTCGACCTTTGATTTTTAATATCCAAGGAAGTAGGGAAATATCCTATGTTCTAGACCCACCACCTCCTTATGGGTTTTACATGCAATCTAGCCCCTTATGGGGGAATTACATGTAAAATCTAGCACGATGCCCCTTATGGACATTTACATGTAAATCTAGCACGAAGCCCCTTATGGGGAATCCTTTGCAAAATAGTTCTGAACGCGTCCGATCGAGAATGTCTAGATGACGCTGCAAGATACGTGTACGTTGGATAGTGGGAAAATTCAAAATGAGGGATGAAAATTCAGATAGGGGTTAATTCAATTGAGATTAGGGAGGATTTAGATTGATAAGACTAGACAGACAAGACTAGACAGACAAGACTGGACGGACAAGACTAGACAGACAAGACTACACAGACAAGACTAGGCGGACAAGACTAGACGGACTAGACTAAACCATTTTAAACCATTTGATGAGAAAAATCAAATCTGGTGTCAGAACGGCTCTAGCATGTGCCATAAGGGAGTTACCGCCCTACCGCCTACCCCTCAGTAGATGACGTCATCCGCCGCGGCAGATATTGCTAAACTAATTATCTCGATGCTGATTGGTTGACTAACGAATAAATAATTACAGTTGACCTTTCCCCTCAATTTATATGTAATGGACAAGACTGGACAGACAAGATTAGACAGACAAGACTAGACAGACGAGACTAGTTAGATGAAGCTAGACAGATGGGGGGATAAATACATGAGATTATGAGACAGACCAAGCTAAGTACATGAAACTAGATTAGACTGAACTAAAAGATATAAGGGATTTTTTAATTTAACTAAAATATATTTTCGATTGTTTTTCTTGTTGTTGCTCTAATTGTTAATAATGTTTATATTTTTACTTTCAATATGTTGTCTACGTTTTATTTTGTTTTACGGCTTGTTGATTAGTCGCAACCGGATGTTTGTCAGTCATAACACCAGGTAAGAATAGAGGGACTAGACTAGACATACTAGATTAGACAGACAGACAAGCGGAGAAAATTCAAAATGAGTTGCGGGTGGGTAGCGGACAATCGTGTATGCATACATAATTGATTGCAAACATATTACGGATTGATTCAAATTAGATTATTGGTTTTAGGCCGGACAAGATCGGACAATACCGAACAAGGTCGAACAAGAATGAACAAGCCTATACAGACCTTATATTTATCCGAATAATTTCCTATGAGTAAGCGAAATTTCTTAAACTTGTCTGTCAACCAGATCGTATTAATGTTTTTCATTTATATAAATACCTATTAATGTTTTTCATTTATATAAATACCTATTAATGTTTTTCATTTATATAAATACCAAAAAGTTCAATTTTCTGGCATCCACTTTTCATCTACTTGCACCCATATTTCATTTACTTGCATCCACTTTTCATCTACTTGCATCCACTTTTCATCAACTTGCATCCACTTTTCATCGCGCTAAACAGGGTGTGAGGTCTATGTGACCCCACGCTAAACAGGGTGTGAGGTCTATGTAACCCCACGCTAAACAGGGTGTGAGGTCTATGTAACCCCACGCTAAACTCCGTCCACTTTTCGTCCACCCCATCCACTTTCCCTCCACTTTTCATTCTTTCAGATTTAATCTCATTGGGTTAGTTGGGTTAGCATTAGGTTAGGTTACGGGAGGTTGGGAATGAAGTGCGCTTCATTCCTAACATCCCGTAACCTAACCTAATGCTAACCCTAATTTATAAATTAAGTTTAGGGTTAAAATTATCCATGTGGAGATAACCTCATAGTGATAAAATAAAAACTAAAAGTGAAATAGAAATTATCGTTTAAGTTCATCCGTGAACGAAGTCTATTAGTGCAGTGGTAAAACTCTTGCTTTTAGATTCAGTGGTCGTCGGTTCGATTCGCGTCATATATAAAAGACTTTTCTCTTTGTATGAAGTTTTAATATTTAAAATATAATTCACAATTCATTCAGCAAACCCTGATAGGAATTTACGATTGTGAAAATCAAATAGTTATTTAGCTATTTCTTGCTTGAGTTTCTAGCTTGAGCCTTGTGATCTGTTTGGTTAACTTTTATGGACGCTATTTAGTGAAGGTCTGGTACCAGTAGCGTAGCAGCGCAAGTTGAACTGAATTCTGTCTATACACTGTAATGTCATTATTGGCAGACTTATGCTTTAAATGCAAAAAAACAGCCAGATCGGCTATCACATGTAATTCTTGCAAGAATTCTTTTCATCCTGGTTGTGCGCGAGACTTCGTTAAGAACAAGCCATCGACGGATTGCTGCAGGAAACATTTTAACAAACTTCTGCCAAACGTGGATACAACGGTGAGTGGGTCGCGCTCGTCAAAAATGTCGAACGAAGAAGCTTCTCCTGCTATCCCAAGTGATTGGTCATCAAAATCACTAGATGAAAAGTTTACTCAGATAATGACAGCTATAGCAGCATCGGGTGAGAACTTCCTTAAGACTCGACCAAATTGAAAATAAAATGGAGTTACTTCGGCAGACTCAAGACACGCTTAATGACAAGGTATCTGTTATAATCGGAAATCTTGCTTCGAATACTTCGCGTATTTCTGAGCTCTATTTAAAAACAAATAACCTGGCAAATATGATATCATCTGTTGAAGGAAAGGATGGAACCTCACGTTCGTCACTATCAGCTTTGGCCACGTCGGAACTAATGATCTCAGGAATTCCGGATGTTGTTAGTGAGAGGCTTGATCTTTCTGATATAGTGTCAAATGTTTTTGAGAAGTTGAAAATATCAGAGTTAACAACTGATATTTTGAACATACGTAAGTTTGAAAATAAGAAAAAATCTATGGCCAGTGATAATAGTGGTAATGCTGTTTTTCACTCATACATACTTAACCTTAAATCGGTTCAAGTTCGTGACTTCATCATCAATACCAAAAGAAAGCATAAAAACTTGCCCGTCAGCATGGTGTTTCCTACTATTGTTGAGAAATCTTTTCATGGAAATATTTTTGTAAATGAGTTTTTACACCCTAAGGTACATAAGCTGTTAATGAACACGAAAAATAAAGCAAAGGCATTAACGTTTAGGTATGTCTGGGTGCAAAACAGTCAAATTTTTGTTAAAAAGGACGATAACTCGGAAAAACTAAGAATCGACTGTGAACTAGATTTAGGAAAGTTAGAATAGCAAAATGTAGATTTAACCAATAGCTCAGTCGATATAGGGTCCACACTATTAAATATTTTAAGTTTAAATATAAATAGTGTTGTGGGCCATATTGCTCAATTTCTTAATTTAGTTGCTGAAACTACACCAGATATTATTGTTCTCGTTGAAACTTGGTTAAAACCTTCCATAGAAAATAGTATTTTTTCACTAGATGATTATATTCCAATAAGGAGAGATCGCATTTTAAAGCACACTGATAGTAGTCGTTATATACAGGGTGGTGGAGTTGCTTGTCTTATTCATAAATCTCTAAAAACAAAGGTTTTACATATTTCTACCTCAAACCATTTAAATGAACCAGAATTTCTTATGCTTGATGTGACTTTAGCGACTGGTGCTCATCTTTTGCTGTCTTGCATTTACAGAAGGGTCTATTTTTTGATACCCTAAATTTGGTTAAATCTCATTAAAAATATATCTGTGTTTATGTACCATATTATGGTATGTATTTAAGTAATCATTAGTAATTAATTTAATCATAAATTAGTATTTATGTAATCATTTATGAATTACCATTTATTTATCATATTATCATTTTTTGTTATTGTTATTTTGTTATATCATATTTTGTTATCTTTGGGAGACCTGTAAGACTAACAAATGTTAAAAATGATACCTATATTGTATTTATATTGTATTCTTAAATTGCCATTTGGCCATACGCCTTGGCATAAATAAACTAAATCAATCAAAAATCAATCAATCTCTCTCTCTCTCTGTCTGTGTGTGTGTGTGTGTGTGTTCACACAATCAAAATACAACTTTTATTTGTTTTGAAATATATTTAAAATGTAGCTAGCTAGTAATGAAATAATAATAGAAATAGAATAATAAAAAGAAAACAAATAAAGAAGGCGTAAGGGAATAGGACTTTTGTGATTAATAGCAAGGGTATGAGTAATTGAAAATAAAAGTCCAATATATGTCTCGGCTTCGCGGGGATGGAAAAAGTTTTGTTGCAGACTGAGCGAAATGGTAAGCGAGTTTTTATTACCTAACCGAAAATTATATACTAAGTCGGCAGACTAAAACTTGTAGATGGTAATGATGTTCCAAATGTAGAATAACTAGAAGACATTTCGTAGAAGCGTATCCAATGCGGAATCGAACAGGTTTCAGATAAGGGATTCTAAATGTCGTGTTGTACGATGGTCGAATCACTGACAGATAAATGCTAACAGTGCGAAAAAAGTATATGTAACAGAGATCAATATTACGTTTACTAAGAATACTTTTGTTCAACAGTAATTTGATTAATCAAAATAATCATTATTGGATTCATAACACGATGGAATTGAATTAATATTTCTAAAATAACAGTTTGTTTAGCTGTGTTTGTTCTTCTGTAAGTTAATTAATAAAGTTAAGCAAGTTAATTCTTTTGTAAGTTATTTTTAACAGCTTCTTGCTATTGCAGTTTCTAATGGCAGCACTTGAACGAACAGGGACTTGCAAATATATATTTATTGAACAGCATTCTGTCCCTCTTTGAAAGCACACCTAGCAGAATGATTAGTTATTCAAATTTAAGTGCAACATATATATATATATTTTTTTATATGACAAAAGTGCAACATGTTTTTACAAATACACAACCGCCGTTGACACAAAACTTATCCAACACGTATTGTACTAATCGTTCATTACACTTTAACGAAGAAAACTTAATAAAAAATAGTTCATTTCTATTCAACGTTCTCTCTTGCAAATGGTGGTCATCATGACTACCATGAAAAAAAGGTGCAATTCTCAGTAAGGCGGAATGATGTGGACGGGATTTTTGCTTTTCTGGAATTGTCAATGTTTGTTTTGTTTTACAAAATATTTAATTTACTAGAACTATGCGGAACTTTTTTAAAAAATCAATTTATTGCAGTTTATTACAAAATTGTTTTAATTTACGAAAGTCGTTAACAAAACTTTTTTTTAACCGTGTTGACTAAAACTTTCTACAAATTTGATATTATTACATGTAAATACATACTCGACGCTATATTCTCCATATTTAAAAAGTACACAATTTTTCACAAACACAAAACAGACGTACTTGCTTTATTAAAAATCCAGCGCAACTAATTCCTTTTTGGTACCGAAGGGATAAGATCGATGTTTAACACGCTCCACAACCAATGGAATTGGTTTTTCGCATTTATTTGTTTATAGTATTATGGATGGGTTATCTAACAATACATTTTAAGTGGTTTTGCTTTATTCTGAGACATTGTAAAATTCTATTTTTGTCGCCGTAAATTCGTAATCCGTCCCAGTGTGCGCCGATGGGAGAAATAGTAATACTTAAAACTTTTCCTGGTTTGATTTTATTATTAGTTTGATAATTCTGACCGATAAACGAAATAGGGACCATTCGAGAGCCTTCTGTTTAAATTTCAACACATGCAATATTTCGAACATTCGTATATCTCGTAGGGGAGGTTTAAAAGCAATCTAACTGATTAACGAAACAAGGGCACTTCCGCAATATTCTGATTAAATTTGAAAGCCGTGCAATGCATTGTGAATATTATTTAATCGCCATAATTCCAAGTTTATAGAAATAATAGCTATTGTCCACGATTTCGTTCGAGTTGATTTTTATATCATCTATGTGTACCAAATATTGATAATTTAGAATTGGCAAAACCATACTACATTATAGATAATTATATAAACTTTATAAAGTCGGTATTCTGCTAGTATCACAGCCTGTATATATAAATATATTCAACCTTTCCGGAGCTCTATAACACTATAGTATTATAGAGCTCCGGAAAGGTTGAATATATTTATATATTCAGGCTGTGTTCCGACTTTATTAAGTTTAAATATTGATCATGATGTGAATAATATGAAGACTAATATTAAGATGAACCGTAAGATTTCAAAATTGTTACGAGGGTCGAATAGAATCAAGATGAAATAAAATAAACATTTTAATTTTAATAATATTTTCCCCAATATTATCGTTTATATTTTATTCAAACTTTGCACACTTATTACTTATGAATTAAGTTAAAATACTAGTAAGTCTGACTGCAATCGTTTAGTATGTTGCAACGTTTTAGCTTCTTGCAGAAAATTTTTGTAAATTTCGATTTCGTTTTTAAACATCCTAACTAGTCTTATTGTTTGAAATAATATCAATAAATTATACTCTAAATCCAAAGTGAATAGCCATCTGCAGATGCATTTCAAGATCTATTTCTCATCAGTGCAGCTTTGCTCTTATTAATTAATGTACGTATTTTCCATTTTATAATTCATTAGAGCAAAGCTGCATTGATGAGAGATACATCTCGAAACGCGTCTGCAGATGGATATTCACTTTGTGTGAAAGAGAAAGATCTGATCTTAGAAATCAATGTTTTTTATCTAGTGCTTTAGTGTCACGGAAGAGAACGGAGTCCTACTGAATAACACAAATATCTGTTTTATTTCAACATGAAATTTGTTTTATAGTCATTGTATATTCATTTATTTGTTTTTATAGTTAAAAAGACTTGAGAATATTATAGAGATTCGAATAGGTTGAATATATTTATACATTCAAGCTGTAGTTTATATAGTGCCTTTCATTAAGCGCTTCCTATCTTTAGATTTAAATAAAACAATGTGTGTCTGAGATATCAACGAAAGTTTTTATTTGTTTAAAAGGCCTAACGATGCCATTATGTATGGAATACAATATCTTGAAAATATCCGCCGCGGCTAAGCTGGGTGGCGCGCGTCCGAAATGTTCAATTTTCCAAGAGTCTGTCGCATAAATGTCGAATTTGACCGATGGCATAACTTATGTTGGTTTTAAGGGCTGTGGTTTGTGGCTTATTCGCATCGATATGCGGCTTAAGAAAACACCATAAGAAAAAAATCTAACGGCATCAAATCGCACGATCTCGGTGGTCAGTTCACATGCAGAATGTCCAATGTGGCAAGAGCTGTGTGGCACATCACCGTCCCGTTGAAACCACTTGTCGTTGGTGTCTATATTATCCAGTTCAGGCCAAAAGAAGTTGGTAATCATCAACATATGGCGCTCGCCGTTTACGGTGATGGTCTGGCCAATGTCGTTTTCAGAGATTACGCCGCCAGCCCAAAATCCTCCAAACAGTGACTTTCTCGGGAAGCATTGGACGCTCGTGGATCTCATGTGGATTGGTATCGTCCCAAATTTGACAATTTTGTTTATTGGCATTTAACATACCCATTCATCCAGAAACGAAACTCATCGCAGAAGATGATTTTTTTGATGAAAATGAGGGTCAGTTTTAAATTGCTCCAGGGGCCATTCATCGAACACACGTCGTTGTCTATGGTCGTTTACCTTCAGCTCTTGAGTCAGTTGAATTTTGTATGGGTAGAGGCCGAAGTTACGACCCAAAATTCGCCATGTTGTGGTCTGCGAAAGGCCGAGTTCTTGTGAATTCTTCTCCTGCACACTCTCACGGACAGCGGCGATGTTTTCGGCACATCTTGCGTTTCATCGTCGTACTGGTGTTGATTTTTTGTTAGCTGAACCAGTTGACTTAAATTTATCCACCACACTGCGAATAGCCCTCTTGGTAGGACGATTATGGCGACCGTAAAATGGGGCCAGCGCGCGGGGGACGTTGCCAATCACAACCTATCATTTGCACGTGTTGTTGAACGCTATATTCGCGGCTGGTGATTTGGCAAAACAAACTGAATAAATGACAGGCAATTCGACAGATGTATCTTCAACATTATGGCCCCTACCAACTGTCAAAGTTCGAAAGCCCCTTTTGGATGACCTTTTTGTAAACTAAATTGTATAATCTTTCTCCGTTTCGGTAAAACGCAAACCTGAAATTATCAATTATAAAAACGCTCAAAACATTTTCGCGGTTTTTTGCCCACATATTTTTCCAAAATAAAATAAATTGACTAAATCTTATCCTAAATGCTACTAAATTAAATGCAGAATAAAACGATGTGTGATACGTTCAGTTTCAAAAAGAATAAACCTCTAAAATTTTCTATAAATCGATTCGATCAAATTTTGAGAGACTCGAAACTTTGATCTCGATTTTCTGGGGCCCACGGACCGCAATCGTCTTTCAACTTGATATCTTGATATTTCGTCTTTCAACTTGATATTTATCCGGCTCTTGTAATAGTTTTTAAAACTTATTACACCTGACCGTGGACCTAGCCTCTGGTGTGGAATTCTTCATTAAGCTTTCGTAGGTTAGCCAGCTTTAGCTTTGAAATAACCAACAACATTCTCTCAAAACGAAAATGTTGTTTATGAAAAAATCACTTACAGAAGAAAATCTAGGGAAAATATGTTTGTTTATTGATTTACAATATTATATATTTGTAGATACATATATTTTTATTACCATTTTTTGATTGCATTACTTTAATTAAATTAAATTTCTTTAATTAAAACATATATGCAAACGAAACCTCTCTAACAAAACAGAAACTCCACTCCCTACGCATAGATATTATCATTAAACATTCCACGCTTCCAATCAAAGAGTTTCCCGGTTTTTACAGACAGGAAGCAGACTTCTTTTTGTTCAAGCACGTGGCTGGAGGCGATTCATTACTGTACAGGACTATCAGACTTTTAAACACGAAGGGGGATAAAAATAGAGAGATCGTATTCCATTGTCACCCTTGAAAAACAACGCGAAGGAGAATATTGAGAATATATAACGGAATAAAATATGGATCTATTCATTCGTGCGTTCGGTTATAATTCAACAAGTGAATTTGAAGATTAATCAAGCGAATGCCGGAGAGTAGGAAATATACGGGCACGCAATAAAACCACGAAGGATATACATTTCTTGCGGGAGTTAATGGTAGTCGTATAATGTATGTGTGAGAAAGAGAAAATGGAGTAACGTAAGAAATGGGGAAAGGTAAATTGTGAATGGAAACGTGCTTTTAGTGGGAGAGTTATTAGCAGAGGGAAATGGAGATCGTAGAAAGTTTTGTTTTGTTTGGATATATTAAAAGAGTGGTTTCGGAAAATTATAAATGGTTTTAAAAGTTATTTGCTAATTTAATAATCAATACATTGTATTATATCACATCTTTAGGCATAGGTATATAAAGGATCTGAAAATATTTTATGTTACTTTGTTTATTATTTTTATTATTTTACATGATTGGTCCACACATAGGAACACACGAAGCTTTATTTATAATTCGCTTGCGACGGATCCAGGATGCTTTCATCTATTCACTAAAGATCCTCTTCCTTTCTTCCGTCCACTTGGTACCTGATCTTTTTGGTACTTCATTCTCTGGAACAACTTCCCACTTATCAATTTTTCCTCTGTATATGTGTCGGTCCGAAATTTCTTTTGGTTGGATTTCAGCATTTCTCATATCTGCCCCCACTTGTTGTGTCCAAGGGAAAGTCTTTAGTTTGTCAACTCTTTCGAGAATTTGGTGGGTTAACCTGGTGTCAGGGAGTCTCTTAACATGTCCACAAAATTTTAACCTTCTTTTCCTGAGGTCAGCCGCAATATTGGATAATTTTTCTGTAGATTTCCGTGATTGTAGGCGGTAACCATCTTCCATATGTCTTGGTCCTAAGATTTTCCTGATGTGATTTTCCTGATATGATTTTTCGCTCTTCTTTTAGGATATTCTCGAGCTCGCCTTTTTTATTAAGCGTGCGAGTTTCTCCTGCATATAGGGCTTCTGGCTTGATTACAGTATTGTAATGTTTTATCTTAACATGGAGCGACATACTTTTTTTGTTGTAAATTTCTCTAGTTCTCCCATATCCTCTTCTGAGTTTTTGGACTCGTGTGTTTTGAGCTATTTTTTCGTTTCCAGTAGGTGCGATGATTTTACTTAGGTATTTAAAGTGAGGGACTCTGTTGATCTGTCCATATTTCGTATTTACATTTGACACGTGTAATTTTGAAGCGAAAAATTCTGTTTTCTTGAAGGAGATTTGCAGTCCAACTGTTTTAGCACTTTCCTGGAGAGTTTCAATTTGCTTTACTGCTGTGATTTCATCGCTGGACAGAAGGGCCAGGTCATCTGCGAAGGCTAAGCATGGAATTTCGAGCTTGTTTTTCTGTGTCCCAATGTTTATTGGGTTCCAACTATTTTGTGCTTTCATTTCTTTTTCCCATTTCTTTATCACCTTATCTAGGTCAAGGTTGAAGAGGATGGGTGATAGTCCATCTCCTTGCCGGACACCAGTTTCTATCATGAATTCTTCTGAGATTTCTCCTATGAATTTTACTCTTGATTTCGTATCAGTGAGGGTCTGTATGGTCAATTTTAGTGTTTTGGTGTCTAGTCCTTGTTTTTCAGGATGCTGAACAGTGATTGTCGATCATTTGAATCATAAGCCTTCTTGAAATCTACAAAGGCACAGATGAGTGGGAGGTTTCTGAGGGCCCTGCATTTTAGAACGGTTTTTAAGTTGAAAATCTGTTCCGTGCACGATCTGTGAGGACGGAATCCAGCTTGATATTCGCCAATCTTATGCTCGAGTTGTTCTTGTACTCTTTTAAACAGGCATTTAGAGAAAATTTTGTAGCCGACTTCAAGGAGGGAGATTCCTCTGTAGTTATTTACATCTGTTTTGTCTCCTTTTTTTGTGAAGTGGGTGAATCAGCGCACATTTCCAGTCTTTGGGGAGTTTTTCGTTTTTCCAGATTTCCTGTATAATTTCTGTAAGTTCCTTGAGTGAATTTGGACCTTGGTTCTTTCCCTTGTTCTTTAATCGTGAAATTAAAGAACAACAGAACCTCGGGAAGCGATGGGATTGTGGCAGAACTCCTCAAGAACCCAGGTCCAAATTCACTCAAGGAACTTACAGAAATTATACAGGAAAATCGAAAATAATTTCTGTAAGTTTCTTGAGTGAATTTGGACCTAGGTTCTTGAGGGGTTCTGCCATAATCCCATCGCTTCCCGAGCTTCTTTTATTCTTTAATCGTGAATGTTAGTCAGAATTTCTTCTTGGTTTGGTGGAGGTGACTCTGGGTGACTAAAACTGGGGGCTGTTTCAGGAAACCTTTCAGTAGGTTCAGGGCAATTAAGAAGATCTGAGAAGTATCGTGCTAATTGTTTGCAGTTTTCTTCATTAGTAAGGGCCAATTTCCCATCTTTTTTCGTGAAGCATAGATTCTGCGGGACGTATCCTTTGATTTTTTCTCTGAACGTTCTGTAGAAATCTATAGTTCTGTAGTTTCTGAAGTTTTCCTCAATCGAGTTCAGTTGTTCTTTTATGTGTCTTCTTTTTTCTTGTCTGATGGTTTTAGATACTTGTTTTCGGATTTCATAAAATTTGTGTTCAGTTTCCTGGGATTTTTTACTGTTATATTTCTGAAATGCAAATTTTCTTATCTCTAGAGCTTGGTCACAGGTAGAGTTCCACCAGGCGTGTTTTGTGTTCTTTTTTAGGGGTACAATTTCTCGAGCCTTCTGTGTAATTTTGATACAAAATTCTCCCCATGTTTTCGCTGGTTGATTTTCCCAAGCTTCTTTTAGATTGGTAAGTGGAATAATTTTCGTATAAAATTTTTGTTGTTGGAGTTTCTTTGGGTAGTATTTTCTAGGAGTAAATTTTACTTTAATTCTAGTCAGATAGTGATCAGAGTCGATGTTTGCTCCTTTTCTCACTTGTACATCATGTACCTCTTTCTGGAGGGGATAAGAAATAGCTATATATTCAATGGGGTCAATGGGGATCTCCAAGTTTTTTGTTTCTTAGGATGCTTCCTAAGGGATGTGGACATGATTTTAAGGTTGCATTGTTGACATAGTTCAATGAGTCTTGTGCCATTCTTGTTGGTAAATTTGTTTGCTGGGTAGAGTCCAACGGTTTTTCTGTGTTATTTCTCTCGGCCAATTTGTGCATTGAAGTCGCCTAACAGAATTTTGATGTCAATTGAACTTTTGACATTACGCTTTCAAGCTTGTTCCAAAATTTTTCTAAATTTTCGGGATACTTCTTGTAGTCTATATTTGTGGGGGCGTGTACGTTTATCAAGGTATATTTTTTATTGGCCCACTGAATTCTCATGGTCATTAGACGACTGTTAATATTTTTGTCTGTTTTACTCTTGAAGATACGATAGTTTCCATTGTCCAAAGGGGATTCCTCAGTAAATCGAGTTTCTTGCAAAGCAAGGATAAGAATTTTTTGCCGATCAAATTCTGTGACTAAATTTAGTCATTTTCCTGGTTGAATCAAAGTGTTGATATTGAATGTACCGATGTATGACGGAGTTTTGTTGGACAGTTTTCTAGAGAGCTCAGATTCTCTCCCTTAGTTTCGTGATTGTCTAGGCTCCCCAGAATCCAAAAGCCTGTTTGCCGTCTCAGTGAGACGGGTGGATTGGTTACCACCTGGGGTATAATTGTTATTACGCCCACGAATCATGTTTGGCTTATGATAGGAGTTCCAGCAATGCTGGGTACTTAGAACCAGGGATTGTTAGTTCCTGGAGCATAGAGTCGCCGCCGCACCCACAGGGTGTCAGACGCGGACCTGGAAGCCGGTGGATACCACACAGACGCGCCTAGATTTTAGCTAGGCTTTTCTTTTACTATCCAGAAAAAAACATGGGTGCCTCTTCTGCCAGTTCCGCCGTACCGATGATCTTCATCTCCGCCTTCACTGCCATTGAGGACTTCACCGTAACCCTGGCAAGGAGCCCTCACATGGTACTGTCACCCGGGCCAGGTGATCCATGGTTTTTTTACGAAGTTGTTACTCCTCCCCCCTTCTCCTCCCACAAATTATTATATTACTTTGTTTAGTTATTGGGAATGTTTTATTATTAAAAAGCCTTTTTATAACATTTATATTTATTTGCCTAACAAGTTTCGGTGGGAAAACAAATAAAAAAAAACTTAATAAAATGTTATAAAAAGCCTTTTTAATAATATCCCATTCCCAATAACTCAGCAAATTATGAATACTAGGGATGATAAAAATCTTTTTTTGTTACTTATTGTTCTAAGGAAACATAATAGTACGAAATATAGCCTGAATATAATAAATATTCGACCTGTTCGGTAATCTACAAAATTAAGTCTTACTAGGACTTAGATAAATGTCTTACTGAAACAACTACTTTACACGCCAAATACCACGCAGGATATTGAATTACACAATAAAATTTGTATGTTACTACTAGTACTACTAGTTGAATAACATTTCGTTTCTACGAAAATAACATTTTCGTCTATAGATGGCTAGTCACTTAAAATTTGTGTAGAAAGAAACGAAATGTTATTCAACTAGTGGTACTAGTAATAACATATAAATGTTTTATTGTGTAATTCAATATCCTGCTTGGTATTTGCCAGGGAAGTAGTTGTTTCAGTAAGACATTTATCTAAGTCCTAGTAAGACTTAATTTTGTAGATTATCGAACAGGTTGAATATTTATTATATTCAGGCTATATTTCGTACTATTATGTTTATTTAAATATAATTATAACTAGTGAGACCCCCTCAATTGCTATTTATTGTTCTAAATATAGAGGATATGATTTGTGAATTTGTTTATTTATGTGTATATAAGTCTGAAATTGAATTGCCATTGTACGCTTCAAACGACAAAAATCTAAAATATGTGGCCATTGAATCCGACTACTATATAAAGCCTTTACAAGCTTGTGACAATGTGCAAGCAACACCATATACAATATGTTACGATACAAGCACGAAATCGGCAAATGTGCACATTTATCAATTTGATAAGTAAGTGTGAGTTCAGCTTCATATAACTAGTTTTACCGTCAAATTTACACATTTTTCAACGTATATTTGTATAAATTGGAAATATTGAGCATAAATAAAATACACTTGTATATTAAGGTTAAAATGTGATTTAAATAATTTATATTATTATTTTATTACTATCTTTATTTCATTTAAGCTCTACTTTGTGTAATATTAATTTAAAAGATTATATAAAAAATAGGAATAAATTACTATGTGAATTTCCATATTACAAGAAAAGAATTAAGGAAAATATACTATGTTCGGAGGGTTACCGTTTGGTACATAGTCGGGTCATTCAATGTCAATTCAACACAAAAAAATACAATTTTCATCCTTACCATCTCAGATTTTCTTGAAATTTTGCACAGGTGTACTATTGGTAATGACTTGGAAAACTATGAAATTATAGTGCTGTAAAGTACTCATCAATGGGCAAAAAAAGAGGAAACACAAATTTTTTGAAACGCAGTAACCTTCAGTAGCCTTTTTATTCGAGCTAGAGACCTGAAATTGGTGCCATTTTAAAGCATTTATAACGCCGTTTTCTATGATATACAACACTATATAGGTTAATATATGAAAAAAAAATTACAAAACCTAATTTAAAATTTAAATTTTTTTTTTCAGAAAGTATATATTTTAAAATTTTCAAATAAATTCCATGAATACTTAGTATTGTGGCAAACCACAAGACAAAATATCAATTTGGGCAATGGCTTCATTGTTATTATTTATATTGTTTATGTGTATTGTTTCACCATTAAGTGAGGTTAGGTTTCAATATGGAAACTAATACATTGCGAATTCAGTGTTGTAATCTGTTACAGAAAACAAATCACTTTGTCAGAGATAGAGGAAAGTTGAGAAATGCCACAGCATGGATGCCTGAATTGTATCCACAAATAGTCAGTGGCTCACAAATGTGTGATAGATGTAGGGAGGAAATTACCGAGTTAAAAAATGCACAGGTCCTAAGTGATAAAAATGTTGAAAATGATCATTCTCACTCAGAAATATTATCGGACAATGACGCAGATTTTATAACAAATTCAGAGGTTGTACAGTCACTTAATATATCTCTTGACCAGTTGGGCGAGTCTCCCATTGCTAAGAGAAAAATTAAATCCAAGAAATATGGCACATCTAAAGTAAGAAATATTTACTCTACTATCAAAAGTAAAATATTTGTGGCTGCTGCTGAAAGCTCGTCATCATAAAATGATAATGATATTGAGAATTCAGAAGTTGTAACAAATCTGAAAATTAAGTCTTCCAGTTGTACGAGTAGGACGAAAAAGCTAATGCATTTAACATGTTTACCTAAAAATTGGAGCATTAGAAAGATAATGCGCGAATTTAATGCATCGAATTACATGGTTAGGCAATCAAAAAATTCTAATTCTAAATTCTAAAAGAAAAAGGCTTTTTAGAAGGTCCAAATTTAAAACCAGGGAAAAACTTGCCCATAGAGACAGTTGAAATTATACGTTTGTTTTATGAACACGATGAAGTTAATAGAGCAATACCGGGTATTAAATATTGTGTAACAATTACTAAAACAGATGGAACTAAATCGAAGATTTCGAAAAGACTTATATTGTGTAATCTTAAAGAAGCATACAAACAGTTTAAGGACAAGTTTACTAACATGAAAATAGGTTTCTCTAAATTTGCAGAATTAAGACCTAAACATTGTTTGTTAGCTGGCCAAAGTGGAACACACTCTGTTTGTGTGTGCACTCAACCAAACTCACCAAAACGTAAAACTGATGATAGAAAATGCAAAATTGAAGACCATAACAAATGGAAAAATTCAAAATTTAAAGCAATGCCTCGCGAAAGTGCTTTGTAATCCATCGTCTATTGATTGTAACATGAGAAAATGTGCTTATTGTCCAGGTGAAACTGAGGTACGTAATATTTTGGAGAAATCCATTGCTGAAAATTCAATTGAAAAAGTACAATTTCGCCAGTGGGTTTCAGTTGATCGTTTAATCTACAGTTTTAGAGGAAGATTCGGAAAAATATATTGATTTATTCTGCCGCAAGTTGTCTTCTTTGGTTTAACATGGCTTTATTGCCAAGCAGCAAGGATATTTTCTTAATAACACAAGAGAAAGTCTGAAAGAATCAGAATTCGTTGTCACCTGTGACTTTTCTGAAAATTATAGCATAATATTACAAGATGAAGCACAGAGCCTACCACTGGACGAGCCAACAGGTCACAATTCACCCCTTTGTTATATATTTTAAAGAGGAAAACAAAGTTGAACATGTTGGTTATGTTATTGTTGCTGATTCCCGAGAGCACAACACAATTGCTGTGTATACTTTTCAAAAGAAACTGATAACCTTTCTGATAAACAAATTTCAAAAAATTCCCAAAAAGATTTTTTATTTTTGAGACGGGTCTGCTGCCCAATACAAACAAAAAATTTAAACCTCTGCTTTCACGAGGAGGATTTTAAAGTGGAGGCAGAATGGCACTTCTTTGCCACAGCATTTGGCAAAGGACCTTGGGACGGAGTAGGGGGTTCTGTAAAGAGACTAGCAGCTCGTGCCAGTTTGAAAAGACCCTATGAAAATCAAATCCAAACCCCACTACAACTTTTTGAGTGGGCAGTAGAAAACATTAGCAAAGTAGACTTTGAATATTCAACACAAGAAGACTATATTGAATCAGAATGTTTCTTAAAAAATTGTTTTGATCAAGCACTGTCTATCAAAGGAACGCATCAATACTATGGCGTTCATTCCCAAAACTACTTCCAAAATATTGAAAAATATTTTCGACAAATTCAATAGCTTGGGAAAAGGAGGTGTCAAAATCTCATGATAAGCTTAAATTAGCAGACGTATCAGGTTACATCACTGTTCTGTATGATAACAACTGGTGGCTTGGATATGTTTTACAGAAGAATGAAGAACTTGATGAAGTAAAAGTAACTTCTTCATCCAGCTGGACCCTCAACATCCTTCTCATATCCAAGAAATGCTGATATTTTGTAGGTCTCAGTAATGGATGTCCTTATGAAAGTGAATCCTCTAACTCGCACTGGAAGAACCTATGTTCTACTTGAATGTGATATCTGTCAGACAAATGAAGGCCTTTCAAACTTAAAATGAACATTTGTCCTAATATTTTATAGTGTAACTTTTATTAATAGTAACTATAGTAACTTTTGTTTATTTTCATTTATATGTCAATATAGCATTGTTGGATTATGTTCAGTCTTATGTTCAGTCAACAGAAGTTCAGTCTTTAATTTTTTTAACAATGAAGCCATCCATTGCGCAAATTTATATTTTGACCTGTGCTTTAGAACTATACTAGCTAGTAATGGAATTAATTTGGAAATTTTAAAATATGAACTTTCGGAAAAAAATTAATTAAAATTTTGAAATGGGTTTTAAGAATTTTTTTCTTAACTTAACCTATATAATGTTGTAAATCATAGGAAAGGGCATGAAAAATTCTGTAAAATGCCACTATTTCTAGGTCTCTATCTCAATTACGAAAGATTCTACAGGAATTCAAAAAGTTGTTGTTATATATTTTTTGTTCCATTTATGAGAACTTTGCAGCTCTGTAATTCAAAAACGAGTTGACACATCTCAGTAAAATTTCATATTTTTCCAAGTCTGTAGCAATAGTACATATTAGCCAAATTTCAAATCTGAAAATCTGAGATCGAGAGGATTAGACCCTGTGTTGATTTGATGTGGATTGACCCAGTCCGCTAACCTTTATGTCCCGTGTATATCTCCAAACAAACATATTTCCATTATTGGAAATATTGCATTGTTGGAGACGGGAGAAAATTTTGCAAATATCGGCGTTTATAGGCGTAGTATAAATAATTATTAAAGTAATTAATAGAAAAAATTCAAAACGAAATAAGTAATTCATTCTTGTAATGTAGGAAATATTTAGAGTGGAATGTTGTTTCCATGCAAACATTTAGTGTTGCTTGCATTCCGTAGCAGACATACATTATTTATGGAGAGTTTGTGTACTCTCAGCTCGCTATTATATGCTGTTTTATTTTTACAAAGGACTCTCCGCATTGTCCTAGCCGAGATGAATTATGCACCGGTGCGAGTGTGCAGTCTGCAATGCACATTTGAAATTGTGTCGCGGTTGCAAAATTTTTAATAATTAAACATGCGGAAAAGGGTTTACAGTCTGGGGATGCAATTTGGCTGTCTCGATTGGTCGTATCCGATAGAGCAGAACATCACTTGAGAGTAATGTATGGAGAAATCGCCGTTATTGACGTTCCCGGCGCGTTAGTGTCGTTTCTGATCCTCCCACGCTCTTTGTATTCCAAAGCACGGTGATTGATTGCGTTCAGACTTCGGAATTCCACTGCTTTGGTGTAAAGATGTACATTCTCCCTCAACAATTTAAGAGTTGTTGATTGAAATCCATTTTGCTTTTCGATTAAGGAAAAATATATTTGTATTTCTGCAAAATCATTTATGTAGCGAGGCTTGCGAAATCGGGGATAGGCTTTTAAAATAATTGATATCCGGGTTTTTATTTTGCTCTTCTATTTAACATTTTCTATTCAACTGGCATTTTTACAATCCTTCTTCTACATCAACCAACAACCCCGCGAGAATTTTTATTTCACTCTTATTTCTCCCTTTCCTGTTATAAAGAGCATAGAAATTAATTTCTTGCAGTAAAAATAAATTACGAAATATGTTGCGAGGTGAATGTTCCGGGAATCTTACGTTCCTTTAGAATTAATATTTTCACTCAGGAACGAGATTATATTCCAACCAGTCGAAAGTGTCTTTCTGATTAATTATTAACGGTCTTAGGCTTTGCGGCCGCAGATGTTTCTGCTCTTAACGTTACGCCTCTTTGACCTCACCGTAATTATTTTTCATGCTAGCATCGAATTGCTTTTTGTTCCATCAACCCACAGATTTCTTATATTAGATTTCTTGTATATTTTTGTCACATTTCGACGTTAGTTTATAATTTTTTTTCTTCTAAACCATTTCAATCGCTTAGAATTAACAAAATATAAAATATGTGAAAACAATAGTCATAGGTAACAGACAGGAAATAAATAATAGCTGCTAGCGCATAAGTAATTTGGTGATATTCTTTAAACAGAATACCACAGAGTTCCCTATGCAAATACATTCAAGAGACAGCGCTAGCGGGTTGTTACGAATATGGGGAGGATAGATATACATTACGCGCTCCGCTACATCGTTCCTGCGTTTAGTAAACAAACTTTTTAGACAATTGTGCATAAGTGGCGCCATTGTTTAGTGAATGTGGGCTGCGTTTAAACATTTCGTTAAAATTAATTGATATAATTGGGATCCAGGTGCCATCAAAAAAAAAAAAAATCTCAAAAATGAAGGATTTGCTTTTCAATTGTGTCCGGTGGTGTGGATTCGTCATAAGAACTCTCCTCAGTCTCCGGTATTACTATGGAATTTACACTCATTTTAAAACTTTTTCTTTAATTTTTATTTCGTAATGAAAAAAAATCTGTAACTTTCACGTCACTTTTTTAATATTGAGGTCTTGATTGTGCTTATTTTATTTATTTAATTGTTTTTTTAATGTAACTTGGCGATATTGAATATTTCCGTGCGTTGCCCAAGTTATGTGGTAATACAACCAAAAGTGTCATTTCTCGTACTAAAGAACGTGCGCCAAGATAGTACTTTTAATGCATGAGTAATAAAAAATAAATAATGTAATAAAAGAAAAGTGCCCCAAAAGTTCCCAAATCCTATAAAAATAGTTTTTTCATTTTTATAACATACCTTTCCTTACTTATAGTTAATTAAAAACTGTGTCCTCTATTGAATTTATCCTAACATTTTCTATATATGTATGTGGATAAAACTTTCAGGGAACACAAATTACAGATTACATAATGCGCAGACTGCCAGGTTCCTAAATTACTATTTATTAATCTTCGTCGTATTTTAGTACCGTACTTGTTGTACACGCAGAGCCGTCCTTAGACCGGCGCGAGCGGGGCCCAGGCCCTGGGCCTCCCGCTTTGAGGGCCCCGCAGCCTTATGCGAACCGACAGGTTTAGAATAATAATAATAAAACATCTTTATTGTTATACTTATAAACACAAACATCTACAACTACAACAATTGGCCATCGACCCGTGGTCTTTCAGCCGTACAGGTTTAGATTTTACATTGTTTTTCATTATTTTTTGCTTTGCTACTAAGTAAAGATTATTTTTCTTGTGCAAAACAAATAAACAGTATTTATTATTCTTGTTTTGTCATTAAAATTAAATTTCAAAATCCAATATTATTTTGTAGATTTTAAATTATAAAAAAAATTGTCTAAGGGGCCCCAAAATTATTTTTTGCCCTGGGCCCCGCACTTGATAGAGACGGCCCTGTGTACACGTACCCTACTTTGGAGACCACTGATCTAAATACATGATAATAATTTACAGGCTTTAACATAAGTTATAAACTATTCATTTTTACTTCCAACTATGTGTAGTTTACGTTTTAAAACTTCTACTAATAGTAGCAAATACTAAAAAAACTTCTCATCTTTCTCAAAATATTTATTTATATTTTCCCTTAATTTTGTTACTTAGATATTTGATTCTTTAGTTATTTTGGAGGAGAGCTTTAGCGCTTTTGTTATTTAAATGTCTATGTATTTAATTTTGCCAGAAAACGATATACTATTACTATACTAGTAGCAACGGATATATATCTTGAGCATCATAATATTATGCAGAAATAATAAAAAATGTGTGTTCTAGGTAAACATAATTTTCATAAGTAAATAAGAAAATATCGTTAAAATAAAGCGCCACATCAAATAACCGAACGATAAACATAAGTCATATTTATATTAAATTCTCCCCCGGGCATAAACTGGAAATATATATGACATTCGTTAGATAGATTGAATGTATATACGGACATATTTTTCAATTTTACACTCCGAAGACTTTTTATTATGTAAAACATTTTTTGAAATATCGATACGTACATTTTTATACAGAATAGGTGCATAAATTCCCGTTGCAAAATAAAAATGCGATGATAACTTTTTGAATTACCGATAAATAAAACTTTTCATCTCAATATCTTTGCGAGTTTGAAACATTAATGAAACTCAACGGTGATTGAGAAAGTTCATGATTTGGTTTAAAACGGTGTTTTTTTATTCCGAGAATTAATATCTTTCGACGCTATATATCATTTAACGGAAACTTTGAAGCCAAGTAGCAATTATTATGTAAGACTAGATTTTCACGTCGTATTACATAATGACTGTGACTTATTCTGGATTATATTATTTTACGTGATCCAATTATACATCAAGTCTATCACAAATTCTGCGACGAACGAGTAGTCACGGCTACACGTATTTGAAATATAAATCCAATTAGGGTCACCACAATATAATGTGAAACTGAAACTACGAGTGCATCAATCAAATAATTCGGATTATCATATGATTCTCAATCTAGTTACATTAGTTCGTTTTGTATTTCTTAGAAAACTATATGAAAACTAAAAATGATTGTGATATACTCTACAGCAGTGGTGTGCAAACCGTGAGTCGCGACTCCCAAATGAGTCGATAGAGAATTTTTGGATCGTCGAATTCATCAAAAATTTAAAGCTTTTCGTGTGAATCAAGTAGCAGTAAAATACTGAAATGTTAATATAAATAAATTCAAGAATGTATTTCCTTAAAATTATTATTTATCAAGTGAATGGGAAATCCTCAAAGTGTGTCTAAACGTGTTTTCTCCGCAGGTTGTAAATATCAAATTGCATTTTGCTAGGCGCTTCCGTTTGCGATATATTACTTGATATAATTGGCAAAATCGAGCGGAGTTTTGCGAAATTTGGTCGCCCGAGCAGAGAATTGGGCAACTAATAAATATTTTTCAGAAAATATTTTTCAGCAAGATACTTATATCTCAAAAACTGCAGATGTTAGAGATGGGAAAATTGGTATTTCATTTCTTCTTTAAAAATGAAGAAATGAGTGTATTACCAATTACTAAAAATTCAGTTAAAATAGGTAAAAAATAATTATTTAAAAAATAATGCTCATTTGCAGATCTGAGAGTTACAGACATTTGAGTAATAGTTTATAATCGCAATTTTAATTGCAAATTGAAAATAGAAATGTAAATGGTTTGATGACTCCATATATAGTCATACTATTGTAGGCGATGAATCGTGCCTATTCCTGATGCTATCTAGAAGTCAAAATCTAGATAGGGAAGTACGTGAACAAATAGTTGAATAATGTGATGAATCCACTATAATGTCCCATGATTGTGATGGTAACAATAAGTTAGTATCGTTGTATATTTCAAAGCTCAAACCGCTTAACCTACGAAATCTTGAAGACGAAGTCTACACACTGGGCCAGGTTTAATAAGATTTTTAATTTGTTACGAGCCCGAGAAATCGAAATCAAAGTTTCGAGTCTCTCAGAAAGTGATCGAATAGTTTTAGAGAAAATTTGAGAGGTTTATTCTCTTTACAATACTAAAACATCATACATAGTTCTCATCTGCATTTAATTTAGAATAATGTAGAAAAAGTTTCAGTCAATTTAGAGCATTTTGGAACAAGTTTCGGACAAGAATCTGAAAGTACGCTATCTTGCGCGATTTTATAATCGCCAGTAGATAGGCTATAAGAGTATATCTATAGAGTCCTAGCGCAAAATCCCATAAGGATTTTCATAGGGGTCTGAATTCACATTTCTTCCGGTCCGGGAGGTTGGTTGACCTGAGAGACCTCTGGCGGGGGTGCGCCGTGTGGGGGGTGGAGAGGTAGGGGGAATTAAATCTGGCTATCTGGTAATCAGGTTATCAGCTTTAATCAGCTTTTAATCAGCTTCTAATCAGCTTTAAAACAGTAAACACCCTGTTTAGCCTGGGGTTACATAGACCTCACACCCTGTTTAGTGTTTTAAAGTTGATTAAAAGTTGATTAAAAGCTGATTTTGGTCCTCTTGAAGTTTATCTGCAGACCAACATCTTCGGAAGCTTGCTTAAGTTCGTTTATCATTTCCTCCAGTTCGTTTATATCTTGGCTCATAATTACATTGTCGTGTGCGAAACGTAGATGATTCATGTAATTTCCGTCTATAGACACACCTTTTTGTTTCCCCCTCAGGTTTTTGAATATGTCCTCTGGTGCCAGAGCAAAAAGTTTTGGGGAAATCGTGTCGACCTGCCGCACGCCTCTTTGGATGTTATTTTTTATCGGTTTGTAAATCTTCGTTGATGTTAACTTGGAACGTTGCATTTTTATAAATATGTTCGATTAAGTCCGAGTAACTAGAATCGATTCTTGCTCTGTTCACGGCATCCAGCACTGTCCATATCTCAATAGAGTCGAAGGCCTTTTGATAGTCAACAATTGCCATATGCAGAGGTACGTTATATTCCGTGCATTTCTCTATTAGTGTGCGGACTTCTTGGATATGGCCGACTGTGCTGTACCCTTTCCTAAAACCTGCCTGCTCTATAAGTTGGTTGAAGTCCAATTTTCTGTCCAGGCGATTTGTTAGTATCATCGTCAGCAGTTTGTACAATGTAGTTAGTAAGCTGATTGGATGGTAATTTTAGACGCTTGTAGGGTCACCTTTCTTAAATAGATCTATTACCTCGACATTTTGCCACATTTTGGGGATCTTGCCCTCTTCGAGACATTTGTTCAGCAATATAAGCATTGATTTTTCCAGTGTTTCCGATTCAGTTTTTAGCATTTCGCTCGTACCGCGTACATCGTAGAGGACCGCGTACCTCTTCAGGTGTATGGTTTTTCATAGAGTTTAGCGCTGCTCTGAGCTCAGGGCAATTTATTTCGGGAATTTCTTCTGAGTCCACGTTCAAGATGGTCGGTTTTTGTTTTATTTGGTTTGGCTGTTGGACTGACTGGCTGTACAGGTTCTGGGAGAAGTCCTGTATCACAGTCACTATATCTGTTTTGTCTGTAACTATTTCTCCCAGATTGTTCTTCATCTTATGAATGACCATCTTTCCTGTGGCTCTCTTTGAGCGTAGTACTTTCATGTTCAAATTATCTTCAATGGCATCGAGAAACTGTTGTGTGTTGTGCGCCCACAAGTTTGACGTTATTGTCCTATATTTGTTTTCAATATACGACATCTTGGAGAAATGGCGCTCCGATTCATAGCTAGTGATTGGCAATATTCAAATTTTTTTAAAATAATAAATTGGGAAAATATCAAGTTAAATTTCGCTGCAAGAGGTGTCAGGTTTAAAATTAGATTATATTAAGTAAGATTTTAATTGTAATCAGTAATATTACGTGTACTTTTCAGATTTATGTTTTTCATATTTTTGTCTGGCAAAAATTAAAAATTTGAATTTCTTGAAGTAATTTTTTGAAGTAATGCGTCTCTTATTTATATCACTTCATTTTGTTGACACACTAGTACTTAACTCTTTAGCTTTCAAAAACCAGCAACTTTGTGTTAACTAAATTGAATCTCTAAACTTAAAAAATTGATTCTCTAAACTTTCTTCCCACAGAAGAATTAAAATTGCAGTATCGAGTTTCGCCTATTTATTAAATAAATTTTCTGCCTCTTTTCGAAAATCAACTTTTTGAATTTTAGATTTTGGTTTTGAATCACAATATTATCCATTGTCAAATTGGGACTTGGTGGCCCTTTATATCAACCGGGCCCTGGACTGCCGCCCAAAGAGCCCTTATATAGATCCGCCCCTGCTGACTGTACCCATTTTTCTTTGATATAACGCCTCTCGAGTCAAGGCAAACGCATGTATAATTCATGCTTATATAGCTTACACATAATAAATCGTAACATCATGCCATAATTTGCACTCCATTCATTCATGTCCGTGGCCCGCCTTGGCTTGTATCAAACCCAGTGAGCAGATTTACATGAGCGTGTGTCGGGACCCTACTATTAAAACTAATTTTAAATCACATCTATAATAAAATGAATATGTTGTACCTCTAGTTCTTAAACAATTTGTTCTACAATTCAATTTTAAATAGGTAATAACTATTTTCAAATCAAATTCAATTTGAAAGCAATAATAATATTATAATAAAGCTTTTAATATACTCAATTTCAATAAGACAAAGAACAAATACTAATGAAATATGAGAATGGTCCATTTGATATTATGGACAGTTTGATGAAAATATAAATGTTTATTGAAATTTATTTGAAAACCTTTGCTGATTACGGAAATAAATAACACAGGCCGACATGATTTTTGGTGAATTTGATAAGTGTCCTTAGCTAATACGGGTACGTTGATTCTGAATGTGAATTTGGTTTGAGCCCATCACGTCAAGATTTTTCACAAAATTAGAAAATCCTTGTGAGATATTTTGTAATAGAGCAAAGAAGTACCTTATTGATATTTCCTAAATTGCATTAAAATTATTTCTTTAAAATACTTGATACATCGATAGAAAATATTTTTGTATAATATTATGTTTATTTCATTTCAATGACAACACTGTTCCATTTTCGCACCTGTCAAGGTCAACTTGATAGCATTAGCAGTTGTTTACGAAATTGTTAGTTAGCGTCAGTTGTTTGTATTATCGAGTTGTGTTTTATTTTCTGAGTGTTTAGTGCGTCATAATGTCATCAAGAAAGTGCAAAAACAGTTATGATATATTTTATTACGTGTGTGGTGATTTAACGATAGCAAAGCATCAACGAAATATAACAGAATTTATCAAGAAAGCTTATCACGCTTACTTCGGTGTAAAACTTGGTGATCAGGCCAAAACTTGGGCTCCACACAAAGTGTGCTTTCAGTGTGTCGAGCTACTGAGAAAATGGACAAAAGGTACACTTTGGCATTCCTATGGTATGGAGGGAACAAAAAAACCATGGAAGCGACTGTTACTTTTGCTCCTGCGATGTCAAGGGTTTCAATTCGAAAAATAAACATACTATTCAGTATCCTGATTTACTGTCTGCTAAACGACCTGTACCTCATGGACCAGGAATTCCCATTCCTCCACCTTTTCTTCACACCATCCAACAGCAATCATCAGATGAAAGTTCAAACGAAAAAACTGATGAAGACGAATTCAATCCTGGTATAGACCAACCTCAACAGTTTATCCAAGCTGAACTAAATGACTTAATGAGAGACTTGGGCCTATCGAAGGATGCTGCACAAATCTTAGGATCACGACTGAAAGACAAAAATCTGTTGGCTCCAGAAACCACATTTTCGTGGTATAGGCATCGTGAAAAAGAGTTCGCGGAATATTTCTCTCAAGAAGGTTCACTGGTGTATTGTAATAATATTCCTGAAGTAGTCATGAAACTGGGAGCTGATAATTACGATTCCAAATCATGGAGGTTATTTATTGATTCTTCTAAGAGAAGTCTGAAGGGTGTCTTGTTGCACAATGGTAATACTTATGCCTCGGTGCCTGTTACTCACTCCGTGCATCTCAAAGAAACGTATGAGAATCTTTAGCTGTTGCTAAATACAATAAAGTATAGCGAATATCGTTGGCAACTCTGTGGAGACCTCAAAATAATATCCATGCTTTTGGGTCAGCAGTCTGGATTCACAAAGTATCCAATTTTTTTGTACGAGTGGGACAGTCGAGCACGAAATTTAAATTACGTTAAGAAAGAATGGCCAGTCAGAGAAAGACTTGTACTGGGACAAAAAATGTGCTGCGTGATGCATTTGTTGACCCAAAATTAGTTGTTTTGCCTCCCCTTCACATAAAGTTAGGATTGATGAAGCAGTTTGTCAAAGCTTTAAATAGACAAGGTTATTGCTTTAAATACCTGTGCGACAAATTTCCTGGACTTTCTGAAGCTAAACTTAAAGAAGGAATTTTTGTAGGCCCTCAAATTCGAACCTTAAAATCGGATAGATTGTTCCAGAATACAATGACCCAGGATGAATCTGAAGCATGGAGTTCTTTCGTAGAAGTCATAGACGGTTTCCTTGGAAACAACAAGTCTCTAAACTGCAAAGAAATTGTAGCCAACATTGTCGAAAATTATAAAAAACTGGGATGCAATATGTGCGTCAAATTTCATTTTCTGGATTCCCACGTTGACTCTTTTCCCGAAAATCTTGGAGCTGTCAGCGAGGAACAGGGAGAGGTTTCATCAAGACATAAAGGAGATGGAGAGACGTTACCAAGGAAGATGGGATATTAGAATGATGGCCGATTACTGCTGGACCTTGAAGAGGGACTCGCTCACAAAAATCCACAAAAAGAAAACTACAAAACGCAGTTTTGAGGGAAAAAGAGAACGATTTTATTAAAAAAAATACGATTTTCTAACGTAGATTATACTGCATTAATTTTTTAATGAATAACTCAATTTTGCAGTGTAATTTTCTATTAAATATAGTTTCAATAAATATTTTCTCAATATTTTTGGCAGTTTCTATGAAAAATTTCAAACACACTTTTCCTAAAAACCTGACGTGCTGGAAAAAAACTAAGCACAGCTTCGTGATCAGCACACCCCATTTACTATAGGACACCTATTAAACTTGAAACACTTTTTCATGAAAACAAAAATGTAGGCCTGTGTAATTTTTTTGAACAATCCAAGGTAAATAATTGTAATTTATGATTTACCACTAAATATATCGAGAATCATTACATTAGAAATTTAACAAAAGACCGATTTTAGGCGATTCTCTAATATATAAGCGGTTCTCAAACTGTTTTCGCCGCGGTACCATAGTTGGGCTAAAAAGTTTCGCAACACCTTTAAGGCTTAAAAAGTTCGGCGACACGTATAAGGCTGAAAAAGCTTAAACTTTTAGCTAGAGAGTAGCTAAAAATGTCAATGATACGGCAACATAAGACTCTAACTTTGAAAGATAAAATGGATATTTTAAATAAGTTAGATAGTATAGAAAACATGTGCAAATTGGCAAAATAGTATGGAGTTGGACGTGCTACATTCACGATCTTAAGGAAAAAAAAAAACACTTTGGAAAACTTTGGAATCCAGACCAGGAAAACATTAAAAATATTAAAAGTTGGTGATTGTCCAAAGGTGGAAAACGCTCTCTACGTGTAGTTTGCAAAAGTATTAAACACACTTCTCGTATATCTGGGGACGTTATGAAAGCAAAAGCAATCGATTTTTTTTTTAAATTACCAATAAGTTTTGTATGATTTTTATGCCAGAGTTGGCTGGTTGGATAAATTAAAACAGCGATTTGGTATCTATCTGTTAACCGTATCAGGTGAAAAACTGTCAAGCGACGAATCCGCAGTGCAGCCATTTATCCAACATTTTAAAAACAAAGTAGAGGAACTGGGTCTTTGCTGGACCAAATCTACAATGCAGACTAGAGTGGTCTGTTCTGGAGACTGTTGTGCAATAAAACATTCGTAACCTCTAAAGAAGCCAGCGCACCAGGCTGTGAGTAAAGATAGGTTTTATAGTTATTTAGATAGATAAAGATAGGTAAAGGATAGGTAAAGATAGGTGTTTTAAAAGATAGTTAAAGATAGAAGAAGATTGGATTCATTGGTGATTGGTAAAGCTAAAAATCTCAGAGCTTTCAAGAATGTAAGTCAGTCTGCACAAGAAGCAATTTCAAAGTTGGGTCACGAGAGAAGTATTTAGTTAATGGTTCCGGTAATGGTTTAGGTAATGGTAATGATGGCTTTGTCCCAAAAGTGATGAAATGAACTTGCCTGAAAAAGTTTTACTCGAACTTGACAATGCTCCAGGTCACCCAAATGAACAAGAACTTAGATCAAGTGATGGGAAAGTCCAAACCATGTTCCTACCACCAAACTGCACACCTTTATAACTGCCGATTGATCAAAATGTTATCCAAGTAAAGTTCTTATGTAGAAATAAGTTGCTCCTTCATATTATTTCTCAGGGTGGTGACATAAAGCAGTATCTCACAAAATTGAACTTGAAGGATCTTGTATATCTACATGGATGTGGTATTTCACCTGACTTCCAATCCATCCAATCATCGTGAAAAAAGCTATGGCCTACAATGAATGCTTTATCACAAGATTGGATGGGATAAAATGTGGGATGAGATAATAAAAGGATGGGATACTTTAGATAATCTATCTATAGCCGATTGCTTACAAAGTTTATCAGAAAGAGGAATCGAGACAAGCGAAGAAGAATTATATTCTCGGTTTTAAGGGATCGAAGAAACAGAGCAAATTATGACAGATATAGAAAAATGTGAAGAAGTGCAACAAGAAGAAAGCCTTGTGGAAATATTCGAGCTACCTACTACTACAATTTCTAAAATAAAACCAGATACAGCATTTAATTCTTTTAATGCCTGCATATCAAAGGGCCGAAGGAAACGACGTATCTGCTAAAGATATTATAATTCTTCGAAACATGCGAGAACAAGTTTCTAAACAAGGGCTAGAAGTTGCAAAAAAGCAAACCTCAATTCAGGATTATTTTAAGACTAAAGGTCGATTCTTATATACGCGACGTCGCGCGACATCGCCTGTCAAATAATGATTACATTGTTTTAAATGGGCACGTTCTCACTATGGCTACGCGACAGCTGCTACAAGTCTCTATGCCGCGCGTTGTCGCTGGGATTACTTCGTGAGCATTCAGGCCGATTCTCATATACGCGACACTCAGCTACGCGACGTCGCGAGACATCGCCTGTCAAATAATGATTACATTGTTTTAAATGGGCACATTCTCACTATGGCTACGCGACAGCTGCTACAAGTCGCTATGCCGCGCGCTGTCGCTGGGATTATTTCGTGAGCATTCTTTTACGTTTTGTCGCTCGACGTTGCATAACGGGTCAAACGTCTTGTTTGTGAATTCAATGGCGGATTGTGTCAAAAACTATGTGTTTGAAAATGAGTGGAATGAACGACGAAAAAGCAAAGGAATTGATCGCTCTTGTGACCGATTATGTTGAACTTTATGACTTACAAAATAAATCTTCTTGCAATTGTTTGAAGAGAGTATGGAATTCTCCTTCTACTATTCTTATTCTTAAGATCTGATGCACCCAATATTTTCTTATCTTCTATATATTTCATATCTTCTTTTCTTTTAATTCCTCATTTTCATAACACATGGCTAAGATGAAAAAATCAATATCAGAACTTAACGAACTTGACATTTTGAAAACATAACTTAACTTGAAATGTAGAGAAACTGCACATTTGACACTTGCAGCAAAGAATCGCATAGCTGAGTATCGCATATATGAGAATACCTAGCAGCGACACGACAATTCGCGACACTTTGTTGCGCGTTATCACGTAGCTGAGTGTCGAGTATATGAGAATCGGCAGTTATTAGTTCATTGTAAGATATGTCACTGTAAAAAAACAAACGTCTAGTACATTAATACAAATATATGTTATGTACTTTCTTTAAAAAGTATTTTATTTTATATATTTTGAATTTTGCTATACAATCCAGTAATCTGAACATTCCAATAATCCGACACCCATTCATTTTTAATAGTGCCGGATTACTGAGACTCTACTGATTCGCACAAAATAATATGTATTGATGAGTGGATTAAAATAAATTGACTGGTGTGTGACCAGTGGAGACGAATAACTATTACGAGTGAATTAGACATGAGCAGGGAAGAACTGTTGTTTAGGGCACTAGTCCGCTGCGAAGAAGAAAGTAAAGTTGAAATGTTAAGAGTCTTGTGTACTATTGGGTGATCAGTGGAAAGTTATTTAAATGATAACTATTGCAAGTTAACAGGGTATATTAAAACTTCCTATTGGGTAAGACATCTTAACACCTAAATGGTTGGGAGCAGAGAGACCGAAGTCTCGTCTGCAATCACCTGACTAGACTCTTATCACTAATGACCCTGTGCACGCTGGAGGAGCATAAACGAACTTTCATTACAATTTCGATATACAAAACTTATGGTATGTTATGTTTATGATAACTATAACTATAGGTATGATATACTGTATACGATACGGTAATACTATATACCACATGTAATACTATATACCATATGGTAACTATAGGTATGGTATACTATATATGGTAACTATAACTATAGGTAACTATAGCTATGTTTATGGACCCCCGTTCTATATGAATGATATATACTCTAATGGAGTCAGTGAGGATATCATACATTTAAAAGGGATCAGAGATTTGACATTTTCTATTTGTATGAATGTCACAATCGATTTTATCTCCAGATACTAATATGAATATATACATTTCGACGATAAAATAAAACTTCTTCAAATGGGTAATGGCAATAATGTTAATTAAGCACATTTGAACCGTTAAGAGCCCAAAGTGAAACCACTGGTATTAAATTAGCGTTACCCAAACTGGACATTAGATATAAATGCCATTAAAATATAGTGCCGATATATAAGTAAGGCCGATGCCACACTACGGTTTTTGTCCGTTCGAGAAACACACAGTACGCTATGGGAAAAATCAGTCGCGGCAAAAAACCGCAAGTAAGGCAGGCTGCTTGTATTAGCTTACTTGACAAAATCACAGATTAAAAACCGCGGCGGTTTAGCCGTAGTGCGGCCTAGGCCTAAATTATATTTTTTCGATTAGGATCCTTCATATTACCGGTTATAAGTTTAATACTATATTATGTTAATTCCCCAAAGGCATTTTTATATATTTTATTAAAATTTCTTGTTACACCTTTGTGCGAAAATTACATTTAGCAATTGTGTCGGATAAACATTTAAAGGTACCGAATTTAAAAATTCGTGATGCATTAAATATTGAAAATATCCAACGCACATAACTCGATAAAAAAGACATCGATAGTAGCCGAAACTACTGCGTCACGCGCTATAACGAAATTAAGGCCCCCAAGCAACCTGCTCCTCAATCCTCCCAAGGAAGGACCTCGAGGTCGGTAGCCGTTTGTACCATTTTTTTGTTACAATAAATATCATTATTATTATTGAAAATGTATTTTGTTTGTAATATAAACGTTACATTATTTTCTTAAGACTGTTTTTCAGATTGGTTCCAAGTTGATGTTTTCGCGTTTTGAAAATTATTGCAATTTCAATCTGAATTTGTTACATTGTAATTCAGAAACTAAAGTTTGATAATGAATTCCAAAAACGTAATTTTAAATTAATTATTCCCAATTTGAAATTGATTATTGTCAATTTAATATTTATTATTTCCCATCTAAAATTGTTTATTCCAATTGTATATTAATTACTCACAATTTGAAATTAATTAGTTCTAATTTGAAATTGATGAGTCCAAATTTGTAGCAATGTAATAAATTGAAGCACAATACATCACTTGAACTACACTTGACTGTATTGAATTGCAGAGCCGTAGGTATATCATGTAAATGTAGTTGAGTATTCCAATCTGTATCTTTATTAACTGTTTCGCCAAATAATTCCATACAGACACGTCAGACCTTTATGCAAAGTGATAACCGTATCGATTTTAAAGAGTATTCCACATATATTTAAAAAAATGTTTTAATAGTGAGCGTACGTTACTTTTAGTGCCCTCCCGTCTATAAGCTCTGTAAAGTGTAATAAATTGAACTGGAATGGCTCTTACACTTTTTGACAGGAAATAATGAATATATTATTTTCTAATATTCAGATCGGCCATAAATATACGTAAATGTATTAAAATCTGTAAAAGTATTAAAACAAAAAAAATCTAATATATGATAAAGCTTTTGATACTTTGAAAGTACTACGTTCTACTACGGTAATACTAGTACGGTAAAACCAAAAATGTTCCGCAACACATTGGTGGTTCGGGAGAGATTAACTGTTCCATACTTAAGCAATTCTTTTAATGTTTAGTTTGTTTTCTTTATGTTATAAATTGATGTTTCTTGTTAATTTCTAAATACTTCAGGTCAATGTCAAGAAAAGAATATATTGATGAAAGGAGAAGAAATTTAGCGGAAATATAAAGAAATCTCTTACCTTTTTCGTTTGTTTGGCCTTGGCTTGAATCAACGCTTTAAACTGCGGCGGGTAATTCTCCTCCTCGTCCACTTGTTCCTCCTTACCACCCTTCACCAACTGCATCTCGTTTTTCACGCTACCCCTTTCAACCTTATTCTCATCTACCAACTTCCTCCTTTCCACCTTCTTCCTCCTCATTACCTTCCTAGAGGAAACCACCTCACTCACCTCACTCTGCACAGTTTCCTTCACGATCGGTTTAATTTCTACAAATATTTTTTTCTGGCTTCCAGCCTTCTTGAAAACGTAACAGATCTAGAAGTTGAAGTTGGTGGTGGAGCGTCTCTTATAGGGTTTTCAACAGTCGAGGAAGCGACGAGTTCGTCGACGGGAGGACGAGTTCTACCTCTTCTTACCAATCTCGAAGCTGGCTTAGCTTCAGCTTCAAATAACGGCAGAACTTCTAACTTAGCCTCGTCTGGATTAAACCTAGACTTACCTCTTCCTCTACTCAACCTATCTGTAGTAATACTTACTGGAGTAACAGCCTCAGCTACTTTACCTTCAGTCACAATGCTCTTCTCGGGCCTTGTATTAATCCCTCCTGCCAATTTGTCTTGAAGCTTCTGTTGCCACCGTTTTCTCTTCTAATCTTCTACCTCTACTAGTTCTCCTCGTCGCCTTAAGACTGTCCGTAGTCTATGCAACTTCTTGCCGTCCTCTGCCTATTTGCGGAGAGTTCCTTTCGCTTCTAGCTTGAGGGGTTTGTTCCTCTTAGTGGTCAATAATCGATGGTCCTGTTCCTCTCAGAGTATGATCATGTTCCGGTCTTCTTTTTCCCACTATAATGTTAGACCTTCCACTGGGAATTATAGCACCTTGGGACGTTGCTTCATCAGGCTTCCTAGTCGCTTTTGTTTTTGTTCTAGTTCTAGCGGAACCTTCAGTTGTTGAAGATGGACTAGTTCTTGTCCTCGTCCTAACATTATTCCTTCCCCTAGTCGTTGAAGTAGTATAGTTCTACAATTAGCCTCAGTGGTTAGGTTAGGTTAGGTTTAAGTGGCAGCTAATGCTCACATAGGCCTCAGATGGGCCCGTTGTGTTACCACGGTACTTGCAGTACAACCCTCCTCAGGGGATTTTGTCAAACCATTTCGAGCCGTGGATGAACCTCATGAGAGTCTGCGCATCTAGTGATGCGAGGTCAGAGAGATCATCCAAGAAAGGTCGGCCTAAGAAGAGCAATCGTGTTGCGGTCAGAGAGGGGCATTGGCATAGGTAATGCTGAACACTCTCCTCTTCCTCCTCGTCCAGGCAGCCTCTGCAATAGTCCCGCTTCGCTATGCCCAGTCTCTCAGCGTGCTTGCCAATGGGACAGTGTCCCGTGATGACTCCCACTGCCAGTCTGATATCGTTTCTTTTTAGAGAGACGATGTTGGTGCTTCTTTTCCTGTTTCGGTGAGGCCATATTTGCCTGGTTACCTCGCAGGTGTCTTCATCCCTCCACCTTCGCTCCGCTAGGTTCGAGGTTATTTCGGCTATGGTCTCCTTGCACGAGGCAAATGGAATACTAATATCCTGTAATACTTCGGTTGAGTGCAGGCTTGTGCCGTTCTTTGCAAGCTCATCCGCTTTTGCGTTACCTGGGATCCCGCTGTGGCTTGGTACCCACGTGAGTCTCACGTTTGTGTGTGCTGCGAGCTCATTCAGCATTCTCCGAGAGCCAGAGACCACTGCTGAGTTGGTGCACACGCTAGTAACTGCCCAGAGAGCAGCTTGGCTATCGGTGTAAATGTGGATCTGTTCACCAGGGTCCCCATTTACCATCAGCCACTCTGCTGTCCCTTTTATGGCGGTTACCTCCGCCTGTAGAACGCTGCAGTAGTCTGGCAGGCGTAAGCTAATTCTCTTACCTTAAGAGAATTAGCTTACGCCTTAAACCTTAAGAGGTTGAGGTCGTTGGAGAAAACTCCGCTGCCCACTTTGTCCTCCCTCCGTGAGCCGTCTGTAAAGACCTGCGTGTGTCCTGCTGGTACCTCTTTCTTTTCCATCCACTCCTCTTTAGAGGGTATGTGGTATGAGAAGTTGTTGCCAAAAGCAGGTGTTGCTAGACATCGGTCTATGTTTTTGGGCACCCCTTTAAATTCATTGATTATTCCGGCGTGTCCACGATAGTCCGATGTCAACATTCGCACTGACTTTAGTCTAAGTGCTGTGGTAATGGCAAGTTGCTTGCCCATTAAATCGACCGGGGCTATGTCCAGGATTGTCTCCAAGGCTTTCGTAGGCGTCGTTCTCATGGCTCCCGTTATCATGAGCGCCGCCATTCTCTGCACTTTTGTAAGCGCTATTTGATGGACTCTTTTATTAAGTGCCGGCCACCATATGAAAACGCCGTAGTAGAGTATTGGTGTAACTACGGCTCTGTATAGCCAGAAGGTAATCTTGGGGTTGAGGCCCCAAGATTTCCCCACCGCTCTCTTGCAAGAGTACAGCGCCACCGTTGCTTTCCGTACTCTTTCGTTTATGTTGAGCTTCCAAGATAACTTTCGGTCTAGTATGAGACCTAAGTACTTGGCGCTCTCCTTGATCGTCAGTTCAGTGCCCTTTAGCATTGGGAGCCTGAATTCTGGGATGTTGTGTTTCCTTGTGAAAACGACTAGCTCGGTTTTCGCCGGGTTGACATCTACGCCACACCTTTTGCACCATTGCGCTAGTTTCGATAGGGCCCCTTCAACAAGTTGCGACATTGTATTGAGGTGTTTCCCTGAGGCCGCTATTGCTACGTCATCCGCATAGGCGACGACCCTGCAGCCGGATTTCCTAAGTTGGAGGAGTAGCTCATTTAGCGTGATGTTCCAAAGCAATGGTGAGAGGACGCCTCCTTGTGGGGTTCCCCTACTCACCTTCCTTCTTAAAGCCTCAGTGGTAGTGGTAGTAGAATTTGTGGTAGTTGAACTTGCAGTACTGCTATTAACTTCAGTTTCTTTAATTGAAGTTTCTTCCACAGCTTCCTTCTCTTCTTTTGGTAAGTCCTTGGTGATGCTTACAAAGTTCTTGATCAATTCCTCACGAGGAACGGGAATTGTGGCTGCGGGTTCCGAACAATTTGCTTTTCGGCGCATTGGCTGCTTCGAACTTATCCCCGTGAACGACTTTGGGTCTGGCGAATCTCCTGCCGTCTGGAATGTCGTCGATGTTCTCTTCGGCCTCGTAGAGGCGGCGGGAAGCAATTGCGTGGAGTTTCTTCGCAGTTTCGGTTCGAATTCGAGTCGGTTTTTCCACTTCGGCGGACGGTTCGAGTTCGGTTGGCTTTACGAAACGAGCTCGACCTCTTTCTCGTGGAACCGCTGGTCTTGGAGATGCTTCGCCGGATTCAGTTGATTCAGGTCTCTAAACAAAGAAAATATTGTATTAGTTTATAGAATAGGCCAACAAGACTAGAGAAACATTGATATATTTTTTAATAGAATTGAAAAACCAATAGTTAAGCAATGTATTCCGCAAGGTATTAAGGCAAGGTATTAAAGTATTAAGGTATTAAGCAAGGTATTAAGAATTCGAGATTTCTAAATATTCCGTCGCGACGGAATATTAAATATAATTTAATAATAAAAGTTTTGTAAGAAGCGTCGTTCGAAAATGTTTTTATACGCTGATCTTAGGCAATAGCATTATGTATACAAACGCGCATTATCAATGAAACAGTCTATACAACCTCATTGTTTTGATCATTTAGTGCACTTGGTGTAGACATGGAAAATAATAAACACAGGATGTTGCGTGTTTTGAGAATATTTGTCTACTGAATTATATTTAAACCCCTTTTTCATAAAAGAAAACAAATGATTTATAATTATATTTTAAATATTCCACTGTGTTATGTATTAATTGTTATACCATATATTTGTACTAACATTATACAGCTTACAAAAAATAATTTAATTTTATATTTTTACTACAAATTAAATGTTTTACACTGCGTCGTAAACTATAATAGAAAACTCTGTCGACTTACAATTTTATTGATATATTTAATTTTACAGTTCGTGTATTTCGGTTTCGAATTTCAATTAGATCCCGAACTTTATGTACTTTTAATACAAATAGTTTGAAATCAAATTTATAACATAGTTTGTTCAAGAATTTTATCGATAAATACACGCATCAGCGCATCGCGAGGTCACAACTCACACATGATGCATTGTTTCGTTCACAAGTTATCAATCCGTTTCTGCCCGAGCGGAAAACTCATTGAGAAAAGTTGCGATGCTCGGAAGTTAGTGAATCGACTCCGTATTAAACACACTGTTGCTTCCAGATTTATCCATCCACACTGACTTCGCCTTCTATATTTTCCCTCTTTCCATCACTTTCGCTTCGCCAACTTTTGTTACATACATCCTTTTTTAAATGGAAGAGAATTTTATTTTTAGAAATTTGAACCATTTTCAAGTTGATGGATCGGAAAGTCCAAAGAAAGCTAATCATATTGTTCAACATTAGTTAAAAAATACTGTCATTTTGTTTGTTTTGTGTCATTCGTATTCCGATTATATTGTCTCACGTTCAGATGATTAAAGTCCGATTCTCATATAAGCGACACTCAGCTAAGCGACGTCACGCGACATCGCCTGTCAAATAATGATTACATTGTTTTAAATGGGCACGTTCTCACTATGGCTACGCGACAGCTACGCAACGTGCCCATTTAAAACAATATAATCATTATTTGACAGGCGATGTCGCACGACGTCGCGTAGCTGAGTGTCGCGCATATGCGAATCGACCTTAAGTCTTCTCTCTGTTCTAAATAGAAGGTCCAATAAAATAGTTCAATTTTTATTTAAATATAAAGTAAATAACAAGACTCTAGACCAGTGTCTGCCAAACTGTGTGCCGAGGCATAGTAGTGTGTAGTGAGAAGTTGCAAGTGTGCTGCGTAAAACTTATTTAAAAATTAATTTTTATTATATAATGTATATTATATAACATATTATTAATGTATGTTATATAATTCATTTGAGCAACTATATGGTTCCGGGGATAAGACCATCACGTTTTATATTTTCATGCTGTAATTCATCTTATATTTTTATAAATTTGTGGCATTACAATATTCTCGTTTTTTATTCCTTGAATTTCTCATAATTTGTAACAAAATTTGCTGTATGGCATATATGTGTTTTGTGAAACGAAGCACTGCAAACAACGCGAATGACCTGAACATTCGCGTTGTTTGCAGTGCTTCGTTTCATCAAACACATATATGACCAACAAAACGAACATTATATGGTCATATAAGTGTCTGGGATGTTAGGTTGGTTGGGTGAGGTGTCTGGGATTGATTTTGAGGAAGGATATTATCGGTCCCCATGCTGGGGGGAGTCGCAGGGAATCATCTCTCGTGTTAAGGCAATGGTCTGGTTTCTCTATTTCTATGGCTTCTCTGTATACCCGTGACATTTCATGGCTAATCTGTGCAAGAGTCCTTGAGTTTCTAAACTCAAGTAGCCGGTGTTCGACAAGTCTCTTGGTTATTTGTGTATAATGTCTTAGTTATTTGTGTATTATCGTTCGCCGATCGAGTTCATTTGTGTATTATCGTTCGCCGATCGAAGTTCATTTGTGTATTATTGTTCGCTGCAGCCCCTAGTATAGAGGGCTTTTGTACGGTGTTTACACCTAGAGTCGAGGTAATGGAGGCATTATCCAAACCTCAGAATTTGATATTTTGTATTTTTTGTATTAAAATGAGTAGAGAAACCTCACTTTAGAACCGATGCGATGCGCTGGAGGTAAAATAAATTAGGAATCAGAATTAGTCTACTGGCTCAGGAAGATCAATTTTCGTTTAACCTCTTTTATTTCGAGTCTCCGGCCGCAGTCATACAATATTTTTATACTGTTTATGTTAAGGGTTGAATAAAATAGTGATTAGTATTATTATCTTGGGTTTGTCTTGGGTTCACCTCGACAGGTGAAATATCCAATTGCTATCCTGTCAGATAGCCACGCAGCCATTATAGCCATTAGCTCATACACCATCAGATCCAAATTGGTATTTTTTATGTTGTATATAGACTGTGTGGAAGAGCTAAACAAGCTCGGCAGAGAAAATAAAGTAACACTATATTGGGTACCTGATCACAATGGTATATATGGAAACCAGGAAGTCGATCACCTAGCAAATAAGTGATCCAGTAATCCCTTTGTAAATCCGGAAGCTTTTTGCGGTATGAGTATGAACCATTCACAAAAGTTTAGATGAAGAAATAAGAGAACAATGGATGAAAACCTGGAAAGAACTTCCAGGGCTAAGACTATCCAAGGCAATTCTGGGATCTTTTAACCAGAAAAGAACAAAAGCTTGCCTGAGTAAACAGGAACAAGATTAGAATGACAGGAGTCATGACACGACAGTGCAGACTTAACACCTCAAGGCCCTAGTCCTAGAGAAAGATGACAAATGCAGATTGCGTGGTTGAACAGAGGAAACCCCCATACATATGCTCAAAGACTGCGGAACACTGCTCCGGAAGTGACAAAAGTGCCTTAGGGCCCACTGCTGGAACGCAGAGGAGTTGCAGTCCTTGAATCCCACCCAAATCCAGAAATTCCTATGGAAATCAGGACCAGAGGAAGCGCCCTAAATGGGTATGTATACCAACGTTTAGAGGAAGCAGGTGGGTTACAACAGATCTATGAATATCGCAGTCCAAGACATCAACCAAATCTACAAGCTTGGGTATGTTGAGTCGCACCATAAGATGATGAGATGAGTAAGTATGGATTACGAGGTAGTAAGGGTCGCAATAGAGAAATCAATAGAATACAATAAACTGGTCGCCCTAATAATCATCAACTTCAAAAAGGCCTTCAACACTGTCGAATTACCATCTATACTACACGCAGTCAACGAATGCCGAGTAGACTACAGATACACGGAAGTTCTATAAATACTATAAACTACTATAATATATACAAGAATGCCACGGGAAGCGTAAAACTTAACGCACTAACTAAAAAATACAGAATTGGAAGAGGAATAAGACAATGTGATATTCCGATATATCCCCCAAACTCTGTACTGCGATGCTGGAACATACATTCAAACAACTGAACTAGCAGGATAAGGACATAAATATAAACGGCGAACACTTACATCACCTTCGTTTCGCGGACGACATAGTTATAACAACCGACAATCTAGGAGACGGACAAGAAATGCTGTAAGACCTAAAGCAAGCGGCAGTTAAATTAACTACCACAAAACACAGTTTATGACAAACCTGGTGGCCAGCGGAAACCTGGTGACAGACGAAGGAGACGAAATAGGGCAAACGCATAAATATAAATATCTCGGTCACGAAATACTAATCTGCAGAGACAACCAGACAAGTGAAATCACTCGACGCATAGGGCTGGAATGGGCAGCTTTTGGCAAACTAAGACACACCCTTAAAAGGAAACTGCCTATGTGTCTGAAACGGAAAGTGTTCAACCAATGCCTCCCAGTAATGACATACGGGGCGGAAACTCTGACCCTAACGAAGAAATCAATAAACAAACTTCAAGTAGCGCAAAGAGCAATGGAAAGATCGAGGCTGGGAATCACTAACAGAGACAGAATGCCGAATATAGCAATAATAAACAGAACAAAAGTCGCCGACATTGTCGAACTTATCACAAAATCCAAGTTGGACACGTGGCTCGCACTAAAGACAACCGACGGACAAAACGAATCCTGGAATGGAGACCCAGAGAAGACAAGAGAAGCTGAGGAAGACCACCCACCAGATGGACGGACGACGTTTAGCACCGCGCAGGACAGAAGACATTGGAAACACCTGGAGGAGGCCTATGTTCAGCAGTGGACGAGAAATATCTGATGATGATGATGAAGGGTCGCAAGCATCTTGTTCACATGTATTTTCTTAAGTTAAACGCTAAATGGGGGAACGCCTGTTTATGCGGCCGGTACGGGGCGCGTCTCTTAAGGCCGGTACCCACGGCCTTTTTCGAACCTGACTCGAAGTTCGTCATAACTCGTGTCGTGGAAACGGGCAGGCTTGAAATGGTTTGGTGACTTGGTCATGGAGGTGGCGCGACCTTTTCCGTGAATTCTCGGTAAATCGAGAGACATCAAAGGATTTTGGCCTGTCGAATTGCGATCTACGAGCACGCTCGTGCAGTGTTCCTACAGCCTGTGTAGAGATGAGAAAGTGCTCATGCGCAATGCAGTGCAGCTATCGCACACTGCATTCTTCTCCTGTTGCGAGGTGGCTCTAGAAAAGACGCGAGGTGGTTCGAGATTTGTTAGACAACGCACTGTGGGAAAGGTGTGGCTCGGGAATTCACAAGCACAGCCAAGCGCTTACAGATTCGAGTATCCGAGAAACTTCGAGTGAGATTCGCCAAGCTACAGCCCGTGGGAAGTCGACTGTATTTAACGCTTATATTCTCAGTTTGCAATCAACAAGAGCGTTTCTCAACCGTTGGTCCGCGTACCGGTGTAGATCAGTGAAAAAAATTCACCGCTCCGAAAAAATTTTACTTGTCCGCTTTAGAAAATTGAATTAAAAAAAATTGAAAAAAATATTCATAATATTTTGTTTTAGAAAATCACCACACTGTGGACAAATTTCTGTAATGCCTAATGTTCTGGAATATATCGAAAACTATTTTATTCACTCCTCAGAGAATCACTATTATTGTAAAGGTAACTTCGTATGGATGAGGTTTTCTATGTTAAAACAAAATTTCGATTTAACTCATCTTCGTTTCGCCTTTATTAAATTAGGCCTCTACAGGATGCTAGAACGGTACAATACTTATTTATTTCATCAATTCTTAAATAATACACTACTCTTATCAGACTATCGTCTGATCGCAAAAACCTCTTACCTATCGCAATAAATCTGTTTGATAACAGGTACATTCAAGCAGCCAGATTGACCACACACAACAGTACACCGGGTAAGATATACGGTTTGTGTTAGACACACAAAGAAAATTGGCCCATATGTCCTATCATATCTTGCATCAATTCCCCAACATACGAACTGTGTAAATACATTGTATCAATCTTGAAATTTTTAGAACCATACTTGACCTATAACATCAATGGCTCCTACGATTTTGAAAATAAAAATACTGAAATAGTCTTGCCCCCCATTACAGCGATGGTGTCCTTACATGTCACTTCCCTATTCACCAACATCTCAAAAGCCACAGCAAAAAAATCTCTAGACTTTTGGTAGAAAATGCTTACTGACTTTACAACAATCCCAAAAGCAATAATGCACCAATTGATTGAATTTAAGGTGTATGACTAACATATTTACTTACAATAACACAGTTTTCAAACAAGCATTCGGGACAGCTATCGGCAACCCTGCCTCACCTATTATAGCGAATTTAGTTATGTATATGCTACTAACATCGTGCATCAACAGCCTACCATTCCGCGTGCCCTTCTTGTTCTTATACGTGGATGACATTTTAACCGCAATTCCCCGGTGTATACAGACTACTATATTAGATGTGTTCAATGATGTTGACCCTCATTTAAAATTCTCCCTTGAAACAGAAAACAACAGAACAATACCTTTTCTAGATACGAGTGCCTACAGAGAGGACGACCAATATAGATTGGTCAGACAGATAATTCAGAAATCTTCCAGAAGTTGTGGGTTTACAATACCAGTCAGTTATAATAGTATAACTGACTGGTATTGTAAACCCACAACTTCTGGAAGATTTCTGAATTATCTGTCTGACCACCCACTCCGCCAGGAGATCGGTTGTTTGTATGCCCTACAAAATAGAGTCCTTAAATATAGTCACCCTTCGTTCGAAGAAAATAAAACTGCAAATAATAAGAGAGTTGGCTGTGGCCAACAATTACCTATCTAACAAAACCTATTTGATAATAAGAGTGCTCACCAACAGAGTAACTCGCACTAAATCTAACATTATATCCAACCCACCAGTGATATACAAAAAGCTCATTAATGTCCAAAAAATGAACCATAGAAATGGACCATGAGGCAATTTACAACAAAAAAACTATTTGCTACCTATTTTCGAAACTAAAAGACAGTACACCCACTTTGGATAGCAGAAACCTAATATACAAAATAAATTGCTCAATCTTCCCTTCTTCGTATGTGGGCCAAACAAAACAAAGACATCCCGCATTGCCCAACAGCGATTAGATTGCAGACCACTTAATAATTCGTCGCCTCAGAACTTATTTGTTCCATGCAACCAATAAGTAGTTTTGAGATAATGGCCATTGAATGTTCAGATCAATTTTACACAGCAGCTGATGGAGCAAATTAGACACAACCTTATTAGAAAAATAAGTTTTAAGCTAGAGCTTTTGCACAATTGTCTTTAATTGAAAAAGGATATGTTTTTCTCTTTTTATTTAAATTTTTAATTTGCATAGGGAACAAACATTGAATTGAAATAAAAAAATTGCAAGTTTGTTCCATACTTAACATGATATGAACGATTAATATTAACATTGATTAGAGAAATTCTGAGTAATTTAAAATTAAATCATTTTTATTTCAGTACATTTTAATGTAAAATATAATTTGTAATTGTTTATATTATCATTTAATAGCATAAAAAATGTAATCATTATACTTTCAAATACTTAAAGTGTTTTATTAAAGTAACATTAGTTTAAGATTTTGACAACTTTATTCACAGAGAAGAGGTATATTATAATTTTAATTATGATTTGCAAACACAGCATTATAAAATTGTTTATCTATATCTGGCATTTAAGGGTACGTCGATTTAATGTGAGTAATTTTGGATGCGTCAAGCTTAGATTTCTCATTAATTACGTTTATTTTTGAATAGTCTATAATAGCATCGTCATGAGTTTTTCTTTTTGTCGATCTGAGTGTACGATTACCGCACAATCCTATTTTAGTAAATTCTTCAGAGAAACTTTGCCTGTAGGATATGTGGACTCGATCATTGGATTCATACTTCAAGTGTTTTACCGTAGTAAATGGTTTTTGACTTAAAGCTTGATAATTGATATTTTTTTAACTGGATAATATCAAGAGGAGCTTTTCCTTTTGGTATATTAAACAAGTGTCTCAAGAGAGAGATTGGGCTAAATATTTCTTTGTGTCTTAAAGCCTTTTCTATTTTACTGTGGATACAGTCAATTTCTTGAACTAAACTATGACCACTTTCAGAAAATTTCTGTTCAACACATTCTATATTGCTGTGACAAAGCACTTTGTCTGTGTTACACTGTGTCTGTAAGAAATATTTAATAGCGACTGCCATATGAGAATTTCTGTTCTGTGGAACACATGAGTCAGACCATAAGATCAGTTTCTTTAAAGATGGATTGTTTTGTACAATTCGATTTAATAAGGCAATAAGCGCACTTGCTATGTGATTTCCCTTCCGCCCTATTATGCCTTCATGCCATAGCGCACAATATGTGACACGGTCTACAGAACAATGTGTTGTCAGATTATAAGCAGCAAATTTCTTTTTGTAAAGAAAGTTGAAAACCTCTGCTTTGGGAAGTGAAAATACATTTAGCAAATCAAAACTAATTTCTGCAGTTTTCTGTTATGATCCCGCTTTTGAATTTCTGTCTATCTAAATCTCGCATTTCTTGGCCTTCTTTTTTCAGTTTTAGATGTTTTGCTAACTCTTCGTCATTTTGATGTTCTACGCCATTACTTTCATCAATCTTAAATCTCTCGCAGATATCACAACGATCCTTTTTTGAAAGCAAAAAGCCCAAGTTATATTCATTTAAGAATATTTCTCTGTATTTGTGTTGTTTTGCCGTTTGTTCTGTCATTTCTGCGTATAAATTATACATCTTTTGTATAGTTAGCGATGGCTCCAAATACTTTTTTGAAGTATTGGAACGGCTGTAGTGTGATTCTACGTGTGGAAACACTTCTATGTGTCTTCTGACTCCAATTTAATTGTTCATCTCCAATACATTTCTTTTTATGCTTGCCTTTCATTGGCGATTTGGACATTCCGCTTTCCTGATTATTATTTCTTTTATAGTAATAATAACACCGTTGTTTACTTATATTGAAAGTAGTTAAAAAAATTCCCTGCAGACTTCAATTTTTGTCGAGGAAATTTCAATAATATATCTGAAAGTATTTTTTTTTTCTGAAATTACCAGCAATTTTTTCTCTAGTTTTGGTTCTTGGTTCGCCGTTTTGGTTCTCTTTGTATAACAAATTTAGAAAAATAGGTATTTTTCTTATTGTCATTGAGTGCCCAAAAATGTTTAAATATTATTTCTTGTTCTTCTTTACAAATTTTCGCATCGGAATGTAATCTAAATTTTAACATTTTCCTTTACTTTTTCTAGCTGGATGAAGTTGTCCTTTATCATCTCTATATTCTTGACCACTTTCTCTTAATTTTTTTTCACTGTTCTATTCCATTCTTCGGAATTCCTGCTCCGTTTTGTAAATGGACTAAATGTCCATTCTCTGTTAATGAAAAGATGTTTAACATAAAAAGAAAAAACCAAAGTACCTAATATTATATTATTTAGGAAAATAACATGTTTACCTGGAAGATTGTTAATATTATTCAATGTTATCGAATCTTCAGAATCTGACGAGGATACAACATTCTGATCTTTTTTTGAACCAGAAGTAGATGCTTTGGTAAAGTCCAAATAGGATCCTTCACCGAGTCGTCGCTATCTATATTAAATTCAGCTTCCGATGGTAGATCTGGAGCAGAGCTAGATAATTCATTTTCAGGATCTGTAATTCTTTTGACTCTATCCATTGTTAATTTTCACTTACACGGCACCGAAAGATTACCAAATTACTACTGTGGTATAACACTCCGTGGAAACGTACATAACCTCAAAAGTAAGACGGAGACGAAAGTGGTTTGGAACAAATAAGCACGGAATGACACGAAACGCTGATGTATAACGTTTCTTCAAACTCCATTGTAATTGGTTATTGCAAATGGAACAAATAAGCACGGAAACTTTACTTACAGAACGCATTATGGAGCAATAAGGTAACTGAATTTTCAGTGATAGACTTGTGGTAAGGAACAAATATACCAGTGGTGAATTTAAATCAAAATATAAGAAAATGTGGTATGGAACAAATAAGCACTGGGACGACGAAATGCCAACAGCGAAAAAGAGCATTGGCCAACCATGCCATAACTACTGGTCACAAATTTGATTTGCAAAATGCTAAAATTTTATATTTTGAAGGAAATTAAAAAAAAACGCTATTTTCGGAAATGTGGTTCATAAAAAGGACCAACAATTGTATAAACATAGATGGACACAGCGGGCCTCAGCAGCATATACACTAATCGGATTAATCCAACACACATTGATAAGATTATTATTTATTATTTTATAATTAGTTAATAATTTGTAATATTGATGAGTTATATTAATTTGTGTTGTGTGTGGGTCACTAAACGAAGGTGTGCACACAATAAAAAGGAGTATGTACACAATACAGTTTGAGTGTGTACACACAAAGGAGTGTGTTCAAAATAAAGTTCCGTAAATTATGTTAAAAAAATTTAGAAGGAATTGTGGGTTGCTAACTCACACTAAATGATGACTTCACTACATTTATACGAAAAATGGTTTTAAGTTTTAACTTTTTAATTTGTAATTTTTTAATGTTATTAATAATTTGTAGCTTTCAGACGATAGGTAAGAGTAGTATAATATTTAAGAGTTGATCAAATAAACAGGTATTGTTCCGTCGCAGCATCCTGTAGAGGCCAAAATTAATAAAGGCGAAACGTCGATGAGTTAAATCGTAATTTTGTTTTAACTTAAAAAGCTCCTCCCTACGAAGTTACCGTTCCAACAATTCGGGAATATAGTAAGTAGTTCCTTACGCAATTCCTAGTAATTAAACAAAAAAATTATTCAAAAATTTTACCGGATGGCGATTTTTTGTCACATATATTACCGTCCGCGGGTCAAAAAAGGTTGAGAAATGCTGATCGACACTACTTAAATACTTACATGCAGTTAAACATTTACGTTCTCGCACTACTGTTTTTTTGGGGCAATGCGGGACTAATTCTATAAATTTGGGACCAAAACACGAGTTATAAAAAGTCGGGACAGGGATTGAAATTTCGGGAGACTGTCCCGGGAAATTCCGGTCGTATCAATTTACTATAAAGAAAAACTTATTTTAATATTTGATTTTTTCGTTTTTATATTTATTTATAAAGGACGCAAAGTAAGTATACAAATGAACAAATTGTATGTAAAATCGTTTTCTGACGTTTTTTTTTTAATATCTGTTTCAATTAAAAGAAAAAATATTTTGCATATTTGCCAAACCAACTATTTTATTGTGTTTTATATATTTTTTAAAATAAAATTTAATGTTTCGCCAAAACATTTCGTAAATAAACGGGGGAAAAAGTATTCGAATTATTGTGAGCCGTGTACGTATTGTAAAATATGCTGTATTCGAATATTGCCGACAGCCAAATAATGATAGAAACAAAATATTACCGATGACATTTAATTTCAGTTAAAATTACATTTAGAATTCCATTTCGCAATACTGTGACCCACATAACAATGCGTCGAATATTCACCACCTAAAAAAATAGTTCTATTGAAAATTAAACAAATACAACTCTGCGCAGAAAACGTGGCATTTGTTTAACGGAAAACGGAACTGTTCACATAAAATTACAAATAAAAACAAATAAATAGCTAAAAAATGTTGTCGACAAATTTTTCATCGATTTTTGAAAGATATTCCGTTTATCCCGTCGTACTCTCATTTCTAGAAAACTATTAGGGTCGGAAGTTTAAAAGTTTGAGAAATGCTGATCTAAGCCATATAGTCAATTTTGTATCCCTACTTTATTCAACAATAAAGGCAGTTTATTATCTCCTTCGTAATCCTTGGCAATGAAGAATAAACGTGAAGCATTAAACGAAGATATTACATTGATAAAGCCTATGAGTTTGAATTTTATTTGTAATGGTGAATACCCAATACAATTAAACCAACGGAATTGTAGATTGTTATTGAAGAGCAATATATTTTTGTGAATATTATACGAATGCTCTTGGTTTTTTAATACAACGAAGGCATTAAACTCGATTATAGTCGTAAATGAGGCGAGATCTTAAAAAAGTTAGAGGTGGTCCGATGCTACTAGAAAACAAAAAACACAATTTATTGATCTTAAAAATTTGAAACAACAGGAACACAGCCTGAACATGTAAATATATTCAGCCTTTCCGGAGCTCTATAACAATTGAACCTTACTCGAAGTTTCTCGGATACTAGAATCTGTAGGCGCTTGGCTGAACTTCATTCTCGAGCCACATCTTTCCTACAGTGCGTTGTCTGATGAATCTCGAACCACCTCGCGTCTGCTCAATTGTTATGGAGCTCCGGAAAGGCTGAATATATTTATATATTCAGGCTGTGTCCCGTTTGTTTTAAGTATGTATGATTATCTATAACGTAGGACGGTTTCACCAATTCTATCTTATTTGATTTCACTTTATTTTCCCTAAAATACTAAATAAATGAAGGAATGTGACATTTTATTTTTGGTTGATTTTGGTTTTTGGTATGTTGTGCCTAGATGTGATCATTTAATTTAAATATTGTAAATATTTTCAGTGAATCTAATTTTGTGTAGGAACTCAGCAAGTGTCAGATTGTGGTGTATGTAATTAGTGATCCAATTAAAAAATGCATTGGAGAGTGGAGGAAATACCTTCCTTTACTCGGTTTTAGTTACTTTTTGTTCGTAACGGCGCCCATAGTGCAGCTTTAAATCACATTAATTAAACGAAATTTACTTTATTAGTGTTGGTAATGCATACACAATTTTTAATTCGGTTTGATGTCGAACATCCATATTCATGTACGTTTATGTTTTAATTTTTTCGAAAAATCAATGACCTACTAACATTTCTAACTCCACTATTATAACACCAATATTCCATGCACTAATACACCAATATGTTTTATATATTACTACCTATAGCCCGCGGCTTCGCTAGCGTAAATTTTTATAACAGTCTAATTAATACAAGTCATCTATGTTTGCCAAATATTAATTATATTGTGAGTAATGTGAAGACGACTAATATTAACACAGGCTGTAAGTACACGGAAAAAGTACACTTTAAAAATTACAGTTTCAAATAGTAGCCGCGACCTCACGAATTTGAAATTGTAAAAACTACAAATTGCTTTTTGTTAAAATTACAGTTTCCGATATTATTAGTAAATAAATTTTTAAAATTTTAGTGTGCGACTGCAATCTATACAAATTTGTGATCGTAAGGCCGCTGATACCATTTAAACCTGAGGATCGGCAACCTTTTTCTGACGGCGGGCCATTTTCAAAAAAACTAATTTTAGGTGTTTAGGTGTGCACAGTCAGATGTTTTCGAATGTAATATGTAGCTTAAATAGTTTTTTTTAAACGAATATAAATATTATTAGGAAACTATATTGTTTCCTTTTCTGTCAAAAACATTTCAATCTCTTCTATAAACTCGAAAAATCGTTTCAATACTTTTTCACGACTAAGCCATTACTTCAGAAAAGTACACAACATCTTCATATTCTGCATCTATTTCGTTTAAGAATTCTCGAAATTTTCGATGGTTGATACCGAACAAAATATGTTGCTTGGTGGGCCGCATAAAAATTTGCAATGGGTCAACATGCGGGCCGCGCGTTGCCGACACCCGCGTTGCCAATTTAAACTGTGATTTTTAAAGTGTACTTTTTTCCGTGTAAGATTTGAAAATTGTTACGAAAGCGATAAAATCAAGTTGAAATAAAATTAACATATGCATAACTTCTCCAGTATTTGAATCGATTTTTGTTTGGAGTATGGACGAATGGATTTTTTTCAAACTTTGCACACTTATTACTTATGGAACAAGTTAAAAGTTGAATCAAGTTTAAATATTTATAAGTTGTAGACAAATTTCGACATCGGTTTTAAACAATCAGCCAGTAATTGTTTAAATCAATATTAATAAATTATATTTCAAAATTGTATATATATATATATATAGAAGGTTAGCAATTTGTTGTTGGTAAAATAGTTTCTGCAGCTCTGTAGACGCTTTAACCTGATTTAACTTTGATTTTACCTTTACCTGAGGACATGATAAATTTGTAATACTATGAGGGACATGGCGTCTCGAAGGCTACTACTTTCCAAGTCAATTTTTGTTATAAATATTAATTTGGATGTTTTAAAATTGTGTGATATTTAACCATTGGTTTGTTATATAAAACATTAAATAAATTTAATCAGCTTTTATTATCAAATATTAAAAAAATAAACGAGAGTTAACAGGAAAGGTAGACTTCCGAGCAAAGCGGCTCTGGCGTCACTAAGGCAGCGATACTGACGCGGCGACATATGTCGACGCGGCGATAGTATTATGCACTATGGAAACGTATGAGGTGCCATTCGAGCGCAGAGACACTGATGCGCTCAGCGTCAGTGCGTCTATGTAGCTCCGCTCGAATTGCACAAGGGGTACTCTTCAGCCTTAATTTACATAAGATCCTTATTTTAGCATTTTATTAGACCTTATACAAGTAATACGATATATTTAACACTTTTTACCTAAAATCTATTCTAGGAAGAAACAAAAAAAAAGTTTCTTTTGAAAAAAAAAAAGTTAAAATTCTGAATCCGAATCAATTTGGCTTAAATTACTGTCAATTTTTGCGCAAGTGGCTAGAAAATGCAAACATACGGAATATGCAACACCCAACACACACGTGTATACTGCCATTCTGTGCAATTTAGGTGAACAATCTGCATGCCCTTCGTTTGCCTTGACCACTTTCATGACTTTTGACATCTTCGACCATATCGTCACCCTGAACTCGCTTTATCACTAACCGTAACTCTCTCGGTAATTGTCGGCAGACTACACGTCTCTGAATATGAGTGAGCACTAGCGATCGGGCTAAGTCTTGAGGAAATCTCCTCTTTTTGTAATCTTTCTGTATTCCATGTCCATCTTTCTGTAGTCCATTGGCCATTTTCTCGTTCGTCGGCTACTGGAATAAATGGAGCAATTTTTCAAAGTCAACTCCTCTTTTGGTTGCATTGTAATAAAGAATGATTTCGGGCTTTTTAATATCCTCGTTATTGTTATACGATGACAAAGACACACGTAACACAGTTATATTTTTATATGGGTCTTATGAGCATAAGTATGAGACACGTATGAGCATAAGGTTTTGGCTTCGTACAACCAAACAAAGTACACTGGGTTTCTCGATTCTTTTACGGTTGAAATTCGCTAAGTATTCCGGGTATATTTTTTTTCATTGTACCTACATAAGTAAGCTTCCGTTTGCCAGTTCATCAATGAGTTCTATAGAAGAAAACCAGTAGTTATCAGCACTCACATTTCGGTTGCTTGCTTGGATTGGCTGTATCAACAGGAGGACACACGGAGTAGGCACGGGATTGTAGATTGTTATTGAAGAGCAATATATTTTTGTGTATATTATATGAATGCTCTTGGTTTTTTAATACAACGAAGGCATTAAACTCGATTATAGTCGTAAATGAGGCGCGATCGTAAAAAAGTTAGAGGTGGTCCGATGCTACTAGAAAACAAAAAACACAATTTATTGATCTTAAAAATTTGAAACATGTAAATATATTCAGCCTTTCCGAAGCTCTATAACAATTGAACCTTACTCGAAGTTTCTCGGATACTAGAATCTGTAGGCGCTTGGCTGAACTTGTGAATTCTCTAGCCACACCTTTCCTACAGTGCGTTGTCTGATGAATCTCGATCCACCTCGCGTCTGCTCAATTGTTATGGAGCTCCGGAAAGGCTGAATATATTTACATATTCAGGCTGTGTCCCGTTTATTTTAAGTATGTATGATTATCTATAACGTAGGACGGTTTCACCAATTCTATCTTATGTTTATTTTATTTCACTTTATTTTCCCTAAAATACTAAATAAATGAAGGAATGTGACATTTTATTTTTTGTTGATTTTGGTTTTTAGTATGTTGTGCCCAGATGTGATCATTTAATTTAAATATTGTAAATATTTTCAGTGAATCTAATTTTGTGTAGGAACTCAGCAAGTGTCAGATTGTGGTGTATGTAATTAGTGATCCAATTAAAAAATGCATTGGAGAGTTGAGGAAATACCTTCCTTTGCTCGGTTTTAGTTACTTTTTGTTTGTAAGGGCGCCCATAGTGCAGCTTTAAATCACATTAATTAAACGAAATTTACTTTATTAGTGTTGGTAATGCATACACAATTTTTAATTCGGTTTGATGTCGAACATCCATATTCATGTACGTTTATGTTTTAATTTTTTCGAAAAATCAATGACCTACTAACATTTCTAACTCCACTATTATAACACCGATATTCCATTCACTAATACACCAATATGTTTTATATATTACTACCTATAGCCCGCGGCTTCGCTCGCGTAAATTTTTATAACAGTCTACTTAATACAAGTCATCTATGTTTGTCAAATATTAATTATCTTGTGAGTAATATGAAGACGACTAATATTAACACAGACTGTAAGTACACGGAGAAATTACACTTTAAAAATTACAGTTTCAAATAGTAGCCGCGACCTCACGAATTTGAAATTGTAAAAACTACAAATTGCTTTTTGTTAAAATTACAGTTTCCGATATTATTAGTAAAAAAATTTTAAAATTTTAGTGTGCGACTGCAATCTATACAAATTTGTGATCGTAAGGCCGCTGATACCATTTAAACCTGAGGATCGGCAACCTTTTTCTGACGGCGGGCCATTTTCAAAAAAACTAATTTTAGGTGTTTAGGTGTGCACAGTCAGATGTTTTCGAATGTAATATGTAGCTTAAATAGTTTTTTTTTAAACGAATATAAATATTATTAGGAAACTATATTGTTTCCTTTTCTGTCAAAAACATTTCAATCTCTTCTATAAACTCGAAAAATCGTTTCAATACTCTTTCACGATTAAGCCATTACTTCAGAAAAGTACACAACATCTTCATATTCTGCATCTATTTCGTTTAAGAATTCTCGAAATTTTCGATGATTCATACCGAACAAAATATGTTGCTTGGTGGGCCGCATACAAATTTGCAATGGGTCACATGCGGGCCGCGCGTTGCCGACACCCGCGTTGCCAATTTAAACTGTGATTTTTAAAGTGTACTTTTTTCCGTGTAAGATTTGAAAATTGTTACGAAAGCGATAAAATCAAGTTGAAATAAAATTAACATATGCATAACTTCTCCAGTATTTGAATCGATTTTTGTTTGGAGTATGGACGAATGGATTTTTTTCAAACTTTGCACACTTATTACTTATGGAACAAGTTAAAAGTTGAATCAAGTTTAAATATTTATAAGTTGTAGACAAATTTCGACATCGGTTTTAAACAATCAGCCAGTAATTGTTTAAATCAATATTAATAAATTATATTTCAAAATTGTATATATATATATATATAGAAGGTTAGCAATTTGTTGTTGGTAAAATAGTTTCTGCAGCTCTGTAGACGCTTTAACCTGATTTAACTTTGATTTTACCTTTACCTGAGGACATGATAAATTTGTAATACTATGAGGGACATGGCGTCTCGAAGGCTACTACTTTCCAAGTCAATTTTTGTTATAAATATTAATTTGGATGTTTTAAAATTGTGTGATATTTAACCATTGGTTTGTTATATAAAACATTAAATAAATTTAATCAGCTTTTATTATCAAATATTAAAAAAATAAACGAGAGTTAACAGGAAAGGTAGACTTCCGAGCAAAGCGGCTCTGGCGTCACTAAGGCAGCGATAATTTTAGGTGTTTAGGTGTGCACAGTCAGATGTTTTCGAATGTAATATGTAGCTTAAATAGTTTTTTTTTAAACGAATATAAATATTATTAGGAAACTATATTGTTTCCTTTTCTGTCAAAAACATTTCAATCTCTTCTATAAACTCGAAAAATCGTTTCAATACTCTTTCACGATTAAGCCATTACTTCAGAAAAGTACACAACATCTTCATATTCTGCATCTATTTCGTTTAAGAATTCTCGAAATTTTCGATGATTCATACCGAACAAAATATGTTGCTTGGTGGGCCGCATACAAATTTGCAATGGGTCACATGCGGGCCGCGCGTTGCCGACACCCGCGTTGCCAATTTAAACTGTGATTTTTAAAGTGTACTTTTTTCCGTGTAAGATTTGAAAATTGTTACGAAAGCGATAAAATCAAGTTGAAATAAAATTAACATATGCATAACTTCTCCAGTATTTGAATCGATTTTTGTTTGGAGTATGGACGAATGGATTTTTTTTAAACTTTGCACACTTATTACTTATGGAACAAGTTAAAAGTTGAATCAAGTTTAAATATTTATAAGTTGTAGACAAATTTCGACATCGGTTTTAAACAATCAGCCAGTAATTGTTTAAATCAATATTAATAAATTATATTTCAAAATTGTATATATATATATATAGAAGGTTAGCAATTTGTTGTTGGTAAAATAGTTTCTGCAGCTCTGTAGACGCTTTAACCTGATTTAACTTTGATTTTACCTTTAACTGAGGACATGATAAATTTGTAACACTATGAGGGGACATGGTGTCTCGCAGGCCACTACTTTCCAACTCAATTTTTGTTATAAATATTTATTTGGATGTTTTAAAATTGTGTGATATTTAACCATTGGTTTGTTATATAAAACATTAAATAAATTTAATCAGCTTTTATTATCAAATATTAAAAAAATAAACGAGAGTTAACAGGAAAGGTAGACTTCCGAGCAAAGCGGCTCTGGCGTCACTAAGGCAGCGATACTGACGCGGCGACATATGTCGACGCGGCGATAGTATTATGCACTATGGAAACGTATGAGGTGCCATTCGAGCGCAGAGACACTGATGCGCTCAGCGTCAGTGCGTCTATGTCGCTCCGCTCGAATTGCACAAGGGGTACTGTTCAGCCTTAATTTACATAAGATCCTTATTTTAGCATTTTAATAGACCTTATACAAGTAATACGATATATTTAACACTTTTTACCTAAAATCTATTCTAGGAAGAAACAAAAAAAAAAGTTTCTTTCGAAAAAAAAAAGTTAAAATTCTGAATCCGAATCAATTTGGCTTAAATTACTGTCAATTTTTGCGCAAGTGGCTAGAAAATGCAAACATACGGGATTTGCAACACCCAACACACGCGTATATACTGCCATTCTGTGCAATTTAGGTGAACAATCTGCTTGCCCTTCGTTTGCCTTGACCACTTTCATGACTTTTGACATCTTCGACCATATCGTCACCCTGCACTCGCTTTATCACTAACCGTAACTCTCTCGGTAATTATCGGCAGACTACACGTCTCTGAATATGAGTGAGAACTAGCGATCGGGCTAAGTCTTGAGGAAATCTCCTCTTTCTGTAATCTTTCTGTATTCCATGTCCATCTTTCTGTAGTCCATTGGCCATTTTCTCGTTCGTCGGCTACTGGAATAAATGGAGCAGTTTTTCAAAGTCAACTCCTCTTTTGGTTGCATTGTAATAAAGAATGATTTCGGGCTTTTTAATATCCTCGTTATTGTTATACGATGACAAAGACACACGTAACATAGTTCTATTTTTCTATGGGTCGTATGAGCATAAGTATGAGACACGTATGAGCATAAGGTTTTGGCTTCGTACAAACAAACAAAGTACACTGGGTTTCTCGATTCTTTTACGGTTGAAATTCGCTAAGTATTCCGGGTATATTTTTTTTCATTGTACCCACATAAGTAAGCTTCCGTTTGCCAGTTCATCAATGAGTTCTATAGAAGAAAACCAGTAGTTATCAGCAGTCACATTTCGGTTGCTTACTTGGATTGGCTGTATCAACAGGAGGACACACGGAGTAGGCACGGAATTGTAGATTGTTATTGAAGAGCAATATATTTTTGTGTATATTATATGAATGCTCTTGGTTTTTTAATACAACGAAGGCATTAAACTCGATTATAGTCGTAAATAAGGCGCGATCTTAAAAAAGTTAGAGGTGGTCCGATGCTACTAGAAAACAAAAAACACAATTTATTGATCTTAAAAATTTGAAACAACAGGAACACAGCCTGAACATGTAAATATATTCAGCCTTTCCGGAGCTCTATAACAATTGAACCTTACTCGAAGTTTCTCGGATACTAGAATCTGTAGGCGCTTGGCTGAACGTGTGAATTCTCGAGCCACACCTTTCCTACAGAGCGTTGTCTGATGAATCTCGAACCACCTCGCGTCTGCTCAATTGTTATGGAGCTCCGGAAAGGCTGAATATATTTATATATTCAGGCTGTGTCCCGTTTGTTTTAAGTATGTATGATTATCTATAACGTAGGACGGTTTCACCAATTCTATCTTATGTTTATTTGATTTCACTTTATTTTCCCTAAAATACTAAATAAATGAAGGAATGTGACATTTTATTTTTGGTCGATTTTGGTTTTTGGTATGTTGTGCCTAGATGTGATCATTTAATTTAAATATTGTAAATATTTTCAGTGAATCTAATTTTGTGTAGGAACTCAGCAAGTGTCAGATTGTGGTGTATGTAATTAGTGATCCAATTAAAAAATGCATTGGAGAGTGGAGGAAATACCTTCCTTTGCTCGGTTTTAGTTACTTTTTGGTTGTAACGGCGCCCATAGTGCAGCTTTAAATCACATTAATTAAACGAAATTTACTTTATTAGTGTTGGTAATGCATACACAATTTTTAATTCGGTTTGATGTCGAACAACCATATTCATGTACGTTTGTTTTAATTTTTTCGAAAAATCAATGACCTACTAACATTTCTAACTCCACTATTATAACACCAATATTCCATTCACTAATACACCAATATGTTTTATATATTACTACCTATAGCCCGCGGCTTCGCTCGCGTAAATTTTTATAACAGTCTAATTAATACAAGTCATCTATGTTTGCCAAATATTAATTATATTGTGAGTAATGTGAAGACGACTAATATTAACACAGGCTGTAAGTACACGGAAAAAGTACACTTTAAAAATTACAGTTTCAAATAGTAGCCGCGACCTCACGAATTTGAAATTGTAAAAACTACAAATTGCTTTTTGTTAAAATTACAGTTTCCGATATTATTAGTAAATAAATTTTTAAAATTTTGGTGTGCGACTACAATCTATACAAATTTGTGATCGTAAGGCCGCTGATACCATTTAAACCTGAGGATCGGCAACCTTTTTCTGACGGCGGGCCATTTTCAAAAAAACTAATTTTAGGTGTTTAGGTGTGCACAGTCAGATGTTTTCGAATGTAATATGTAGCTTAAATAGTTTTTTTTTAAACGAATATAAATATTATTAGGAAACTATATTGTTTCCTTTTCTGTCAAAAACATTTCAATCTCTTCTATAAACTCGAAAAATCGTTTCAATACTTTTTCACGACTAAGCCATTACTTCAGAAAAGTACACAACATCTTCATATTCTGCATCTATTTCGTTTAAGAATTCTCGAAATTTTCGATGGTTCATACCGAACAAAATATGTTCCTTGGTGGGCCGCATAAAAATTTGCAATGGGTCACATGCGGGCCGACGTTGCCGACACCCGCGTTGCCAATTTAAACTGTGATTTTTAAAGTGTACTTTTTTCCGTGTAAGATTTGAAAATTGTTACGAAACCGATAAAATCAAGTTGAAATAAAATTAACATATGCATAACTTCTCCAGTATTTGAATCGATTTTTTTTTTGGAGTATGGACGAATGGATTTTGTTCAAACTTTGCACACTTATTACTTATGGAACAAGTTAAAAGTTCAATCAAGTTTAAATATTTATAAGTTGTAGACAAATTTCGACATCGGTTTTAAACAATCAGCCAGTAATTGTTTAATACAAAATTAATAAATTATATTTCAAAATTGTATATAAATAGAAGGTTAGCAATTTGTTGTTAACCTGATTTAACTTTGATTTAACCTTTAACTGAGGACATGATAAATTTGTAACACTATGAGGGACATGGCGTCTCGCAGGCTACTTACTACTTTCCAAGTCAATTTTTGTTATAAATATTTTGTATAAATAGTATAGAATTTGGATGTTTTAAAATTGTGTGATATTTAACTATTGGTTTGTTATATAAAACATTAAATAAATTTAATCAGCTTCTGTTATCAAATATTAAAAAAATAAACGAGAGTTAACAGGAAAGGTAGACTTCCGAGCAAAGCGGCTCTGGCGTCACTAAGGCAGCGATACTGACGCGGCGACATAGCGATAGTATTATGCACTATGGAAACGTATGAGGTGCCATTCGAGCGCAGAGACACTGATGTGCTTAGCGTCAGTGCGTCTATGTCGCTCCGCTCGAATTGCACAAGGGGTACTGTTCAGCCTTAATTTACATAAGATCCTTATTTTAGCATTTTAGTAGACCTTATACAAGTAATACGATAGATTTAATACTCCTTACCTAAAATCTAATTTAGGAAGAAACAAAAAAAAGTTACTTTCGAAAAAAACAGTTAGAATTCTGAATCCGAATCAATTTGGCTTAAATTACTGTCAATTTTTGCGCAACTGGCGAGAAAATGCAAACATACGGGAGTGCGCACCCAACACACGCGTATATACTGCCATTCTGTGCAATTTAGGTGAACAAATTCTGCATGCCCTTCGTTTGCCTTGACCACTTTTATGACTTTAAACATCTTCTCGCTTTTTTATGAACTCGCTTTATCACCAACCGTAACTCTCTCGGTAATTGTCTGCAGACTACACGTCTCTGAATATGAGTGAGCACTAGCGATCAGGCTAAGTAAAGATAAGTCTTTAGGAAATCTCCTCTTTCTGTAATCTTTCTGTATTCCATGTCCATCTTTTTGTAGTCCATTTGCCATTTGCTCGTTCGGCGGCTGCTGGAATAAATGGAGCAGTTTTTCAAAGTCAACTCCTCTTTTGGTTGCATTGTAATAAATAATGATTTCGGGATTTTTAGTATCCTCGTTATTGTTATGCAATGAAGACACAAGTATTACAGTTCTATTTTTCTATGGCACGTATGAACACAAGTTTTTTGCTTCGTACAACCAAACAAAGTACACTGGGTTTCTAGATTCTTTTACGGTCGAAATTCGCTAAGTATTTCGGGTATATTTGTTTTCATTGTACCCATATAAGTAAGCTTCCGTTTGCCAGTTCATCAATGAGTTCTATAGAAGAAATCCAGTTATCGCACTCACATTTCGGTTGCTTGCTTCGACTGGCTGTATCAACCGGAGGACACACTGACTTGGCACGAGAAGTAAGTCTTGTGTGGTCAATCCTACACCAGCAGAGCCTTTTCCAGTATAAGCATATCCTCAACTGAAGCTCAACTCAACTCATAGACGGACGTTGACATTTCTCACCTTTTTCTGCCATTTTTAGTTCTTATCAACGATTCATACCACGTAGGAGCACCGTACAGCATTTTTGACAGTGCCACTGTGCAGAGTGTGCGTCTGCGGCTCGCCCTTGGTCCCTTAACATTTGTCATAAGCCTTCTCAGCTGTTCTACCATTTGGCTTACGTTTTTTTCTGTTTCCTGCAAGTGCGTATACATTTTTAGGTCTTTATCCAGTCGTATGCCCAAATATTTTATACTTTTTTTTGTTTTAATTGTCGTATTTTTAAAACCTATGCTCATCTCAGATAGGGTCCTTCTCCCCACCAGTACCAATGCTTCGGATTTTTCTGGCGCAATTTCAAGACCCATTTCTTCCAGCTCCTGGTCTATGATATTAAGCGACCATTCCACTTTTCGTTTCAGGTATTCCGCATTGCCATCTATCACCACCACTGCCAAATCGTCCGCGTATGCCACGAGGTGAGTTCCCTCCGGGAGGACCAGTCTGAGTATCCTGTCGTAATATGCAATCCATAATGTGGGACCCAAGACAGAGCCTTGTGGCACCCCGCTGCTTACGTCGATTTTTTTGATTTTCCCTATTTCTATTTTCCTGTCTCTAAAATAGTTTCTAATCAGACGTACTAAGTATGCCGATATCTTTTGTTCTTCCAGCGTTTTCAAAATCTCAGACCATGGTGCACTGTTAAAAGCATTTCGTATGTCTAGTGAGGGATATGTCTAACCTGATGTATTCTATCCTAACCTAATCTGATAGGCTAAGCCCGATCTTTTGGTAAGTATTGCTCACGTGTTATAGAACCGACGACACATCTTTCTCCTTCCGTAGTCATTTTACTACTAAAATAAAAGCTACTAATAGTCGCAGCTATATTTAATAGGCTGTGGTAGGAGGTCCAGGTTCTACTAGGACTGTAGCGTCATTTAGAATGATTGAGTATAGTCGCGGCAAGCGGAGGGAAGTGGTCAATTCTAAGAATTTGCAAAACGCGCGAAATGTCTATGTCCCATGATATAGGCTAAATATTCTTAAAATTCTTTGCTGCATAACGAAAAATTTCTGGAATTTCTTTAATTTGATAATTATAAATCATATGTGCATAGACAATAGCATAGTACAGGTTTAACAAGGTATTTGTATCCATAGACTTTTTCATTTGAGACATTGCCAAATAAGTTCTTGCTAGTTTTTTTGCATACTACCTCGGTGTGCAACGACCACTTCTTGCATACTAAGACTCTTGCACCACTAAGACTCCAAGAAATCTTGCAAAGTTGGATATTTTATATCGTTGTTTGTCAACAACAATTCGAAAGTGTGTTGGCAAATCTCTTCTTTGGGAATAAACACAGAGTTTTATCGCTGTTTATTCGTTCAAGATTAGTTTGTTTGTTGAACCCCAATTATTATTAAATTGCACGATTGTTTACACTACCTTAGCATGTAATTCGCCCAAACTTATTGCACATACCACAATTGTGGTATCGCCAGTGAACAGTATGATTTTAGCGTCTATTTGCCCTATAAGATCATTTATTAATAACGGAAACAGAAGAGATCCAAGGGCAAATCATTGTGGTATTCCTATAAGATACGTTCCTTTTATTTTAATTTTAAGTGTGGAGTTTTAATAATCAAATGTCAGTCACTTAAAAAGAAGGATGTGGCTATTTATACATACAGTATGTATACGCAATTGGCTATTTATACATACAGTATGTATACGCAATTGGCTATTTATACATACAGTATGTATACGCAATTGGCTATTTATTCATACAATATGTGTACAGCTGTACAGCTTAGTAACGCCAAAATCACCCAGCTAAACCTGACACCCCTATGGGGGTGTTAATTAAACAAAAAGAGATGAAACTATTCTCAATAATGTTTTTCCACCATTCTAATTATGCTAATCTATATAAGGAGGATTCACGGAAATCACGTTGGCCAAAAATTCAATGATTATGAAAGGTTAACAACTGTCTGTTAATGCATTTTATACATTTGTCATAAGAACTCGATCTCAAAAACAAATTTTATACAAATTTTGCCTTGATATTAAGAAAATTTCATAATATTAAGGAAAACTTCCAAATCAACATTGCTTTTACAAGAATTGACCAGCACAAATCAATTTTTATAGAGGTAAAAATACAAAATTGACTAACAAAAATGTTTCTTCATTATAATCATATAATCGGTAAAGAAGAATATGGATATTATGGCAAAGCAAGAAAAAATGAATGAAAATGATTATGATACAGCAACGGATTTGTTACTATCGAGCGCTAAAGCTGGGATGATTGCAAGTGTTTTGAATAAGAAAAATGAAAAAAATGTTTAAACGAAAGGATATTCAAAATTTTCTTAAAAAACTTTATCCCACAAGTACAGAAACAGACCAAAATAGTTTAATGGAATTTTTAGCGAAAATTGAAGACAATGGTGGTGTTTACGCTATAAAAAAAGATACGGAAGGAAAAGTGGAATCACTATTTATAGCCTCCTCAGAAATGGCTCTAAACTATAATAATTCTCAGTGCCCAGTTATACAAATAGATGTTTCTTTCGGGTTTAATGTTAAAAATTATAAAGTATTAGTATTTTGTTATTAATCTAGTACAGAGGTCGGCAAAGTGCGGCTCACGAGCCACATGTCGCTCTTATGGTATGAGCTTATGGCTCTTCAGAAATAAATTGAAACATCACAACGAAAAGAAACAGAAATGTCCCTTCTCAGAACTCTTACGACCGCCGCCGCCAAGTTCATCTCACAGTCACTGCGCGGATCTCGGTTGTTTCTTTTAAACTGGATGGACTGAATCGTTTGAGTTTGTACCTAATGCAGCTGATCTTCTAACTTGTCTTATTTGGCATGAAAAAACATCATACAACAAAACGTCTAATGCCGAGAGACATTTCGAAAATAAACATGCCGCATTTGCAAAGACTTCGGAAACATGTTAAAAAGGCAAGTTCCGCTTTCAACTGTTGGATGCAGTCTGCAAATAATACTAACTTGGCAAGCTTTGTCTTGAGTCACAAAATCTTCAAAAACGGAAAATAATTCACTGATGGTGAGTACAAAAAAGTTGTATAAAGAATAATACAAGCTATTAAAATTGCAAAAAACAACAAAACACCAGGTCCAGACGATATTTACGCAAAATATTTCAAGCAGATACAGTAGGAAAACATCAACATAATTTTAAAACTATATAATAAGATCTATGACACTGAATAACTTCCAAAGGAATGGCTAAAGTCCACGTTAATAATGCTTCCCAAAAGCATCCAAATGCAAAGGTCATAGGCTAATCTCGCTAATGTGTCATACATTAAAAATATTTCTACGCATCATACACACCAGGCTGTTTAATATACTTAAAGGGCTAAGCAGAGACACTCTGTTCGGATTTAAGAGCGGAACCGGTACTCGAAAAGCAATATGCTGCCTAAACACATTGGTACAAAACTTCTATGACCAAAGAAAGGACATCTTTAACCACGAACGTCTCATCGATTATCTAAAAAGAGCCGATATAGATGAAAAAGACGTGAGAATAATAAAACCTGAATGGCAACAGTCGGCCAACGTTAGAATTACCAACCAATTAACCACAGAAGAAATCGAGATAAAAAGAGAGGTCCGGCAAGGATGCATAATGTTGTAGCGGCAACGAGCTGTTCCATTTTTGTTTCTTAGTTTACGAGGGCATTACAATAATTACAGAATTATTTTCGGACAATTTCCGAAAATATTTTATTAGGGTCGTTAATGTAATCCTCGAGCAGATTAAGAAATATTTGTATTTTTAGTTTTGCGAGGGCATTAGGATGATTACCCAAATATTTTCGGATGAATTTCCAAAAATATTTTATTAGGGTCAATGTTAACCCCCGGGGAAATTACGACAAGATGTTTTTCCTGAGAATCGGTAATCAGCAAAGCGACAAAGAGCCGAATATAGAAAAATAATCACCGCTAGATGAGGGACCAGTATACGTGGACATAGCATAAATACCTGGACCCCCGAATAAACAAGACGGTCACGGTCCATACAGTCAGCCGCAAACAGTCAGCGAGTGACACTAGTTCAGTTCAGTCCAGCCATTTCAACCAGACTCAGCCAGCAGTCAGTCAACTAGACCAGGCGAGTCCAGTTCAGAGAGTCCAGCTCCACTCATTCCCTCAACGGTGTTTGTATCTCTTGTACATTTGTATACATATATATATATATATATATATATATATATATATATATATATATATATATATATATATATATATATATATATATATATATTTATATATATATATATATATATATATATATATATACATATATCGTCCATGTAAATAAATTCCTCTGCAAACCGTGATACATCATTCTACCGCGTATCCACCACAATGTACCCATGCTATTTCATCTCTACGTCGAACAAATATTCTCAGAAGCCTTCGATGGTCTAGAAATTGGAATAATAGTGAACGGCATCATAATAAACAATATAGAATACGCAGACGACAAGCAACCAGCAAGACCTACAGCCCCTAATGAACAACATAAACAGAAAGGGGTCAGAGGCCGGACTAAGAATGAACAGATCCAAAACAAAATTCATGGTTATAAGCCTTAATAATCAGGCAGAAGATTATTAAGGTGTTCGAGATTTCGACACTCAGAAGAATGCTCCGTATCCCATTGGTGGATCATATTACCAACGAGGAGGTGCTGAGAAGGGCAGGAGTGGACAGATTGCTATTCAATACCATGAAACAGCGCAATATCGAGTGTCTGGATCACATACTAAAGGGGCCAAAATATCGAACTCCCCAGTTCACACTCGAGAAGGAAAGAAGGCAGAAGGGGCTTCGTACGTGAACCGTGAACATCTATCATGGCTGAGGAACATCAGAAACTGGACCGGAATCAAAAAGTTTGGTGACATGTGCCAAGCAGCATGTGGCTGACCCATCACAATTTTAACAATAAAGCAGATATCATGAATAAAAGATGTTGAAAATGCAGTGACCGAAGAAAAATCACATCCCACTTATTAAAATTATGTCAACTGCAACAGATGGAAAAAAAATTGATGAAAAATTGATCATGACGTGTTATCTTTCCATTGCATAATTCACCAGAAAGCTCTCTGCACACAAACATTTCCATAGGTTATTGGTAAACTTATATATTTGGTAGTTAAGTTCACCAATAATATTATCGCAAAGGCGCTAAATAATCGCCAATTATGAAGAAAATAAAAAAAATATGACTTTCTTGAAAAAAAAATCATCCGTGGCTCTCGATCCAGTTTGAAATTATTTGATATAGAAATTTGGCTCTTAAGTTTATAGAGTTTGCCGACCCCTGCTCTAGTAAAACCGACAAATCGGAATTTGCAGCTGTAGCATTTATTGCTAAATAAACATATACGTCATTCATATATTGTATAAATGAATTCAAAAAATATGTAAGACTAATCCGTCTGTTTTTTTAATTGACAAAGATTTTACCGAAATAAAAGCAATAAGAGACATTTTCTCCAGTGCGATAATTTAACTTTGCAAATTCCATGTTATTAAATATAAAATATATTAAACGATTAGTTTCTGTTGCTTATAATTGCCAAATTGATGAGAAGCATAAATTATTGGATAAATTTAAGAAATGCTTGTATTCCCAATCATATGAAGAATATGATGAGCAGAAAAAATAATTTTTGGAAATTTATAAATCTGTACAAGTTTTTATAGGAACAAGAGATAAATATGTATCATTTAAGGAACAATTCCTTAAAAATTTGGATAGTCCCAAAGAAATGTGGGTGCATTGTTTTAGAAAACATTTACCATTAATGGGAGACACTACAACAAAGACACAATTGAACGATCATTTTTGATCTTAATTTATTACGGAAATCATAAACTGTATTGATTCAAGAATAAATAAAAAAATAGCCAAAAATAAACAAAATGTTTTTAAAATTATGGATAGTGATATCGAAATATACTTGAAGGATGTTGTGAAGCCTTTACTGAGACAGGAATAAAATTATTTCATAGACAGTTAAAATAATTTCAAACTTGAGAGTCAAAAATGAGAATTAAAAATAATGGCATTGAGGAAAATCTTGATAGCAAGATATCAGAATTTTATAATACATCGGTGGCAACATGTTCATGTTCATTTTGGACTTCTTTAAGTGACCATGTCTTCTTATATTCTTCATCTTCATCGTCATCTTATATTCTTATGATAAGAAAATATTATAATTTGGACATATTTTTTACAAAAACTTGTTTCATGCACGATATATATTTCAACTGAAAATGCACTAAACATAGATACGGATGATATAAATATCAACATTGATGATTATATTGAAGATAAAACTTTTTCTGATGATTTTGATTGTCCAAACAAAATATTATTTATTGGAAAGGGAAAAATTTAATACTGCACTGGCGATAACTAAAAATATTGCAGATATTTTGTCTAATTACGGAATGCAAACATTCAATAATTATGTAAATGAATTAAAAATAATAGAAAGCAATGCAAAAAATAGCCTTTCTCTGTTTGAACATGAGAATAGTGGTGGGCTTAGTGCAATTGAACGAGAAGAACCTGAAGAACAAATTCGGTCTAATATCGAGCCCTCACAGCCCCTAAATTCAATCAAATAAAAACTTACAATTCAAATCTAAAATAAAATCCAAAGGGCATTCAATAAGGAAGACTAAGCAGACCACTTTTTACAAATAAAGAAAAATACAGAATAAAAAATAATATACCTGTATTTATTTTACTTTATACTATACTTAAAATGCAATTCCCTATATTTCACTGATTTAGTGATACTTTCAATTATATTTATGAGTTTATTGAGCAAGACTCTTGTATATGAACTTTAATAAATAAAACTAGAATTACTTATAATTGTGTGGTTATTACTTATTACCATAATATTAACTCTAATATTTGCAATATTCGCAATAGTAAATTGCGAATACAGACTGTATGTATAAATAGCCAATTGCGTATACATACTGTATGTATAAATAGCCAATTGCGTATACATACTGTATGTATAAATAGCCACATCCTAAAAAGAATCCTAAAGATCCCAAAAATGTTTCACGAAATCCATAGCATTCTAATTGTTCTAATAAATAGCCTAAATTAACGGTATCAAATGCTTTGGATAAATAAAAAATGTCCCCCGACGTGTTCCCCTTTATAGAGTTTCTCTGAAGCATATTTCATTTAGCTGAAGGAAGCTGTTTCCACCGATTTTTGTTATGTATAACCATGATTTTGATAATTAGTCATTTCGTATCATTCGATTGTATAATAACCGCTCAAATATTTTAGAAAAAGTAACTGATGATAGTTATCCAGCATAGTCATCATCAGATTTTTCATGTAGGGACACTAACTACCAACGCCACTTTTAACACCGATGGATATACTCCTTCTTCAATGGCCTTTTTCACAAGCTGAGTTAGTGGAATAGCCAAAGTTTTAAAATTACGTTTTATAATTTTAATAAAAAAATCATCGGTTCCTGTGTAGATTAGTGTTTTGAGGTTATCTCGGAAACAGTGTGTTTTCGATCAGGGGTATCGACAGGCGACATGTACAATGAATATGGAAAAGTATAGTTTTCGGCAGATTTCATTCATGAAGGGAGGGTGATGAAAAAAGCATTTAATATTTTTAAAGCAATGGTGGAAAAATAGTTAGCAAATTCACCAACAACCTGACGAATTTGAAATCAATTTTCCATTTACTTTTAAAGTAATACTCTTCGTTTTTTATTATTATTCCTAGAGTTCTTATTATTATTCATAGAGTTGTTAATTATTTTCCATGCTTCTCTACCAAGTACTGGCGTTTTTAATGAGGTTAGTGTAATGCATTCTTTTAACATTCAATGTATTAATAGAATGTTGCATTTTCATAGTTTTATATGGGTTGTAGATATGTGAGTATCCTGCTTTGACTTACCTATATTTATGATGGTAATCGATATCCAATTGTTGATAGGTTTGGAAACTATTTGCCTGAGTTCTAAAGGAAGAAATCGGTCCAAACTAGTTGTTAAGATGTTAGGGAATTATTTAAAATCCTGTTTCACATCGCTCCCAAATATAAATGGAAAGTCAATTTTTGAGAGGCAGTGATGCAATCTTTGGATGTTCTTCAGAGTATGTTCTACTTAGTTTATTTTAAAAACATTTTAAACTTTACTTCAATCTACTGATTTTCAATTTAGAATACTGTATAATCTCGATAATCCGACACATATGTGACCAGACAACCGCCGGATTATCAGAAAGAGTGGTGGGAAGGAAGAGCGGTTTCGTGATTACTGTCGTCTGATTAACTCACGGCCGAATTATCGAGATTAGACTGTATATTGAATCTAGACGCAATATTTGATTTAGATGGTCCGCTAATATTGGTAGCACTAAACTGCTCTTAAATGCATTTCTATCTCGGGGACCATATAATCGATTTCTGTTTTACAATATCAAATCTGGTCTTCTACCTATTCTTGTCGGTCGTATGTTCATCGATACGGTGAATTGGTCGGTCAATTGATTGAATAACCCAAAATGTATTAAGCAACAAACTTCTCTCTTAGGAGTCTTTTAAATTGTCGATGCTATGATAGCCGCACAATAATGCTAGGTTTCAAGTAGGGTTTCTGAATATCCGTACTTTTTCAAAACCGCGGTTTTCGGTTTTTGAAAATTAAAAACCGCGGTTTCGGTTTCGGGTTCGGTTTTTTAAAACTTCTGGTGGTAGTGCCTGATATTTAAACGAGATCTTAGTTTTGTACAAAAGTTGCCTAATTCTTCTGAATTTGCCGCACATTCACTGCAACCTTATTGTTGTCTGGATAATGTCGTTCAAAAAGATTTTCCGCCAATATTAAAACAGACTTTGTTAGAACTTTCGAAGGATCTAGTAAGCATCTAGCCAATTCTGATAATTCCAGATTTTCACGGGTCTTCAAACGTTCCATGATATTTTTCATTGAAGCCTTGCTTATATCAGAACCAATTAATTTCTCTTCCAAGAATCCTATTACAACTTATGCCGTAAATATGTTAGAATCATCGCTGCTTAATATTGTTACTGCTACGCTTATTGGAGATTCATAACTCAAGTTCATAACTAATAATTCAAGTTTCATAACAATTGAAAATAAACATTTTCAATTAAATGCACTAAATTTAAATCTGTTAGAATCTGTAATATTACGACTTTTAGAAAAATATTTTTTTCTTATATTGATCCAATAGAAGACCACCATGTCTTCATGGCCATTGCTAATTCAATTTCCTTTTCAAAAAGAGCTTTTACCTACAACGAAACTGATTTTATCGGAGATAAACGAAAATAATTTACAAGTTTTCTTATCATTTGTAAATTACTTTTAATTTCAGCATTTTCTTCGACGTAATACTCTTTATCCACATCTTCTTCGTGCGATTTTTTAGGAAATAAATTTTCATCTTCACTGCTGCTGCTGTTTTTTACTTGAGATGATTTCTTGTGTCGCATACAGCGAGATGAATTGTATGTCTAATGCAAATTTTTGGTTCAGCAGGACAATCTGTACCATTTTTTTAATTACCCGTGCATCGCCATGTCTAGTATCTTACTCAATAATAATCCCACACCAATAAATCCCAGACTCAATCTAACTTTGAGGTTCTTGCGACCAGAAATTGAAAACCGCGTTGAAATCGCTCGACAACTAACGCCGCAACGGCCCGTCAAAGTTATATCTATTGAGGATTGGTTGCATTTGGTTTTTCGAAATTTCGCTGCTGCCGCAACAAATTCGAAGTTTAGTTAGAGCAAAACGGGGTCGGAAATCGAGACTGAAAGCCGCATTGCGAAATCTTTGACAGCGGCGTCGCGTCGCCACCGCAAAATTTAATTTCCTAATGCGGCTGCTGGTTTTTCCGCCGTAGTTTTCGTAATTTTCAAGCTAGCGAAAAAGTATGACGTTTTGTTGAAGGGAAAGCTTGTCAGGTAGCACTAGTGAAAACCGCGTTGCAAAATCTTTGATAGCGGCGTCGCGACATCGCCGCATAGTTCAACTTGCTAATCTAGGTCGAATTTCGGGAACTCGCGGTGATTTTTCCGCTGTAGTTTTTGCAATTTTGCAGTTAGCGAAACAAATTTGATGTTTTGGAGAAGGGAAACCGTGTGGTAAAGCCGGACTAAAAACTGCATTGCGAAATTTTTGGCAACGGCGTCGCGACGTTACCGCGAACTTCAACTTTCCAATCCAATTCCATTCACACACAATACCATATCTGAAACTGATACTAAATTAATCTAAATGTTTTTCAACACTTATTACGATATTATTTGTAGAACAAGTTCCTTCAATTCGCAGAAAGCCTAAATTGCAATAAAATTGTTTTATCCATGAATATTAATGTTTAAGTATCTTCTGCGTCTCAAACTAGTCCACTAATCTAGCGTAGTACTAATTTTTTGTCCATTTGCTTTTAATTCTTGAAACTTTAAAATCATTTCTTTTTCGTATTCCTTTTTAATTAAGGTCATAATACCTGAAGAACATTTTGGCAAGATTTATTTAGGAAACCGGCCAGCTCTTGCTTTACGCATAAAAGCAGATTTCGAAATTGCTCGAACACATATACCATCGAGGGTTACCATTTTTGCAACAACAGTTTGCAATGTTTGAGAGCACTAATTCAATGTACTTTATTTTTATTTATTTTTAGATAAAACCGAAAACCGCGGTTTTATATGACGATTATGCGGTTTCGGTTTTTGCACAGAAAACCGCGGTTTTTCGGTTCGAATATATCCGAACCAGAAACCCTAGTTTCAAGATTTTTGGAATTCAACTAACATGTCATTAAGCCCGTTAAAAAAGAATTTTTAACGGGCTTCTTAAAATTAGAAATGTTTCCTACGTTTCCTAAAGTAGATCTATAAATACATATCAATGAAAAACAAACATACAAGTTTGAACCACAAACTTCAAAATCAATTTCTTTTAAAAATATTTAGATATCTATCTATATATGATTATTACGCCTACATGTTTGTATGTACCTCTACAATAATTCGAAACTATAGCGAAGTTGTTAATAGTAATAATGTCTAGCTCAGGTTGGTCCACCAGTGTTCACTCATGCACAACACTATAAACACTCATACACAACACTTGTCTTTTAATGTACAGTTCCACTAGTTCCAACTTATTTTAAAGATTTTACAAACAGATAGACAGACTGTACATTAACATGTGCTATATTAAAACGCTTTTGTTGGTTTCTGCTGCTATTCTGATAAACTTCTGGTGTTTCATATATAAATATAAAACAATAGTCTATACAGCAATAAATAAAATATTCTGCTATAATTTAATTTTATTATTTAATAATGTTATTGTTCTCAGTTGACATACTTATTCTCCATCTGTAGATTTATAAAGATATTAAAAGTCTGCAAACTGCAGAATAACTTTCGGCAACTAAAATTACTGTAGCACTATATGAATTAGAAGATTAGAGAAATACTGAAGATTAGAGAAATACTAAAGCTGTCGTATTGCCATTACTATTTAAGATGGCTAGCCTGATGATGGCGAAATTTTCTGAATAAATCGCCGTAAGAAGTTGCTAATAAGAAATTTAAACAGTTGAGAGTACAAACAATGAGAGAACACTCATTTGTCCTATTGTCACCAGTGAATCACATATTTCAATATAACCTTTTTGGACATTAACTGCATAATATCAATTTTATCTGGTTGCTCTACAATTATGGGTTTCTTGAATAACATATAATCTGAATTTGGTGGAGACATCAAACACAACATCAAGATCTACAATCGCTCCACCACTAAGATGGCTATCCTGATGATGGTGAAATTTTCTAAATAAGTCGCCCACACTAGTTGCTAATAAAAATATTTTACAGTATTTTTCTCATTGCCCTATTTTCCTATTTTCACTAGTAAATCACACATTTCAGTACTTTTATATTTAAATATATATTTAAATATAAGTAATATAAAAATCATTTTATTTTAATTCAGTAATGAAAATTATTTTGCTTAACTTTTTCAGCTCTTGGTTTATATTAGCAAAAAAGCAGTAGAAAATTTCGTTATTTTTTGAACAGTTAACATTTCATTTAAATATTAAAAAACCCATTTTTGCTTTGGGAATCGTCGCTTTTTAATTCTTTATAATTTCGTTAAAATTGTTGTGAAACTTTGGTTAAATGTGCATTTAAAATTGTTTTAACTACTTGGTACAAAACTACTTTTTATTTTAAGTTTTCGAAATTAAAAAACCAAAATGTTGCTATTGCCAATAGCTTATGGGTTGAAAAATAAGTCTTCAATTTTTAAATAGTATATTTTGTAACTAGGGCGAAAGGTTGTCAATTTTTCCCACGAAGTAAGTGCGCACATTCGCTCGAGAGCGCAATTGACAATACCGCCCGTGTTACAAACAATATTTTTTATTACTCATGCGAGGTAATGTATCTTACAAGTTTGAGGTCCAGGGGCCATCTTAAAAAAATGAGGAATTTGCTTTCTTAATTGTCTCCGGTGGTGTGGATTCGTCATAAGAACTCTCCTCAGTCTCCGGTATCCCCATAGAATTTATACTCATTTTCGTTTTCTTTAATAATGTTGAAAGTTGGAGATTATCATTACGATATTTTCGAATCTGTCAATAGCTGGAATTACTCTGATATCTTCTGTTACTCTTTGGCACACTTTGCTAGTATTAATTTGGTTCAAACTATGACTGTTGATTTTTACCTTTAATTATATTTTCTTTAATATTTATTATTATTTTGTAATGAAAAATAATTGTGACATTTCACGTTCCTTTTTATAATATCGCGATCTTGATTGTGTTCATTTTATTTTTATTTGTTTGTTTATTTTAATGTAACCTAGCGGTATTGAATATTTTCGTGCGTTACCCAGGTTATGTGGAAATACAATGAGATGCAACATTTTTCGTATTAATAATCTACGTCAAGAAGTACTTTTCGCGCATGAGTAATAAAAAATTAATTTTTCAATTCTGCAGATTCAAATATGTTTTCTGTCTACTGGGTGAATAGAGAGAGAATTAATATTTTAAATCAATAAATGGAATTATTTTCCGATGTACAAGACTACAACACCTATTCGATAAGTTGGTACAGCCTAACACCTTAGATCCGGGATGGACAACCTAAGGCCCGCGGGCCAACTGCGGCCCGAGTCCTTAATATCCTTAATATGGCCCGCGAGAATCTGTTTAAAATAAATAAGAATCTGTAATAAGAGATAGAAGAATAATGAATCTGTTTTAAATAAATAAGAATTGGCCCGCAGATCGCAGAACTCAATATAACTTTTAATTTTGGTATCGATTCTTGAGCCAAATTGGCAAATTCTTAAAAATATTCCAAAAAGTTTAAATGTTTTTAAAGAATTAAAATTTTTTAGCATTAGAGTTAAAAATTTTTGGCATTTGCTGTATTTCAACGACTTTTGAGGATTTGTAAAATTGCTGACTTTCGTAAAGGGTCGAGGCTTGACGCAAACACCAATGAGATCAAACACGTGACTGCGCATGCTTGCATCGTAGGTGCGTGCAGAAAAAAAAATTCTGTCCCGTGTCAGCTAGTTTGAACTCTGACTGGCCCATCACCTAAAAAGGTTGCTCACCCCTGTCTTAGATAATGTCTTAATTAGAATATCATTGACGTTACCACACATTGACATCTTTGAGTATATTGATATCTTTGACATAAATGTATGATGGTAATAAATACCAAGGAGAACTGGTATAGCCACCTACAAGTCAAAATTGCTGAAATTTATGATAAGAAAATCCTTGGGATTTTCTAAAAGATTGTATAAAATGGTAGAACATAAACGCCTGTTAATAGAACAATAAAAATTGACTATGCCTATGATAATCCCAGTAGTAAGACAAAATATATAAATGGAAAACGATAAGTTATGAAGACTTTGGTAGTGTAATGGCTTAATGCTTATGAACGTCTCGTTTTCACTACCTCTGCTATAATAGTGCCCTGGGGGGCATTACATCAAAATTGGACAAAAAACGTAACTAATCACAGCGCACAGCGGATTCTAACGAAATATCTAGGGAACCATAGTTCCTACGATTGAGTCTGATTTAATTCTGCGGATGATTTTAGCAGGCTGCACGTTAATGCGAAAGATATAGACAGAAACATCCCTAAAATAAAACGAATATAATATTTATATGTCGCTTATATAATAAACGTAGAGAATTATTCCGCGATTAAATGTCTCATGAATATTCGCGTGCAATATAAATGTCTTAATTCTTTTTGAATATTCAATATACCTACGTTTTCAGCAAATATAGATAAAATCCTGCTGAAGCAGCAGCGTAGTCTTCTGCAAATAGCAGTCTGCGCAACGATTGTATATTATTACACAACACTAAGGGGCGACCGACCGAAAAATCTTGCAGCACGTGCCGGAAATATAAATATGCTTTCCAAAGTGTAGCTTTGAAAAAGTCGCGCGATTGCAATTTAAATTCCATATTATTCAGTTATATCGACGGAGACGTTGCTCTGCTTTTAAAAATCCGTACACGTGCAGAATAATTGCGATAATGAAGATGATACAATCAAATTTGTTTAATGATGTGTATATTCAAATATTTTTCTTCTCGTTTTATGTTTTTGTAAGGGAATAGTAAATTATGCGAGAATGTTTTTATGAATATTTTCAGAACATTTTAAAATTCCATTCGAGCGTACAAAATGTATTTCAAAACATTTCAATATTTTCGTGATCTTCAGTATTCTCGACGGTAGCTTCTCCTCTCCTTATATTTAAATCATAAACTCATTCCTTTTTGTTTTAATTTAAGCCCAAAAATATGATATTGCATTAAATATATGAAAGCAAATTTTATTTGCATTACATTTTTTTTTCTCACTCTCAACTCGGTTATTTCAGCTTTTCCAACACTGCGGCCAAGTAGCCTATTATATGTTTGACACATGTTCCTCCACTGGATGTTGTTCTTTTACGGAGAGGAAGGTGTATGAGAGTAACAACAGTTGCTTCCCCCATTTACAATGATTGTTCAGAAAGTATCTTGCAGTATTTGTCATTTCTTATTATAGGTTTGGAAGATTACTTTTCCTCCTTGTCACAGCTTTATGATATGCTATCAGTAGAATGATTGCACCGCACCTTATTTTTGACATGATACCATTACTGCCCCCATCATTAATATGGTACCAGTACAAGTATTGTACCCCATTATCATTGCTTAAACGAGGTTTGCTTCATCCCTTTTAATTGTCTATGATATGGTTCCAAGTTAACATAGTCTTTATCATTGTTGGGTACCGAAGGTTTCTGGCATTTGTCTTGTCTGCCTCGTTATATTCTCTTTGTAAAGGTGGTAGGTTAGTAGTCACACTTGTTTTATTGAAACAAATTCGGTCGACATCGCTCTCGGATTGAACACTGGACCCCAAATTTATAAGCTAACAAGTATTGTACCCCCTTATCATTGCTTAAACAAGGTTTGTTTCGTCCCTTTTACTTGTCTATGATATGGTACCAAGATTACACCGTCCCTATCATTTTTGGGTACCAAAGGTTTCTGCCATTTGTCTTGTCTGCCTCGTCATATTCTCTCTGTAAAGGTGGTAGGTTAGTTGTCGCACTTGTTTTATTGGAACAAATTCGGTCGACGTCGCTCTCGGATTGAACACGGGACCTAAAATGCATTAGGTAACAATTTATATCAATTCAAAACTCTATTTACAATATTTGCAGATAACAAGAAACTTATACAAAATACAAGGATAGATTACATATTTTCACATTTTTCTTTAGCCTATAGGTCCATCCTTGCACATAGGCCTTTCCCAATTGTTTCCATCTTTGCCTATTCTGTGATGTTTGGATACATGCTAGTCTGGTTGTTCTTTCTGTTAGCGCTGATGCTAATCTTTGCTTTGTTAGCGCCGTGTTTTGCTAACTTGTACAACGTTTCGTTTCCTCTCAGTTTGTTGTGACTCGGTCCTCAAGCAATTGTGACCTTGTTTTTTCGCCAGGGCGTTCAGGTTCTGGAGGCAGTTCCATGTTGTTATATTACTTACTGTCATTGACAGCAGCCTGTCCTTGAAAATACGAATGTTTCTACTTATGTAGTCCGTCTTTAGATTTTCACGGACACAGATCATGATGGCGTGTATTTCCGCTTTCAATGTAGAATGGTCACTGATAAACTGTATCCCAGTGATGGTCCGTCAATTCCTATGCTAGTTCCACTGTACTTTTTGGGAACGTCTGTATACCAGAGCAGACATGTGTTTGGTTTTTTTTCCTTTTATCCAACGTATATGTGTTTTGAAGGGTAGATACAATATTGACGAATTCTTTGAGAATTCTTTGTCAATATTAAGGTTTGACTCTGTTATTTCATTCGTAACGTGGTGGGCGCTGACTTCGCGAGAGCCTCCCATGTACCATTACATTTACATCTAAAGGCTCCCATCCTTGCCTCACCCATGATAAAGATATCGAGGAGAGGAATGCGTATCATGACCTTTATAGCTGCAGTTGGGGCGGTTCTCAACGATCCCGTAATTATTAAGCAGGCCAATCTTTGAACACTAGAGAGTTCTTGTATGGCCTGTTTTTGTTTCAGTCTATAAAGGACCTCTCTAATAGTCAAATAGATTTTGCCACCTTGTACTAGACGATAATAACAAAGTGTTTGAAAAAGAACTCCCTAGTTTTATTGAGTCAGAGAAACTGTTCAAAGTGATACACACTATTCTAGTTTCTGGTGTTTGAGTCATCAACTGTCCAAGTTTTGCTCCCATGCAGCTTTCACGCCTACTTGACCTTGAGACGGTGCCAGGACTCGGTTCGCTAAATTTAGTTCAGGCGTGCAGTGCAGTGCAATGGCTACACAGCAACGCAATAGGAAATTGACAGGTAGACCGAGGACTTATGGAGATGTTGTTTTGGTTAACTTTGGGCGTCGAACACACAAAACACGGATCTGTTTAACAACATCTTCAGAAGTTCACGGTCAACCAGTTCGCTTAATTTGCATTGCAATGGCCCGTCAGCAACGCAGAAGGAAATTGCCAGGTAGACCGAAAATTTCTGAAGATGTTGTTTTGGTTAACTTTGGGCTTCGAACACACGAAACACGGATCTGTTTAACAACATGGAAGTTCTCCGTCAACCTAGCGGTTTCCCATTTTAAAATACTACCGGTTTCCTTGAAATAATGTAGCCAATGACGAAAAGTTTTTGCTGTAGGAGTTTCAACACGAGACTGGCGTCTAAAATTACTTTGCACTGTTATAACAGATTCAGTTTGCACAAGCCAAATAACACACTGCGCTTTTTGTTGCGGAGTAACCATTGCACTGCACTGCACACCTAAGCTAAATTAGGCGAACTGAGCCCTGGCGCCGTCTTAAGGTCAAACAGGCGTGCCAGCTGCAGGGGAGCAAAACTTGGACAGTTGATGAATCAAACACTACACACTAGAATGGTGTGTATGACTTTGAACAGTTTCTATGACACAGTAAAACTAGGGAGTTCTTTCTCAAACAACCTGGATATTATATATGGTAGCGAACATTTAACGTTAATAACTAATGTATCGATTTTTTGTGGTTCATAGCAATTCGACTAAGCAATTTAATAGCAATACGAGTTCAGACAATATCTTAGTATTTGGGGGGTAAGGGGTGACGGCGAAATTTTTCCCTATAAGACCGGCCCAAATTTCAACCTCACCTGCTCGCGGTACCCCCTGCTAGGCAACAAACGAGGCTCTGGCGACCGAGTGAACGGTGGAATAACCGTACCATCAGACGAATTAAGGAAATGTAATCGTTTTGGGTAGCGGGTAGTTACTCCTCTCACTCCCAGGGAGGACAGATCTACTTCAGGGCAATGCAACCCTGCCCACGCGAAGCACTTGAAGCTCCCCACCTCCCTTCTTGGGGACATCACGTCCTAACCCTATTCCTAACCCATTCTAACATCCCTACCCATCCCAGCAATATTGAGCAACGCCAACCAAAGCTCGATAAATATACGCAGACTAAACCGAATAGGGACATGGAACACCCAAAGGAACCCATGGAACACCCAAGAGGCCCTCTTGTAAAAACTTGATCTGTTGGGAATGGCAGAGACGCACTAGAAAGGAACAACTGGGCATTTCAACACAAGCACATGCAGCACAATATACCACTCCGGCAATGAAACCGAAAGCCGCAGCGGAGTAGCTGTGTTAATTCCAAGATTTAATACCAGAACCATTCTAGGATATAACGGAATAAATGACCGAATAATAATCCTGAAGTTAAAGGCTCAACCTTTTAACGTCATCATCATACAGACTTATGCGCCAACAACTGACTCATCCGAAGAAGAGATAGAAAGATAGTTACTACGAACAGCTAGGCAACACTCTAAATGAACTACCCAAAAATGGAATGCTCGGAGACATAAATGCTAATCTGGGACAATCCGATATTATAGAAGAAGAGCTAACCGAGTTTATCGGACCCTTCGAACTCGGCACGAGAAATGACAGGGGAGAACGAATGCTTCAATTCTGCCAGCAACATAACCTTTCTGTAGCCAACACATTTTTCCAACATCATCCTAGACGAATATACACTTGGAAATCTCCAGGAGACAGGTACAGAAATCAAATTGACTATATCATGACCAATTCACGATGGAAATCCTGTATAATAGATTTCAAAACATATGCTGGAGCTGAGTGCGGATCAGACTAACTAATAATGCTAATCAACTACTAATTATGAAATTTAAATTACGCCTGAAAAACATAATATGCAGACAGAAGAGAATTCAAGTAACAGAAAATGCTAAAGATCAATTCCAAGCAGAAATCCAGAGCTCACTTGCCACCAACTATAGAAAATATATTGGCAAATGAGGATCCTTAAAATATTGCATACCAAAAACTGCAAAAAATCTCCAACAATTACAAAATTTCACTGACCCAAAAAAAAAGCACTGGATAACACAAAGTACTCTCGAGACAATTAATAGAAGAAAAGAACTAAAAATGAAAGGTCTAACCACGCAAACAAGTAAAGATCTGCACATACAGCTAAACAAAGAGATTCAGAGGCAATGTAGACTGGATAAAAGCACAACAGCAAGATAATATGCAATGAAATAGAGGAACACCAAACGGCTAATAACACTTGTGACCTACATAAAAAAAGTGAAAGAACTGACACGAAAATTCAAACCAAGAGCACTTAAAATTGAAGATAAAGACGGAAACACCGTATGGGAAGACGAGGAAGTACTTAACAGATGGAAACAGTATTGCGAAGAGCTGTACAAAGAAGAACCAGACATTACAAATGAACAACAAAACGAAGATGAACCGCAAACAGAATCTCTGAGATCAAAGGGGCCATAATGCATATGAAATTAAATAAAACTCCAGGATTTGATTTGATGGTATTTCCGCTGAAATAATAAAGCTGCGGAGATGATGTTAAAATTCTGCACGACATATGCAATAAAATCTGGCGCACCGGACGATGGACGGAGGACTGGTGTAGATCTGTCTTTATCCCGATCCACAAAAAGGGAACTTCAATAAGTGCCAAAACTACCGCATGATTTCGTTAATATGACATGCGACATTCGTGCAAATTTTAATGAAAATAATGGACCGAATAATACAAACATACCTGGAACCCCAAGTCCCCCCGGAACAGGGAGGCTTCGTGAAAGGTAGAGGAACCAGGAACCATTTATTTAACATCAGACAGCTAATAGGGAAGGCACTCGAGTTCAACCCACCTATGCTTCTATGTTTTATAGACTATAAGAAAGCCTTTGACTGTGTGTGACCCAACGCAACTAATATCCCTCGTAAGCAGTATGTATAAAAGTAACGAAGCCTCTGTCTTTCTTGATAATAAAATATCAAATGTCTTTAAAGTTAGCAAAGCAGTGCGTCAAGGCTGCATATTGTCGCCTAGACCATTTAAAGTCTATGGTCAATTTTTAATGCGACGCGCATTAGAAAATTTCAAGGGAGGAGTAGCAATTAATGGTAAGAAAATAAGCAATTCGAGATAAGCTGACGACACCACTTTAGTAGCAACCAGCGAAGAAGCAATGGCTAGATTAATTGAGCTCGTGGCGAATGAAAGCCAACGCTTGGGTCTGGAGATTAATTGGACCAAGATGCTCATCAATAGGAATAAAACAATACAGATGGAGAACCTGCATAATGACATCGACGTTGTCGAGGAATTTGTTTACCTGGGAGCATCAATAACTAACAAGGGAGGATGCGAAGCTGAAATTAGAAGTCGAATATCGATTGCTAGAACCGCAATGTGCAACTTAGTCAAGATATGGAAAGACAAATCAAGTCCTTTGACAGAAAACGCATAGATGCATTTGAGATGTGGTGCTGGAGGAGAATGCTCCGGATAGCTTGGACGGCACTGAGAACTAATGTATCGATAATAAATGAAATAGGAATTCAAGACCGATTGTCCACAACGGGGCATATGGGACTATATGTTTGGGACTATATGTATGGGACTATATGTGTGTGTAAACTTCTTTGGAAACGTAGATAGAAGAGCACAAGATAACTTGGAGAAGTTGATCGTACAGGGAAAAATTGAGGGAAAAAGACCGCTAGGCAGGTCCCTGTCGAGGTGGTTGGACCAAATCAAGAACATAATTGGACAACCCCTGCAAACCAACTTAAGAGCGGCAGAAGATCGCAAGCAATCAGTGTACATAACCTTGATGTGATGTGATGTGACACAACTCTTTAGACATGAAGACAGGACAGGAAAAAAATATTGAAGTAGGTATATTATTTTATGAATCGTACTCATTAAATTTCCCAATACTCAGAAATATAGTTCAAACTAAAATAATTGAAGCAACTTTTAATTAAACCCACCAAATATTAAAGTTATTGATCTTTTAATGCTAGTTTATCTACGTCCCTCTAGTATCCTATGACTAAATGTTAGTGGTGGTCCTATTATGTGCCCTTTCTTGCAAGATAAAGAACTCGCACAATCTTAAAAAAATCCTGTTTGTAAAAGTCTGTGTCTGTGAATTTAAAAAAAAAAAAACTTCTTTCAATGAACAAATATATATGGTCGTTGTGCATTGCAAGTATATTAAAATATGCGCTAGAAGTGCCCCTTGAACGTTGAACATTTTTGTATTCCAATTAGCCACAGAAAGGATATTCCTTTTTTAAATATTTTAATTTATAATAAGTCTATCAAATGATTTACTTACAGTGAAAAATAATATAAATATTCAAGAAAATTAACAAGTAAATAACACATCCGTGGACCAATTTAAAAAAATATATTTTCACCCCTTTTCACAGTTTATTTTTTAAATTCGAGTTAATTAGTCGATTGTCTTAAATATCAGTCTTTAAAAGTCTAACATTTTAAGACTATACTTCCATAAATAAGAATGCCGCGTATTTCGCAAGGTTCCAAGGCATCAATAAAAATTTTATATTTTTATGTGCAATCATAAAGGCAGTAAACATTTTACGTTTAACGTTAAATTATTCTATAGTATTCCTTCTTTATATCATTATCGTTTCAATTTCCACCTTGCACCATTTTCCTGTTTCATTTTGTATAATTTTATTTCAAAAATTAAATTTAACAATGTTATAAAAAAATTCGAGTGCCCTGCCTCCAATACGCCTATACGCCGTATTTGTATGTATACGCCTGTATTTTTAGAAACAATCTTTCTCACAGCATCAAATGGTAACACGCGCGTTTTATGGTCATCCTCGTTCCAGTATTTATGTTTGTTTTGTCGAATCCTTGGAGCTATGAGGGTTTTTTTTCTGCAAAGTATACAACAAACACTCTTTCCCCTCTATAAATTTTACTTCGTTTCATTTCGGACCATTTTACCTTTTTTCGCTGGAAGGAAAAGGATTATAGGTAGAAATGTACTCGCTATAAACAGTAAATATTTATTCGAGTTTTATGTATTCGTGCATTTATATAAATAATTGACTGGGAATAATTACTTCTTTCTTTGTTGTCCGCGAGGATAGGGACTAGAGTAAGATATATTGTATATTTTTACTAAAACGTGAGAATAAATACCACATACAGATATTACATATAATACCACATGCACTTACAGATATTTTGCTTTTTCATGTGGGGTGTCAAAATTATACATAATTTTTAATATTTGTTTTTAAATAAACATACAAAATGCAATAGGGAATATGCAAGTGATTTAAATTTACTTGCTTTTTTTACCCCCGATACTTTGTGATCTTGACATTACACCTATGCCATTATTTTCTCATTTAGTTTGTATTTAATGCCATAAAACTTAAGTCAAAAAGCCCAAAATATGCGAGCGATATTCAAATTTGCCAAACGCATCACATTGGTCTATATGCTATGTGACGTGACGCTGGCATTTATCGGCGTCGATGTACGTAGGGTGGACTATACACCTTGATTTGGACTTTGCCAAACACTTTTCTGGTGTACTTGTGATTGTGTTTTTGCATACCGGTAATATACAATATCTGTAAAATGGTTTTTTAGCTTTTTTCATTATCGAAATAGCAAATTCAAACTGAAAATCCTTAACTGTCTATGCAAATAGGCTATGCAACACTGAATGTCAAGTGGTATGTGACGTCATCCAAAGCGCGCGATAAATGGGACCGTTCAAACAGGTCAAATTTATTCGGTATATTATATGTATATTTTAAAATTATTTGAAACACTTCAAGAGTATCCCTATTTCCCTATTTCGTATTGTAAATAAAACAATTTTATTGTTTGTTTAATGTTTAACATGAACTAGCAAAGAAACTATTTGTTAATATTAGTATTTGTTCTGGCAATCCTAGATTTGGATTGTGTTTTTCGAGAAAGATTAAATTTAGTTTGTGAGTTTGCACGTAATTAAGTTAGCGAACTCGGCAAACAGTTTTTAATTGCGTTTTGAAGATTGAAAATAATTTTGAGGCATTATATCGAGGCATTAAACGATTTAAATGTTGCTATAATCAATGGATTAATAGTCCCAAATATATTTATTAATCTAAAGCTTCTTCACATAGAAGTAAAATTATGTTTATAAGATCTGTTTGCAATATTTGTGAATAAAAGATATACACATTTCAAAGAATTGTTGTAAGTTAATATTTCTCTTTCGTAAGAAAATTTAATTTACATATACGATAAAAGGAAGTTTTCACTTGACTTTTTAAATCCACTTACATTTTCTTGTTATATTTATGTTTGAATGATAACGTTGTGTTTCTAGTAACAATTTTATTAGTTTCATTTCTTCTTCTTCCTCTTTCCGGAAGCCTAAAGGCTTGTTTTTTCAAACCTTATTGCACATGTTCTTGAGATTCTGACGACCAGCTGTCCTTCTATCTCTTTGGTGGTCGTCCTGGTGGTCGACACGATACTGGTTTTCCGTCTCGCGCGATTTTTGGTAGTCTGTGATCTTCCATCCTAGATATGTGTTCATTCCAGAAGCGCCTTCGCGCTTGTGTTCACCTCACCACGTCTTCTGTCTCGCATTCTTCCCGATTTTTTTACTCCTTCTTTGGTCTTTGAGTGTGTTTCCCGTTATTGCTCTTATTACTCTCATTTAATTGGTACGCGCCATCCTTTTGGTCTCGGCTGTGTCAGCTCGTGTTTCTGGTGTGTATGTCATTATGGGTCTTACACATGCTTTGTATATTCTGACTTTGGTTGTAGTTGATATGCACGCATTTTTCCAGATAGTTGTTCTCAAAGCTCCTGCTATTCTGGATGGCTTGTTGATCTGGTTTCGTACGACATTCTTTATTTCACCGTAAGGTGATATTGTTGTTCCCAAGTAGTTAATCTCTAAGACCTGTTCTATTATTTTGTTGTTTAGTTCTAGCTTGCATCTGCATGGTTCCCTGACAATTACCATGCTTTATGTCTTGGTGGTTGATATTTCCATATTAACATTTGCAGCCTGTAAGAGGCATTGTAGTCCGTCTTCTGTGTCCGCGAATAGCGTTGCGTGATCAGCATATCAGATAATCTTAAGTTGTTGTTTTCCCATCTTTTACCCATGGTTTAACTTACGCACTTGCTCTAATATTCGGTCCATTATGATATTGGAGAGCTCCCGTGTTTTGTTATATTTTCTCTGTTGTTTTTGAATGTGTCTTTATTTCTGTGGTATTGTTTGTGTTGAGCTGTCTGAATGTCTCGATGATTCTTGGATGTGTTCCTCTGCGTTATAGCTGCTTGAGAACGTCCTCCAACTTTATTCTGTCGAACGCCCTCGTCAAATCTATGAAACACAGATATGCTGGTGTATTGTATTCTATTGCCTTCTCCACGACCTGTCTGACAACGAACACTGCATCGACCGTCGACCGGTTTTTCCGAAACCCTTGCGCTGTACTTCACTTATAACGGTATGTCTGAGAATTCGTTGCTGTAGAATACGGGTAAATAATTTCATTGATGTATCCAGAAGACATATTCCTCGGTAGTTTGCAGGATCTGAAGTTTTTCCCTTTTTTGAATAATGGGATTGATATGCTGTTTTTCCAGGTCACTGGTGTTGTTCCGTGCTTCAATATTTTGTAAAACAGTTCAGCTTGCACTGCTCCCCCACATTTTAGCAGTTAGTTGGGAATTTTATCTGGGCCTGGGCATTTGCCGTTTTTTCAGACATTTCTGATATGACTTCCTCCACCGTGATTTGTACTATATCCTCGATGTCTTCTGCCGTCGGTCGCGGGTCTTCGTTTTTTCTCCTTGTTTGTATACAGGTTTTTAAAGTAGATGGTCCACTTGTCGCCGATATGCTATTTAATTGAACTGTTTCATTGACTTCCCTTTTTGTTGCTCTGAGCATTTTCCAGATGCGCTTTTGGGTTCTGTGGAAGTCATTTCATTTCTAAATTCAATAAATGTCGCTTTTTGCCTTATCATGATTGTACATACAAAAAAAAACTCACAGCTCAGTTTAGCCCACGAAAGTAAAATTTGGTAGAAACGTTTTTTTATTGAAATGTTTAAACTAGCGAACTACCAAAGAAGGATTTTTGTAAATGTCGTTTCTTATGGGGTGAAATGGGGAGCCAAATATTTGTACTAGGATGATGTTTTGAAATTTGATATTAAGATTCGCTGTGGAAATAAAGAAACAGATGTTTCACCAATTTTTTGAAAATCTGATTATTGCTGAAAATTGAGATTTGAATAATTTTACAATAGTAGGGAAAGATGTCATGTTCTGGCGCAACCACCACCACTTCCGGTGACTGGTCACTTCCGGTGACATTAGCCACTTCCGGTGATCTTGGTCTCTTCCGGTGATCTTAACGACTTCCTGGGGCTACATAGACCTCACACCATGTTTAGCATGAGGCTACATAGACCTCACACTCTTTTAGGGTATTAAAGCTTAAAAGCTGATTAATAGCTGAATATAGCTGAATAAAGCTGTTTAAAATCTGGTACTGCCTAGCTCATTAATTGGTTAACGGTAGTTAGCCCGTCAATTGAGGATTATGGGGGAATCATAATATTTCATGTGAAGGACTGTAAGCTATTCAAGGAGATAAACTTCATAGCGGTGCCGTGTGAATATATGGGACTGTTGCAGATTGTAGTATTGGTGGTGGCGACTTGTACTGCGACCTTCGTAGATCTATTGTACCCCACCCTCTTCCTCTAAACGTTGGTATACTTACCCATTTAGAGCGCCTTCTCCAGTCCTGATTTCTTTACGAATTTCAGCATCTGGGTGGGATTCAAGGACTGCAACTCCTGTACATTTAAACAGTGGGCCACAAGATACACCTGTGTCTTGCGGAGCAGTGCTCCGCAGTCTTTGAGCAGATGTATGGGGGTTTCCTCTGCCGAACCACAGAATCTGCATCTCTCATCTTCCTCTAGGCCTAGGGTCTTGAGGTGTTTTCTAAGTCTGCAGTGTCCCGTCAGGAGTCCTCAGGATTGTCTCAACCCTGGAAGTTCTTTCAAGGTTTTCATTCATTGTTCTCTTATTTCTTCATCTAAACTTTTGTGGATGGTATTCAAACTCACACCGCAAAAGGGTTCCGCGCCTATAAAGGGATTATATCGGCTTCTTCGTTTCCGCTTATACCAGTGTGTTCTGGTACTCAGTATAGCGATACTTTATTTTCTCTGCCAAGCTTGTTTAGCTTTCTCACACAGTCTCATACCAGTTTGGATCTGATGGTGCAAGAGCTAATGGCCTTGATAGCTGCTTGGCTGTCTGACAGGATAGCAATTGTCTGACAGGATCGCTTTTTGCGATAATTCCTGTCGAGGTTAAATTGTGCACATCTTTCGATTGCGTGTACCTCTGCTTGGATGATACTTGGGAATGTTCCCATAAATTCAAAGTATTTGGTACGAGGTCCAAACACTCCTGCACCAGTATCTTCCTTTGTCTTCGCAACATCTATACCACTTACTACTCTATACCACTTGATAGCATTTTGCTCTATGTTGTTTATTCGTCGCTCCAATCGGCTTTACTACTACACATTGCTGTGTAGTTTTTCTCGAAATGGTATTTGCATACGATACCCGTCTTTTGGTGCTCCGGCCGGGGGATTTTGGCAGCGAGGGTGTTCTGGTCTCGGCTTCCAATTATTTCACCTCTACCTCTAGGAATAGGCCCTTCCTTGCTGAACCGTATAATCGTCGATCTGGCGGCCCTCTCCACGACAAGATGCAACGGAGCCAGATCCATCAGCAGTTCCATTGCTGCTATCGGGCACGACCCCATCGCTCTTGTGATGCAGACACACGCCAGTCTTTCAATCTTTTCAAGCTGCTTCCTCATAGAGGTAAGCTTGGTTCTACTTCCCCACGCAACTGCCCCGTAAGTGATCGCAGGTCACTGTTATGTGACATATGGGACTGTTAGATCCATCGAGAATTATATCTGGGGTCATTTGTTGGGAATGCGGATTCTCGTACAACGGCTGTTCAATTCACTAAATAAACTGTGAACCGGAAGTCTTCAAGGTTGTCGGAAGCGGAGGTGGAGGCTGGGGCGTGGGACCGAAAGTCTTCGGGGTCACCGAAAGTCGTTACGGTCACCGGAATTGGCCAAGGGCACCCGAAGTGGCCGAGTTCACCGGAAGTGGTGGCGGTGGCGCCAGAGCAGGACATCTTTCCCTACTTACAACCTATATCAGAAAACAGGTTCTACCATTTTCTAAAAATCTAGCTAAGAGGGCTGCAAATGCGGCATACTTATATCTCAAAAACTGCAGATGTTAGAGGTGTGAAAATTCAAATTTACATCCATCCTTAAAAAAAGGATTGGGTTTATTACTATTTTCGGTTCTTACGTGTTAACGCCACCACCGCTATATATTGGATCGAGAGTTCGCGCTGCCGCGCGTATGTTGTCTTGTTTTATCTGGCCGCTTCGCAGCTGACAACTAATCTGACCGGGTTTGAAAAATAAAGTATTTTGAGTTTTAAAAATGTTTTAATTTTAAATAAAATGTTTTATTTTATGATTTATCATAAAAATTTTAGGTGTAGATTGGCGGTATTTAAATATGTAGCGGTGATGGCGTTAATTCGTGTGTTTTAAGTGCCCTATTTTCCAAAAATCCACGCAAAAGAGGTAGAAAAGAATTATTTAAAAAATAATGCCTATTTGCAGATCTGACAGTTGATAGCTAATATTTTAAAAATAGTTTATAATTACAATTTGATAGGCAAATTGGAAACAAAAATGTAAATGGTTTGATGACTCCATAAATAGTCTACTATTGTACTATTGTAGACTATGTTACGTGCGTATTGATGCCATCCAACGTTTCTTTCGGAAGTCAAAATCTAGATAAGGTACATGAACAAATAGTTTATAGTGTTGGAAACATGTACCATGATTGTGATGGTAACAATAAGCGAGTGTCTTTGCATATTTCAAAGCCCAAACCGCATAACCAATGAGACCTTGAAGACGAAGTCTAAACACTTCGATTAAAAATAAGATTTGAAATTTGTACGAGGGCCGGATAAAATCAAATTGAAGGCGGATCGCATCTACGAACCTGAGATAATCGAGACCAGATTTTCGAGTCTCAAATATTGATCGAATCGTTTCATGAAACATTGGCGATTTTTTTTTCTCCTTGCAACTGCAAATATCATACAGAGTTTTAATCAACATTTAATTTAGAATAATGTAGAAAAAGTTTCCAGTAAATTTCGATTGTTTTGGAAAAAAATAGGCCAAAAATCCGAAAGTATGCTATTTTTTGCGTTTTTGTGCTCGCTAATTCGAGACTTACGTTTTAGAAAAAGATTTGGGGAAATCACCCATTCCACCTTTTGGGAAAGGTTTGTTCTTTTGGAGAGTTCCTTTTTTAAGAGAACTCGCCAGATTAGGATCAGCTTCTCAAGTAACTTACCTGAGCCATCGAGTAAGTATTATATATTGGCCTATACGACAAGGCCTCCTGAATAGGCTTGTCTCCTTTTCAGAGAAGTACAAGTAGACTTTCTTCCATATGGTAGGAAAGGTTTCATCTTCCATAATAAACTCTGGGCAGGTATTTGCTGCGATTTTGATGACTTCTAGTGGTAACCCGCCCGGTCCTGGTGCTCTGCAATTGCGTAGTTTGTTGCTGGCATATTGAAGTTCCCCTGTAGAGAACTTGACAATCTCTCTTACCTCTGACATTACACATGTCGGTTTTTCGTGAGTTGGGAAGAGTATATCCGCAACCTCCTTCACCTTTTTTCTATTTGTTCGATATATCATGTCAGTTTCCATCACATGTCAAAACTCGCGAATTTTGCCTTGAAAAGAACCTGACTTTACATACCTCTCCGATTTTATTTATTGTATATCAAAACATTCATAATTTTACATCGATGTTTCTGCTATGTGCAGGTTTCATTCTGTCTCTTAAATTCTAACTACTTCTTGAATGCATACTTGGGATACTGTCTACCCCAGAGATACGAGTAGAATTCAAAAATACTTATTTCTTTTCATCTTTTCCAGGCATTTTGTCGTGGGATACCGTAAGTTCCTTAATGGAGTGGTTTCCGCTTGACTTCTCTATCTTGATGCCGTTGATTCTAGTCAATTCTTCCGCCCTTGGGGGTGATTTCTCACTCCCCAGCCCTATACCCGCTCATCCGCCATCCAGGGATGTCGTTGTCACTTGGTATAGAGGCGACTTCTTATCCCAGAAGTCCCTCGGTCGATATGTCAAAATACATATGGTTATGCAACTATGCAAATACATCTGCATCTGTCAAACCTGGAGAAATTTCAACGATTTGCAATTAACACAAATTTTGTGTTAATTGCAAATCGTTGTTTTTTTTGTCTTTCCGCACAATATTCACTTTTCAATGCACTTGAATGCACACATGCACTTTTCAAAACACTAATCACTAGGGTCACTATTGCCACATTTTTTGACTATAATTTCACTTTATATCTCCCCCAAATTAGATATTTTCCGGAGCAAAGATGAGCAACTCCTTAACAACTGGCTACTAAGGAGTTATTATAATAATAATATTACAATAATTTCTATTTAAATACAAAACAATCAAATTGATTGCCCCTACCTAATGTCCCGCTTAAACCGTAATTGTCCCACAAAAATTTACTTTGTAACTAGAACCTACCATCTGATGCACTTCAACACGAACTCTGCAAAACACGTCTTTCGTCGCAACATAATTACCTCAACCAACGTTTCGTCTCGGAATCTCCTGATATTTTCAACTGTTCCCTCCTTAACCTGAAGCACTTCCTTAAATTACATCCTATTGTTCTAGGCGATATGAGTCTCTAACCGTTTGTTACTGTCGTACCCCGTTGGATATTATATACCTCAGTTAATTATACCCCTTTTGTAATTTGTAATGCTCAAGGTGTTGGGATTGCATTGGCTCCGATAACTCGAGGGCCTGTTACTCACTGCTTCTAAATTGGTGATTTATGTATCTATATAAATCGTGTAAATTACCTCAATAAACACTAAAAAAGTCAAGAGGTCTTAAAAAAATTAAACATTTTTCAACCACATAAAAACTTTGTTATATTTACATCGACATCTTAAAATTAAATAAAAGTAACAGACTTAGTTTTAGATTTTCTAGAAAATTAAAAAAAAATTATTTACCTTAATTACTTTACTTTTCCGTGTCCGGTGGTTTCCGGTGTTGGAAGGATTGGCCACTGTCTGGTGGGACAGTGTTACCAGGCCGGGGCGGCATGTTCTCCATATACAAGAGAAAATGCACGCGGGAGGCTAATTCCGTGCCCCCCCTATTTACCTTATATGAAGATAAGAGAAACCTTATATTAAGTATTATTATAAATATAGTTCCGAAACGACGTAGTCTGTTTAAAAACGACTTCGAAATTTAGAAAATTTGTATGCAACAAGCAATAGCTTTGAAACTAGCTACTTGATTGCATTGAAACTTATTCATATTTTTAACTTAAATCATATGTAACAAGTGTTCAAAGTTTGAATAAAATTGAGACGCAAGTATTGGAAGCAATAAGATATGCAAGTGTTTATCCTGCCCTTATAACACTTTTCAAATCTTACCTACGGTCTATTATACTATTAGTCTTCATATTACTCATAACATAATCAATATTTGGTACAAATAGCTGACCTGAATTAATTTGACTCATATAAAATTCCACGCAAGCAAAGCCGCGGGCTATAGATATTGTTAGTATATCAAGAATAATGTATTTTATAAAGAAAACTTACTATATCTGAAAATGTATCTACAACAAGAAATTATATAGTTACGTCATCTATATACCTATGAGCATTATGATAATTAACCCTAAATCGATAGGGTTGGGTCTGATTGACCTTTCCTCTTTAATATTTAGTTCAAATAGCATATGGTTACTAGTATTGAGCACCTAATTTAGCAATGTTTGTTTTACTAAAGCAGTCTATTACCAGCACCGTATTTTAATAAAGTATTATTTATTAGTATTTGCAAATATAATATGGTAGTCAAAGATAGGAAAATGTATGATAAAGTTTAATATGGTATAATTTGGCCAAATTGGGATTTCATACCCCTATTTAAATTAAAAATATTATGGAAAAATACTGTTAATTGTAAAAATGTGTTAATTGTATAACATAATAGTGTCCTACAAATAAATTTTGAAACGTATAAAACTGATTTATTATATTTTTCTATTAAAACTGAAGCTTCAACAAGTAACTCCACAACTAATCAATTATAATAGTCATTCTTAATTTGTTGATAATAATTTCCATTTTTGTACAATTTTTATTTAAAATTTATTAACACATTTCAAAAATAATATAACAAAGGTAGCTAAATAATTCCAAATTAAAAAATTTAAAACAGATTGATAAATCTGTTTGTCAATAAAATTCAATTAGTGAACTTTCGTCGCATACGTTTCACCGCCGAATCTTCACCGCAGGAAATTTTACACAGGAACTTTCACCGCTGAACCTTTCACCGCTGCGAAGTTTCACCGTTCGGCAAATTCACCGCATCCAATTCAACAACTAAATATAGGATAATATAGGAAAACAAATTGACATTTAAATTCTCTTTTTTAAATCACTTTCTTACTACAAATACTACAAATTATTGTTTCATTGAAATTAAAGGAGCAATAAATATCAATTTATTTTCCTATATTTTTGTTGTATTTACTATGTTTTGTTGTTTATGTATTTGACGCGGTGAATATTTTTAATTGGATGCGGTGAAATTCACGAATATTGAGACGTGGGCGGTGAATCTTCGCACCTGTATTCCTGCTCAGCAGTGAAAATTCTTTTTGCAGTGAAGATTCCGTGGTGAAACGAATGCGTTGAACGTACCGGATACCAAAATCTTTAGTTAGTTTTCTTTAGTTAGATAGTTAATCTATAGTTTTCTTGTAGAAATATTATTAATCTTTGGTTATAAGTCATTTTAATAATTTATTTAAATCTCTATTTGAACATCTAAACACACATGTAAGGTTTCCAAAAAATTAAAACATTTACTAGGTATATTCGTACAAATATGGAAAATGTTGTAAGATAATCTTTCTTAAGAATCAATTATGGAATTATTACTATAAATATCTTGCCTGCGGCATTATTCAGTATTTAATTCAATTGTTAAAAATTGCATATCTTCCGAAAAATTTTCTGGATCCCTAGAAATTGGATCAGAAAGTTAAGTAAACTATTCCCCTTGATTCTTAAAATCATTAAAACATTTCTCAAATTCCTCACAAATTCGGTATAATTTTCTTCCGAGTGAAGAATAGACGATGTTTCAGCATTTTCAGTTAGTAATATTTTACGCGATCCAAAATATGATTGGTTTCCGATCTAATAACAACCAAAATTTTCGTTGGTGGGTTTCGCACAACCAGGAATAAATAACTCATTGCCTTGTAATTTTAAATATGAAACATTCATAATACCAGTGACATCAATTAGAAATGTCAAGTCTAATTATTAAATAAATTTCAAATAAAATATAATTGTACATACCTTTTTTTTATAAGAAATATTCAATCAATTAGAAGAGTATTATTCAATATTTAAAACTTATAGAATGTATTTGCTACGACAGGGAACTATATTTTCTTATATTTACTATATTAGAGTGGTTCTGGAGGCTATTTCCGTTTTAATAGTAATTATTTAGAAATGGTGCAAATAATTGTTTGTCGTCTGGAAACCATTTTTTAAATTATTTTTTCTACTTATGCGGAATAAGTACTATTTTGGCGCCCGTTTTTTTAGTGCAACAAATACTATTACATTGCTCATGCGGGATAAGTACTATCTTGGCGCTCGTTTTTTAGTGCGACAAATGGCTGGTTTTGTCTGTATTACCACATAACTTGGGTAACGCACGCAAATATTCAATAAAAATCGTTAAGTTACAATAAAAAAACATTTTAATAATTAAACACAATCAAAACCTTAATATTGAAAAAGTGTCTTGAAAGTGACAGAATTTTTTTTTCATTACAAAATAAAATTTTTAAAAAACGTTTAAAAATGAGTGTAAACTTTGTGGTGATACCTGAGACTGATGCGAGTTCTTATGACGAATCCACACCACCAGAGTCAATTGAAAAAGCAAATTCTTCATGTTTGATTCAATTTTTTTTTATGGCCCTTGGATCCCAAACTTGTAAGATACGTCCCCTCGCATGAGTAATAAAAAATATTATCAATTTCCCGCTCAATTGACAACTTCTCGCCCTAGTTGCATAATATACTATTAACAATCTACCTAATTTCATTTAAATGGTGAATAGGAAGGATAGTGAATTATTTTTCCCTTTTTAGTAAGGACATTTCTTTTTAAAAAAATGACAATAGGTTTTGCAATATCAATCTTACACCCTTGACTAAATAATTTAGTTCCCTGGAATTTTCCATCTTAAAAGCATTCTAATTGAGATGCGATTAATAACTTAGTCCACGGTTGGGCAAATGTTTTGGCAGTCGAGCCACATTGCGAATGAAAATTAGCCTAAGGGCCGCATTCAATTTATTTATAGTTTAATAGTTATAGTGTCTATATATCTATGTAGTAGCAGATAGTAGCTAATATTAATAAGATGTAGCTAATAGTAGCAGATATTAAAGTAAAAATCAGGCCTGGTAAACATAATAAGCATATCATAGGCATGCTTTTAGAATTTTTTTAAGCTTTTTATGTTGGAATTCGAACTAAGATAAATTGTTGGGTACTCAGTATAGACAAATTTGCAATAGATTTTTCAGTGAAGCAATATTTTATCTGGGCACGGTCACAAAACCAAATTATTTTTTTGTTTCTATTATTATACATAGATAGATAGATAGGTTCATATTATTATTATTCATGCTATTACTTGTTAATTATAGTAAGAAAGTAAAATGCTTTTCGCGAGCCGCAAGAAATGTCGACACGGGCCGCAATTTCCCCTGGGTTGAGTTATGATAACTAATAAACTAGTCCAGTATTTTGCAATGAAAAGCAATTCGGTGATTATTAAAATATTTCTCTCCGTATTTATATATTTTTTACGAATATAGAAATATATAAAAATTTGCGTTTTCAGTTTCAAAAGGTTTCAAATCAATAATACAACTGTGCTAGTCGAAAAATAGAACAAGCTTGATACTTAGGTTTAGGTTATTTTTTCGAGTTTTGTGAGGTGTTATAATTTAGAAAACTGTAGCCAGGAACTTCCACCATATTGTAATGATTCTATACCTCTTATCGATGAGTTGGAAACTTCTTCCATTTTTCTACTAGCTCAGTGGATTTACCAGTTTAACGAAAAATAGAGGTTTATCGTTCGCGTTAAGCAGACGTAGATGCCATTTACTTTACCTGAATAGTTTAAGTGGTCAATTTTGTGGACAGTGCTATAATTAAAAAAAAATTAGCCCGGAGCTTTCACCATATAGCAAGGATTCCATTTCTATTGCAAAAAAATGAAAATTTGTACTTTTCAACTAATTAACCTTCACCTTTTGAGATACAACAATATCTATAGGTAATGTTACAATAAATTCTTAAAGCTAATAGTTTTGAAATTTACATTTAAAAAAATCATTTATATTATAGAAGGAGTTTGTAGTAATAGAAATTCTTTCACTTTTGACTTGAATTTCTTATATGATGTTTCATCGCGCAGGCCGTTAGGTAGGTTGTTATATAGCTTTACTCCTTGGTTTTCCAATCCTTTTCTGCACATGGTTAGATATGTTTTTGAGGGGTATAAAAGACTTTCCCTCTCGTATTATAATTATGGTTGTAGGCACTCGTTTCTAGCACATACAAACTTAATACTGTTAAGATTCTTAGGTTCCGGAAGTGTTTTTTGCAGGAATCCGTAATCTTTAAACCTAATAGGTTCCTGATAATTCTCTTTTGTGCTATCAGTATTATTTCTATTTGCGAAGAAGTACCCCATAAAATTATTCCATATGTTAATACGCTTTGTACTTCAGCAAAATACCAACTGCGAAGATATTCCTTGTTTAACAGTTTATGTAGGTAGTTTGATTAATAATGTCTTCTTGTGTTGATGTATAGAGTTGATGATTTGTATGTGGGTTGTCCATCTTAGATATTCCTCTAGATGTATGCCTAGGAATTTTATATCTTTAGCACTTTTCAATTGGTGATTTTTAATAACAATGTCTTCTTGTGGACTGGAAAATTAAATATTCCGTTTTGTTCTTTTTAAAATGTAGTTGATTTGCTGTGAACCATATATTAACTGAATCTAAGAGTCTGTTTACTTCCTCAACATTGTTGTTTTTGTCTTTCCCAGTCACAATGAAGCTCACATATGTCATCGGCATATAAAGTGCAATATCGTCCTCTTATGTAGTTAATTAAGTCTGCCGTGTATAGTAAAAATAATGTTGGTGCCAATACGCTTCCTTGTGGTACCTATATATGTGTACATATTGTATGTGATTGTCCAGTTCTATTTCCAATATTTACTGATACATACTGTTTCCGGTTTTCCAGGTAGGATTGTATCCAACGGCCCGCTTTTCCCCTGATCCCATAACTGTTTAGTTTGTCTAATAGAATATTATGAGAAACACAGTCAAAAACTTTTGTTTCAGAATATTCCTATGGGAATAATTATTCCAATCATAAGATAAAAATAAGTTTTTATTTGGTGTAATTGATAAATAAATAAATATCCAATCAAATTTTGTCCGGAAAAATTGATTAAATACTGAAACTAATACAGCCAAAATTCTTTTTCAATTTGATATCTCTTATTTAGATTATATTACTTAAGCAGGTGTCGGCAACGCGCGGCTCGCGAGCCGCATACGGCTCTTTATTTAAGTTTAAGGCTCTTCAACCCGTCCAAAATATCTACTTTAAGTTTATAGCAACAAATTAAAATTTCAATAATTAAAGTAAAGATTCTGCAAAATTTGATAATTTGCTAAGAAAATTCAGGATTCACTCAAAATGACAGATAATGTGACATTACAGCAGTTTTCTGATTTAGAATTCTCGCCTGTATTTTCTTTAGCGTGCGACGAGTTGTGTAAATGCAGCCTCTCATGCTACCCATGAATTTCTTACATTGATTCAACTCAAAGAGAAACCCACGAGGTGAAGACATTTATTCCTTAAAACCAGAATCTTATAAAATAATATCAATTTGCTGTAAATACCAACGAAATAAGTTTTAGCCCCTTGCCAAAAGCTTGGTAGAAAGTGGATTAATCTTTCAAAATTATAAAAGATGAACTTGCATTTGCGGTCATGAAAGTTATAAACAGCTTAAGGTGGTGGAATTTGGAATCTTGGCAATTTTCGGATATACATATTATTTTGAGCAGATTTTTAACTATTAAGTTTAAGTTGTCGATTAGTCGATTAAGTAAAATAAAAGCTTAGCTGAAGGACGATAGCCTTAAAAGTTGTTTGAAACTAAAGACCTTAAATTATGAACCTGATCAAAATAAATCTGTGTATCAATTCACTTACAAAATTATCGCTAATGTTGGTTTATATTAAATTGCTTGCCTTGATTTTCTTTCATTGAATATAATTATCAATAAATATCTAAAATTTGTTAATAGAAATGATCTATAGCACTTTTTAAACTAACATACCTACGCCTTGAGGCCTTTAAGATGTGGGCTTACAGGATAATATTAAAAGTTTCATGTACGAAAAAAGTATCCAACTTGGTAATACTCCAACGTCTGAATAAATCCACCGAATTTCTTACCACCATCAAAACGAGGAAACAGCAATATTTCTGGCATGTTATTAGAGGCGAAAAATACCGATTACTGCAGAGCATCATGCAGGGAAAAAATTATGGTAAAAGAAAGCCGGGCCGCAGAAAAGCATCATGGCTCAAGAATCTACGTGGCTGGTATAAACTCAACTCAAGCCCTCTGTTCAGACTTGCCATCGACAGAGCAAGGATAACCTTGTTGGTTATTAGACTAACGTTCTAGAAGGACATGGTACTTAAGAAGATCCCTACGCCTCTTCTGTAAAATTTGATAATTTTTTTCTTAAGAACTTTACTTAAGGCTCTTTACTTAAAACCAGACATGTCTAGATATTATTAGAGATAAATATAAATATGTTTATACTGTTAGAATCTAAACCAAACTAGACGAGACAAAAAAAAATAGACCTAGTAAACTTGATGTATTGTTGAATCTAATTGAAACCAAACAAGGATAGTTTAGATAAGAAGCAGTAAGTCAAGTAAGACTGGAGCAAATTTGTCTAAAAATTACTTTTGAATTGAGACCAAACAGGACATAGATAGGACTAGGTGAGACGAAACTACATAATATCAAACAATAATGTGGTGTGGGAATATGCATGAAATTTAAATTTGGTTCAAATATTTCTTTTCCGAATCTTTATTGACCGGACATTTGAACTAAACCATTATTTTTGTAATTAATATGTTTTGAAATACTTAAAATTAATAAATAAAAGTGCAAATTAAGCGAGGAAAATTTGAATTTGTAAAACGCAACACCATTGGTTAAAACGAAAGTGACGTAACGTCCCACGTCGTGCAGTGTTTTGGTTAGAAAATAAACGTCAAAAACGTCAAGTTAAAAATTAAAACAGCTGTAGTAAACAATGGATCTTTTGATGACGTCAAAGATCACTGATCTTTGACGTCATCAACAGACCGCGCGAAAATGGAGGCGTTTAAACAGCTCCAAATTTTTCTCAATTTTAAATATTTTTTTAAACTTACTTTACAGCATTTTTAAGCAGTATTTATAATTTTTAACATGTTATAACGGTGTAAACAGTGAATTAAAAATATAAAAAAAAAACATTCATATTCCCTATTCTGTGAAATTAGCTCTGCTTCGAGTTTTAATTAGGATAACTGGTGTAATCAAGGGTTTGGTTTCAAAACAAAGTAAAATTTCGTGTCAATTGGCTTCTGTTCTTGCAAAACCAAAAACATCGGCGTGAAGTAAGAAGTTTTGTAAAAACGGGAAGGACGTAAAAACCAATAGCTTTAGTAATAATTAAAAAAAATTGTTATATAGATGCTTACATTTGCTAGACTAGACAATTGTTAACATTAGGATGGACATTATTAGTTTATTTTATGAACATTATTATACATATAGTCCTAATATTCTGTTTAGCCAAGATGTAAGAATTCTGCGTATTAGTCTAATTAATCTAGACCAGGGGTTCTCAAAGTGCGGCCCGCGGACCAAATGCGGCATGCAAAGCCCGAGAATGCAGCCCGCGATGTCGATACGATATATTAAATTTTTATTCAAAAATAAATAAGTAAATAGTAAAATAAATAATAAATATCACAATTAAAATATAATAAAATATTTCATATTTTTAAAAAAATCTTACAGAGCTTTAACCATAAGTGTTTGTATTAATAAAATATTGTTTAGTTTATATATAATAAAATATTTTAGTATGTCTAGTCTAGTTATTACATATTTGTACAGAAATATAATATAGTAGTCTCCTATAGATACGGAACTTTGAATCATTTAAGACATGCAATTTGAATTGATAAAATATGGATGATAAAAATTTTTATCGGAACAATTCCTTAATTGATTTTTATAAAGAATTATCATGCGTGAACTATCCGAAATAGGAAAACATGCTCAAAAAATGTTTCCATTAATAGAGAGCGCATATATTTGCGAAAAAACTTTTTCTATACTAATAAAAAAAAAATAGTTAAATGTATTAAAAAAAAAATCGTGGTTATTGATTTTATTCCGATTTTTTTTAGGCCAAAAAATTCGATAATATTAAATTGGCCCGCCTAAGAAAAACTTTGGGAACCCCTGATCTAGACGTTGAAATACAGTTCCATCAACGTTTTTGCAACGCAATTTTGCCTATCTAGATTTTTTTATCAAGTTTGGTCAACTCAATTTTGTTCATTTAGTTTCGTCTGACAAAGTTTGTGGAAGTTTATTTTGTATATTTTCTTTTGTCTATCAAGATTTGAGTTAATGCTGTGCAACATATAAAGTTCCGATAGCAGTCCCTATTGTATAAAGCTTTTAATAAGATTTATACTTAACAATAATCATCATTTTCAATTCGTTAACAAGTAGGAATCCGTTTTTTTTTGTTTTTTGTGAACTAAAAAATTGCTTATTAAAATTAATTTATTTTTCGGTCTTTTGAAATCACCGCCGCCTGCCACTCTCATCAAACTTTTTTAGCAAGCGCTTTCCCGCTGTCAAAAGAAAAAATATCTTATTTTAGCCATTGATTCAATCTCATTTGTATTTCTTGGACAACGTTATATTATTTATTATAAACATACCTCGTTTTTAGGGTTCGGTTGTTATCAACAACGAACCCTTAGTTTCGATATGTCTGTCCGTCCGTCCGTCCGCAGTTTAGCTCAGAGACTATTAGAAATATAAAGCTGTAATTTGGTATGGATATACAGATAAGTCACACCGACAAAGTGGTAAATTAAAATTTTGTAAACATAATTATTTTGTCATAACGTTTTGTTGTCATAACGTTTTTATCTAGTCTACCCCATGGTGTAGGGTGTCGTTGGATAGGTATTTCAAAAATATTATAGGTTTGTGCAAACAATATTTCGATTAAGAGATCCGTTCGTGAAATATTAAGCTTTAAAGTGCTAATTTTTGTTAGAGTCAATAATTTGTGTATACTTACATTCAAGTCATCATATCAAGTGAAGTCATACTTAGATTGAATTGAAAAATTCCAATGTATAACTACCAACGTATACCAATTTTTCAATTCAATGTATACCTCGCTTTTAGAACAAGTTTTTATTTTGCAATTTTAAAATATGAAAGCTATAAAATGTAAATTACTGTTTTTGTGTTTACCAGGTTTACCATTATTTTTTGTTTAATAATAAATCTCGCTAAAATGTAAATAATTTACCCCGCCGGGAAATTATTAAAATACAAATTGTAGACGGATGTTCATTGCCTTCAGGATGGACTGCAATCTATGAAATATCTACAGAAGCGCGAGCGAAATAAACTAAAAGCAGGAAGCTCGCAAAGTCCATATGAAAATAAATTCAAGCTTGCAACCTATTTCCAAAAGCGAATCGTAAAGGGCTGATTTATGCTAAACATTCGTTCGAATACTGAAATAATCGCTTGGTGGATAATTAAAATGTAATTAGATTCTCGGTCCGTCATCCGCAGATTTATTTTACGGATCGAATCTAAATTAGACCAACCCGTTTCTTGTCAAACTATCTGACCTACTCACCGCCAATGCAAATCAAATTGATTAATTGCGTACCTATACATGAACCCTGTTGACATACAGTTTAACTATCTCTACTACAATTTGATTTTAATCAATTATTTAAATTTAGCTTTTGTACTCATTGTTTTGTCCTCATTTCATCTGTGGTGTTTAAATGATTAAAATTGTCGCTATTATCATCAAAAATACTTTGTTTCAAACATAAAGGATGACATTGCTTCTTATATTCCTCAATTTAGTTGGATTTATTTTATATACTACTTCGAACTTCGTATCGCCTCAGAATCTATAATCATTAAAAATGTCTTATTAGCTAAATTAAAGTCAGTCAAATGTTTCGCGTATCGATATCTGGTAATATTATCTTACACGATTATATAATCGATGGAAATATAATCCTTTCTGTCCTCTCCCTCGCATAAGGTACGGCGTATAAGAAAAAGCCGAATCCAAAAGTTCAAAATCCGAAAGCCCAAAACCCAAAAGTTCAAAAAGGCCAAAATACAAAAGTCAAAAATTCAAAACTTTAAAAGACCAAAATCCAAAAGTGCAAAATGTAAAAGCTCAAAAGTGCAGAATTCAAAAGAAAAATATAAATAATAATAAATATAATAGGGCGGAATATAAAACCGATTCAAATCCACTTTGCGTCTGACTTGCAGCAAGCGACAAGTGGTCAGCATCTGATCACCAGAAGTGCGGCTGTAAACATGCTTCAGGAATTCACAATCCCTGGTTCTAAACTACTAGCGAAAGCTAGAAAATTAAATAAAAGCAGACATAACTCGTAGAAGTAAAGACAAAATTACCCCAGGTGAACTCTAACATGGCAACCAACCGTTCGGATTCTGGGGAGCTTGGGCTTATACGAGAGAGCAAGTCGGAGTGTTCTGGTAAACTTCCACGAAAGACACTTTCATTGGCACATTCAACATTCAGACATTGATTCAAACAGGAAAACTCTACAATCTCACAAAAGAACTCATGAAGCAGAAAATACGAATTCTAGCCCTACAAGAAACACGCTTCACCGATTCAGAAACGATGGATTACAATAATTACAGAATCTTTAAAAGCGGAACAAACAAAAGAATTGGCAAAAGAGCAGCACTATTAGTAATGGCCTTCTGTGTAGACAAAAAAAATTTTGATTCTGTAATAGAGGTGAAACCCATCAACAATAGGCTTATGCCTTTAAGAATCAAGCACATAAATAAAAGCTACACCTTTATTAATGTACATGCACCAAGAAATGGTGACAATAAAATGGAGCCCGAAAAAACAGAAAGATTTTGGGAAAAACTTGATTAGCCAAAATCCCTAAAAATGATGTGAAAATTTTACTCGGTGATTTGAATGCACAGATTGGCAAGGAACACAAATACAAGAGGGCAGTGGGAGACAGATCCGGGCCACAGATTCACCAATAAAAATGGCACACGTCTCATTGAGTTATGCCAACAAAACAACCTCAAAATTATGTCAACATCACTCCAGAAGAATCCCGAAAAACAAGAAACTGGCGATCACCCATCATCCATTATTTAGGAGAATTTCAGATTGATCATGTGGCAACATCATACGACTACCAAAAGGAAATACATAATGTACAAGTGGGCAGAGGTGCTAATATCTATTCAGATCATTATTTAACAAAAATCAAAATTAAATTCACACCCAATGGGAAATTCAATAGGAAAGCACCGGTGATTCCAAAATTTGATCTACACAAAATCAAGGACTCCAAAATAACAGAAGAATGGGAAGAACCACCTGCAGATAACTGGGAAAATTTTCAAACTAAAATCATCGAGACTGCGAAAAAACTAATCCTTCTTAGCAATAAACCAAAACATCCTTGGTGGAATCAAGAATGTGAGAAAGCACTAGAAAAAAGGAAAAAGGCGTTTCAAAACTACAATTGTAACAAATCAGAAGAAACACAGAAAAAAGTTCGCAAGCATGTATCTGAGATTTTAAGACAAAATAAACGGAATCAAAATCAAAATTTGAATCAAAAATTACAAAACACACGATTTCTACAAAACCTTTGCGAACCAAATTAAAAGGTATTCCCCACAGTACCTTTGCTTTCGAAAGCAAGATGGTAAACTAGCCTTGACAAATAAGGAAAATTGCAAAGAATTAGCTAGATATTTTTCACAGCTTTTAAATTGTCCAGAACCCAAAAAGAGATTCCAGAAAGTACAATCAGAAATCTCACCGGAAAATTCGTCACCACCAAGGCAAGAATAAATTTATTCACGCATCAAGACACTTAAAAACAACAAAGCATCAGGGGTGGAGGGGATTGTTGCTGAACTTCTAAAAAATTTAGGCCCAAATTCACTCAAAGAAATTACACAAATAATTCAAAACATTTGGCAAACCGAGCAGCTCCCGGATGACTGGAATATTGCTCTAATCCATCCACTACATAAAAAAGGCAGCAAGTTAGATGTAAGCAACTATAGATGTATCTCTCTTTTATCTGTCGCCTACAAAATACTATCAGCTTGTCTCTTGAGTAGAACACAAAATAAATTAGAACTCAAACTATCAGAATACCAAGCAGGATTTAGACCAAACAGGTCCTGCCCAGAACAAATTATCAACCACACCAACAAAACCATACTCAAGTTACGAGCCCTCAGACAAACGCCCACAGTATGCACATTTGTAGACTTTAAAAAGGCATACGATTCGATAGACAGATCCTCATTATTCCAAATTCTGGAAGAGAGGGGACTAGACCCCAAAACCCTAGAACTCATAAAAGAAACACTCACTGGCACAAAATCTAAAGTGAAATTTATGGTGGAAATTTCAGAACCCTTTGACATTCGAACAGGTGTGAGACAAGGTGGATGGACTCTCTCCTATTCTATTCAATATCGTGCTAGACAAGGTTATGGAAGAATGGGAGAAGGAACTCAAGAAATGTGAGTCTTGGAAACCGATTCGACTGGGCTTTCCCAAAAACAACCTCCACGTACCATACCTCGCTTTTGCGGATGATCTGGCGATACTAACAGAGGATGAGGAGACTGCTGTCAAACAGCTTGAGATACTTAAGGAATGTGCAGAAAAAGTGGGACTACAGATCTCATTTGAGAAAACTAAATTCTTTTGTTCAAAAATTGATATCGCGAGCCTAAGAACAAATTACGGTAAAATCGACAAAGTCCCGTACTTTAAATACCTCAGAGAATTCATCGAACCGACAGGCATTGAGAAGATCTCACACCAAAACCGTCCCCAAAAATCAAGAAGACATTATGGTTAGTCCAAGACATCTATAATAAAAAATCTATGTAAAGACAGACAAAAATTCGGCATTACAACACGGTTATAAAACCGACAGACCTTTACGCAAGCGAAACATTGACACTTGATAGAAAACAAGAACTAAAAGAAATCAAAAAGGAAGAGAGGAAGATCATCAGAAGAATCCCAGGACCAAGAAATACCCAAGACAGCTACAGGCTCCAGTCAATTAAAACAACAGAAAAGTTTTCAAACATTGAAATTGACATGAAGAAAAGACGAATTAAATTTTTTGGACATCTAACAAGACTACCAGCAAATCGACTGTCATAAAGGATATTAGATTATGTTAGCTCACTAAAGAATTCGACACCTTGGTTAGACGAACTTCGAAAGGACATCAGAAATGCAAATATATGTACAACAGACATTTTAGAAAGAGACACCTTCAGACACAAAGTAGACAAATGGGAAGTTACATTAGAGCAACCAAAGTAATACAGACCGAATTGGTCGGAAGAACGTAAACTAGCATTTTCGGAAAGAATGAATACTTATTGGAGAAACAACAAGAACGCCAAGAAAAATTGATTGAGTTGTTTGCTTAACGTCTTTCATTATTGGAAGAATACGATAATAAGTTCAAAATATAATAGCCAAAAAGGTCGAAATCCAAAAGTTCAGATACATATAGTCGAAATAATGATAGCAAATAATGTGCGTATCTGATTTGGAGATGCTGAAAGATCTGATTTAGCTATTGTAATGTGCCAATGAGTCTCGTTTTCATGCTAATTGACCTGTTGGCATAGAGCACGAAATGTTGGGCACACTGCACCATTGACAGTTTGAAATGATTCAAAGAATGTCGGCCCACGAAGATTAGAGAGTAGAAAAACGTTCGTGTAAATGGATCGATTTGGCAAATAAGATAGAAACTTGTCAATGTTGTCGCTCTTGGTGTTGCAGCACGTTGAGCAACATTTCATGCATTGAAATAAACCAACTCGTTGACCATTTTCTAGATGCACCGCCAAATGTAAAACATGTGGATGACTTTCATGAATGAGTAAAGTCACTGGATATACATCTGATTTAGCTATTGTAATGGGCCAATGAGTCTCGTTTTCATGCTAATTGAGCTGTTGGCATAGAGCACGAAATGTTGGGCACACTGCACCATTGACAGTTTGAAATGATTCAAAGAATGTCGGCCCACGAAGATTAGAGAGTAGAAAAACGTTCGTGTAAATGGATCGATTTGGCAAATAAGATAGAAACTTGTCAATGTTGTCGCTCTTGGTGTTGCAGCACGTTGAGCAACATTTCATGCATTGAAATAAACCAACTCGTTGACCATTTTCTAGATGCACCGCCAAATGTAAAACATGTGGATGACTTTCATGAATGAGTAAAGTCACTGGATATACATCTGATTTAGCTATTGTAATGGGCCAATGAGTCTCGTTTTCATGCTAATTGAGCTGTTGGCATAGAGCACGAAATGTTGGGCACACTGCACCATTGACAGTTTGAAATGATTCAAAGAATGTCGGCCCACGAAGATTAGAGAGTAGAAAAACGTTCGTGTAAATGGATCGATTTGGCAAATAAGATAGAAACTTGTCAATGTTGTCGCTCTTGGTGTTGCAGCACGTTGAGCAACATTTCATGCATTGAAATAAACCAACTCGTTGACCATTTTCTAGATGCACCGCCAAATGTAAAACATTTGGATGACTTTCATGAATGAGTAAAGTCACTGGATATACAAAGTACCATAATGAGGGCGGCCATTGTAGGGCAACCAGCGAGCGGGAAATTTAAACGTTTATTCCCGATTAACATTGCTGTCTGCTTATGCATAGTACATAGATCATATATTCGGGGACTGGAAACGATGTGCAGGTCAATGTTGATCGATTTGGCAAATAAGATAGAAACTTGTCAATGTTGTCGCTGGTGGTGTTGCACCACGTTGAGCAACATTTCATGCATTGAAATAAACCAACTCGTTGACCATTTTCTAGATGCACCGCCAAATGTAAAACATGTGGATGACTTTCATGAATGGGTAAAGTCACTGGATATACAAAGTACCGCAATGAGGGCGGCCATTGTAGGGCAACCAGCGAGCGGGAAATTTAAACGTTTATTCCCGATTAACATTGCTGTCTGCTTATGCATAGTACAGAGATCATATATTCTGGGACTGGAAACGATGTGCAGGCCAATGTTGATCGATTTGGCAAATAAGATAGAAACTTGTCAATGTTGTCGCTGGTGGTGTTGCAGCACGTTGAGCAACATTTCATGCATTGAAATAAACCAACTCGTTGACCATTTTCTAGATGCACCGCCAAATGTAAAACATGTGGATGACTTTCATGAATGGGTAAAGTCACTGGATATACAAAGTACCGCAATTAGGGCGGCCATTGTAGGGCAACCAGCGAGCGGGAAATTTAAACGTTTATTCCCGATTAACATTGCTGTCTGCTTATGCATAGTACAGAGATCATATATTCTGGGACTGAAAACGATGTGCAGGTCAATGTTTCACAGAAGGTGCAAAATGCAAGTTTGTCTCAAAAAGAAGTAGTACGAATTTAATATAAATACATCTGTTTATGTACAAAGGTTACAGCAGAAATACAATCATTTTTACTTTTTTTTGCCAACAAATTCTCTCATTGCAACACTACGGCTGTCTAAAGAAGATTTTAAAATCTGTTTGTTCTGCTTATTCACCTCATGCAGAGAAAAATAAAATCTGCTATTTACAAACATTTTAACTGAATATTGTAAAATCACTTTGTTTGGCTCAACTTGTAGCAAATGTTTCACGAACATATCTTTCAATTTTCCGATTCCAAGCGTATTCTTTTGCCATTACTGCTCTCAATCCTTTCCTCAGGTTCACTAACTGGATTCACAACTTCCTCGATAATCATTTTTTCACCCACTGGTATGTCGACAGGCTTAACTAGCAATAAATCAGCAAATGCATCAGGACGTAATCATTTCTAGCCATCAGCGCACTTCTGCTCAAATTGAGTCTCTGAGAAATGGTTAGAAAAATGGTTAACAAAACCTACACAACAGATTCAAAAAAGTTTTTCTTATATCTTTACTTAATAATAGAATTTTATCACTTTTTTTATGGAGCGCCACATATATTCGCACAGTGGAAACTACTTAAGCTATGCCAATAGCTGGCGCTATTCATTCCTATTGTTAAAGTCACTGGATATACAAAGTTCCGCAATAAATATTGAAAGTGTGGTAGTGAGAGAAAGTAGATTTTGCCCTACAATGGCGGACACGTGACAGTTAGTTGACATTGTTGACATCACTGACAAGTTGAGTACAGCGTAATACACGTTTACTTCTTCTAGATTTGTTTTTGTAGTGTGTTAAGGTGTTTTGGACAATTTTTGGATAAACAGATCATTTCTCTAAATACTAACCTCACAAATTTTAGAACTAGGTGTAAGATCTTTTCTTCCAATAAGTGTTCTCCACAATTCTCATATAACTTTTCTAGCGTCACCTAAGAACATTAAAATTAAATTACCTACGTACGTTAATAAAAAAATATTTTATTTACCTGACGGCAATCCGAAAATTCTGAATGCCAGTTGGGTTTTATTTTTGCAATTAACTACACAGCAACCTGCCATTGTTTCAAATCGACAAATAAAATTGTCCAAAACACCTTCACACACTACAAAAACAAATCTAGAAGAAGTAAACATGTATTACGCTGTACTAAACTTGTTAGAGATGTCAACAATGTCAACTAACTGTCACGTGTTCGCCATTGTAGGGCTAAATCTACTTTCTCTCTCTCTAGCACACGTACAATATGTATTGCGGAACTTTGTATATCCAGTGACTCTAGGAATGGGGAATGAATAGCGCCATCTATTGGCATAGTTTAAGTTATAGCTTAAGTAAGATAGAATTGGGGAAACCATCCTACGTTATACAAACTTAAAACTTAAAACAAACGGACCACAGCCTGAATATATAAATATATTCAGCCTTTCCGGAGCTCTATAACAATTATATAGAATAATATTTATATATTCAGACTGTGTTCCTTTTGTTTTAAGTTTGTATTATATTTATAACGTAGGATGGTTTCCCCAATTCTATCTTATCAGTTCAATCAATAACTAAGTACATATCTCTCTCACAAAATATCAAAATTAAAAACATCTAACCCTAAACACCATATGGGTTTTCAAGTAAGTAGTTTACAAATTGTTGTTCATGGATGAAAAGCTGTGCTGATGAGAGATAAATCTCGAAACGCGTCCACAGATGGCTATCCACTTAAGGTATCGGAAAATAATTCGGAAGACTCGGTTGCAGTACTTAATGAATATTTATTAACTTACTATTTATAATTACATACAAATAACTAAATCATAACTTCTTCTATATAATCAATAATTAACTTCTGGCTTAATCTTCATTCTTCAGCAGGCGACATGCGACGACACAATGTTACTCCTGCGCACACACACTCTATTTCGTATCCCCACTCTCTGTCTTCGATGCAGTACCGTACTAGGAAATGTACAGGTATTCCAACACGCCCTCTTAAATTTATAATACAAACATATACAAATTATAAACTTATAATACAAACTTATAATAATTTTAACATAATTCCAAATTTATCAAATTTATTTCTCCCTAGAGACTTTGTTAGAATATCCGCAATATTATTTTCTGAATCGGCTTTATCAATTTCAATGATTTCATTTACATAATTTATCAAATAAATTGTGTCATCTTTTTTAAGTAGTGTATACAAGCAATAATGGTTTTCACTTTTTGTAAAGTTTAATTCTGTTAAATAATTATCTAACCATTCATACCAAGCTCTTGGACTTTCTCGCAAACCATACAAAGCCTTTTCCAATTTGCAAACTCTTTCCGAATTATGTTCATATCCCGTAGGTTGTGTCACATATACTTCAGTTTTTATCTTCCCATTCAAAAACGCTGCTTCAACATCCATTTGCATTATAATTAATCCATTTTGACCACAATATGCTAATAATAATTTTAGCGTTTGCATCCTAGCTACCGGTGAATATAAATTCTCTAAAATGCATTTTGTTGGTAACCTCTAACAACAATTCTTGCCTTTTTCGTTTTATCAAGTTTATTCGTAAATACCCACTGTAGTTCTAAATTTTTTTTGTCTCTTGGCTTTTCAACTAACTTCCATGTATTATTTTTATTCAAAAAAATATTCTCTTTATCCATAGCTTGTCTCCATAATTCAGATTCATTGCTTAGCATAGCCTCTTCATAACTGATTGGACTATCTGCACTTACAAGTTCTCAAAAATACAATTTGAATTTACACCATACCTATTTGGTTCATTTCTTACTCTTTTAGATTTCCTCAATTCAATTTCTTGTTCATTATTTTTGTTACTATCAGCATCTACACTAAATCTTATATTTTCAATTTCTTCTATTTTATCACTAACATCACTCATTGAATTGTTTCCATCATTTTCTTCTCTAAGACCTATTATATCTACATTTTCATCAATAAGATCAACATGTCTGGCTACTATGATTTTGTTATTTATTAAAATTCTATATCCGACACTTCCATAACCCAATAGTTTTCCTAAATCTGCTTTTCTGTCCCATTTTGACTTTCTTTTTACTTCAGGTACTCGTACATAAACTTTACTACCATACAAACGTAAATCAACTTTGTTTGGTTTATTACCAGTAAGGATTTCATATGGGGTTTTATTTTCTATTGTATTTGCCAAAGTTCTATTTTTTAAGTTTGCTGCCGTTCTAATTACTTCAGGCCAAAACCTTTTATTAACTTTAGCTTCTGATAATAAACATCTTGCTGTGTCCATTATCGATCTATTATATCGTTCAGTTTCCATTTTCAGTACCATTTAATTGGTGAACATAAGGTGGACAGGGTTCCAAAATTATACCTTTTTCCCTAGCTAGACTAGCAATATCTTTGTTTATATACTCCCTTCCATTATCACATCTCAGTTTTTTAATTTTTTTATCAGTTAAGTTTTCAACAGAATTTATATCAATAAAACATTCATATACTTCAGCCTTTGATTTAATTGTATATACTCTTGCTGCTTTGCTATAATCATCTATAAATGTTAAAAAATATTTTTCGCCATTGTAACCAATTATTCGTTGTGTACCATTTAAGTCTGTATCAACTATTTCTAGAATCTCTTTGGCTGTAGTTCTCTTATTCTTAAAGGGTAAATTATGCATTTAGTTTCTTATACAAATATCGCATTTAAAATACTTCTTTTATAATTCATTTGGTAATCCCTCGACCAATTCATTTTTAGACATCGTCTCTAAATAATTGAAGTTAACATGTCCTAATATATTCTATGATATTTTTCTTTCAAAGTCATATATTATTATTACTTTTCACAGCTACATTGGATTCTTTAATATCAATCATACTATACATTTTATATAAACCTCTTTCTGTAACTGCAATTCCTATCAAAATATTTTTTTCATTATAAATTTTAGATGTACTACCTATTGAAACAATTTTATTTTTATCTGTAACTTTAGCAAAACTAATCAAATTTCGGCCCATATCCTTAACATAAAATACATTTAATATATTAACTTGCATCTTCCTATTATGAACAATAAAATAACATTTGATATTTCCAATTTTTGTCGCTTTTAAGATTCTACCATCTCCTACTTTAACATCAACAGGTATTTCTAAATCTACTTAGTCATTATAATATAAATCATTATTAATTATATGGTCAGTACGCCCGCTATCTAATACCCAATCAATTTTATTATCATTTACAAAGTTTTCTACAGTATTAACGTCTATTTCATTCAGGTACGAACTTTCATTATTTTCACGATTACGCCCATGATACCTCACGTCTCGTTGCCGTTCGCCTTCATTTTGTTGCGGACAACTGCTGCCTCGTCTTCCATGAAACCCATTGTATCGGCTGACTCCATAACTCCGGTCTCTATATCCTCTGGTCCTGTTGCCTTGGTGCTGCTGGAACTGGTACTGTGTTGGACGACCTGCTTCCAACCACTATGCCTCTGAACTACAGCAACCTCTACCGGTACTTCCCCTTGGACCCATGTTTCTACAATTAATCTTCAAATGTCCAGGTTTTCCACATCCAAAACATGTCTTCCTTTGAAATTTCTTTTCTACCTTAAGTGCGCTTAATTTATTTTGATTACAGTTATTATCTCCCTTATCTCTTAATTCCCACATTTGGATTTTATTGTTGACAAATTCACACGTTTGATCTGATTCTTTTATGGCATCTATTAAATCTTCAATATAACTTAATGAGTCTGGTAGTGTGCGTAACAAATAATTTAATTTTTCTTTTTCACTTATATTTGTTCCAGAATTTTTCAGCTCATATATTATTTTTTTCAAAATCTGTAAAGAATGTACTGGAATTATCATAATCTTTTAACTTTATCTTTTCTAATCTGTTTCTCACACAAATCTGCAAAGCTGTAGATTATTTTAAATATATTTGATCAAACTTCCTCATTATACCAAATGCTGATTCTTCTTCGCGAACAAATTCCATTTGTTCATTTGAGATACTGCTATATATATATATATATATATATATATATATATATATATATATATATATATATATATATATATATATATATATATATATATATATATATAGAGTTCCATTTACCCTAGTTACGGTAACAAGTCTGTTTGAAATAGTGCTCTATAAAAATAACTAAAAGTATCAGAAATTATGAATTTAAAAATTTAAAATCAGTGAGGAAAGCAATAAGCAACACTGGGACAGAGAGGTTACAGAAATTTACATGGGGAAAACGTATTTAGCGAGAACATTTAGATTAATTTTGGGATAAATTTTTGACAAATTGAATTGACATTTGTCAAACGATAAATTTGCACAGACACTATGATAAGAGTGACCTTTCTGTTGGTTTGACGGATAAGTACCAGACAACTAGGAAACAAGAGGGACGAACACCGAAACCCAGGTCGCGTCTGCAGTGGCATCCACCGGCAACCTGGTCAGCGTCTGTTCACCAGAGGTGCGGCTGCAAATACATGTCTACAAAGGCCTCAACAGCCAGTAGTACTAGAAGCCCTGTACCCAACCAGGCAAACTCAAACAAGCAACCATGGCAGTTCAACCAAAACTTTACTATACCCCAGGTGGTAACCAACAAGTAACACAAGACCTAGAAGAAGCAAACATCACAGATACTCAGGACAGAACGACTCTCAGACATCAAATACACCAGTGGGAAGTGAAGAATGAGACCAAGAAAATGACTGGAACCTCCTGGACCGAAGAAAGAAAACTGGCACACTCACAGAAAATGTAGGAAATCTGGGCCAAGAAGAAGAGAAAGATTTGAAAGCCATGAAAACTTAGCGCCATCCACTTTGGGTGCAATCCGAGGATTTATTTTATTTATTTATTTTTATATATATATATATATGTATATATATATATATGTTGTATTTGAGGTTTTCGCGGATAGATACCTGTGTTGTATTATTTTCTCGGGGATTCCGCGTTGATGCTGAGGGTTGACTCTGAAAAGAACTGAAAAGAACAGAATTAGTCGCACTCAGTATGCGTCTAACGGTTGACCCGTACGGACGCATATATCTCTTGAGAATGGCGAATGTTAGTTAGCCGAAACGTCGAGTATCCGGTTCTTTTCAGAGCCAACCCTCAGCATCAACGCGGAATCCCCGAGAAAACAATACAACACACACACACATATATATATATATATATATATATATATATATATATATATATATATTCTTCTTCTTCTTTAATCCACAGCCGGCGCATGGAGAGGTGGTCGACCTCGTAGCCAGTACGCTGCTGTTGGTGCCGCTAGATTCCGTGCTCCATTCACTATACGCTTCCATGCTAATCGATCAGTTGCAACGGTTCTTGCATCAGCTGTTGTTATTCGCTGGTTTTTTAAATCGTTCTCTACGTGTTTCAACCATGTGGTCTTCGGTGCTTGTTTTTGTGTTCTCCAATCAAGAGGTCGTTTTTTCCATAGGAGTTTGTGCGGTACTCGATTGTCGCCCATCCTACAGATGTGGCCGAACCATCGTAATCGGCGTTTTTGAATTTCCTCAACAATCGGTGTCTGTTGGTCGCACCTTTCTCTGATTGTCTCATTTCGGAGGTGGTTGAGGAGTGAGACGCAGAGAATCTGTCTCAGGCATCGCATTTGGAAGGCCTCGAGCTTGTTAAGGTCTGGTTTGAGTAATGTCCATGTTTCCGATCCATAAAGAAGAATTGGGAGGACCAGCGTCCGGTATAGGCGTATTTTGGTTTTGATGGTAATATTCGTCCGCTTCCATATGCACCACTTGAGTGAAGCAAACGTTGCTGTTTCCTGGCCTATCCGGCTGTGAACTTCGGCTGTCGAAGCTACTTTCTTCTCCACAACCAGTGATCCCAAATATTTGAACTGTGGTACCTGCTCGATTGTGCTCCCATCGAGGTAAACTCTGGCTTCAGATCCATCCGTTGTAAGCACTTTGGTCTTATCCGCATTGATTCTCAGTCCGTATGACTGGGCAATGCGGGAAATGTCATACAAGGTGTCTGTTGCTTCGGCATCTGTGTTGGCGAAAACCGCACTGTCATCGGCGAACATCAGATCGGTTAGGAAGTTTTTGTCATCATATCGAACTCCGCGTCGCCCATCAAACGCTTTTCACATAATCGTGTCGATCACAATGTTAAAAGGAGCGGCGAGGCCACGTCTCCTTGCCGGACTCCGGTTCGAATCGGGAATTCCTCAGACATGTCGTTTCGGATACGAACATTGCTGGTTGAGCCGTCGTACGATGCTTGAAGAAGTTGAATGATTTTCAGTGGCACGTGTTCGATCTTCAGGGCTTCCCACAAGCTTGTCCAATCGATGCAATCAAAAGCAGATTTGAAATCGATGAAGACGATGACAGTTCGTTTGCCACATCGAATTCTTTCTTCCATTAGCTGACGGAGAGCAAATATCTGATCGATGCATCCTCGATGTGGTCGAAATCCAGCTTGTTCTTCCCGGCTTGTTTGCTCTCGATGTTTCTGTAGTCTTGATTGTATGATTTTCATAAATACTTTGCCGACGATCGAGAGGAGGCTAATACCACGGTAATTCTTGCATTCCCGACTGTCGCCTTTCTTCAAAATAGGCACAACAATCGCTTTCTTCCACACGGATGGAACACAATCTGAATGCCATATATGCACTGTGAGAACGTGAAGTTGATGTAATAAGACGTCTCCCCCGGCTTTGATCATTTCGGCAGTTACTTGATCTCCTCCCGGCGCTTTACCATTTTTCAGGGATTTTATTGCCGTCTTCACCTCATTGATTGTTGGTTCAGTATCGGGAAACTGATTTATCGGCTTCTCAATAATCGGCAGTTCGGGTGCTGGACCTACTGGCGGATTGTGGTTGTACAGCTGATGAAAGAATTCTCTCCACCGCTGTAGACGTTCCTGAGGAGAGGACACGAAAGCTCCATCCAATTTTTTGATATTGTCATTTGTTGATGTTGTTTTGCCACTTAACCGTCAGATTGTCTGGTACAGCGTCCGGTACTCATGCCTTGACGCTGCTTCTTCCATGTCAGCCGCGATGTTATTCCAGTAAGCTTCCCGTTCCAATTTCATTTTCTGTCGAACTTCTTTGTTCAATCGTCGGTATTGTTTGAAATCGACGTGTTTCATTTGCTTCCGCTGGTCGACTAGATTGAGACAGTCGTCCGAGATCCATTGCTGCGTCCGTCGACGGATGGGCGGACACAGCTCCGTTGCACACCCCACAATAGACTCAGAAAGTTGTTTTTCTTCTATGTTGATATCGACTGGTATCGTGAGTGCTGCAAATTTGTTGGATAATGCGATTTGAAATTTTCGGCTGGTTTCAGGGTCTCGCAGACAGGCCCAGTTCCTCTTGGCTGATGGTGGTGCCTTTTTCTTTGCTCTTTGTAATTTCAATTGTAGTTTCACTTGGACAAGATAATGGTCTGATCCACAGTCGGGTCCACGCATCGCACGTACATCTTTGAGCGTCGATCGGAATCTGGTGTTGACCAATATGTAGTCCAACATCGCCGAATCGTTGCCGGATGGATTTCGCCACGTGAGTTGATGTTTCAGGGGGTGACGAAAGATGCTGTTGCCGATGATCAAGTTGTTTGACGCTGCAAATGATAAGAGGCGTAATCCGTTGTCATTTATTTCCCCGTATCCGAATTTTCCCATCGTTTCTTCCCAACCGGTTCGATCTGCACCCGTGTGTGCATTAAAGTCGCCCATAAGTACGATTAATTCGGTTTGGGGTATTGTATCCAGTGTGTGTTGAAACTGGGCATAAAATTCATCCTTGTTTGTGTCCGGGCTGGTCTCAGTTGGGGCGTAGACGGATACGATATGGGTCTTAATATATATATATATATATATATATATATATATATATATATATATATATTAAGGGTCTATATATATATATATATATATATATATATATATATATATATATATATATATATATATAATTCATTGCTTTTAGATTATTATCATCCCATGTTTCCGCTTTATCTGTTACATTTTTTAATCTCATTGTTACAACATCGCATTTTTTCCATTTATAAAATAATAGGATTCGTTTTTTCCAAATACTGTAATCTTTTCCATTAAATATCTGTATTTTAATTTCATCGGCCATTTTAAACTTATATTTATCCTTTTCAACGTATCACGTTTTTTTTTATGTTCTAATCTTCAAGCGAGTTTTTTTTAATTGTAAGCAGTGCTCGCTACTATGTTAAAATAAATCGGAAGACTCGGTTGCAGTACTTAGTGAATATTTATTAACTTACTATTTACAATTACATACTAATAACTAAATCATAACTTCTTCTATATAATCAATAATTAACTTAATCTTAATTCTTCAGCAGGCGACAGGCGACGACACAATGTTACTCCTTGCGCACACACATTCTATTTCGTATCCCCACTCTCTGTCTTCGATGTAGTACCGTACTAGGAAATTTACACATATTCCAACAGATATGATCTTAAAAACAATTTTATTCTTGTGGTTTTTGTTGAGTGCCACGAAGGTGGACTGAAAGCTATAGAATAACTTTCAAATTTCACATAAGATTTGTTTTGGTAGTCCTAAAAAGACCCAGTAATTGTTAAGGCTGAATATATTTATATATTCAGATAAATGTTATGCAAAAAATTATAAAATTCTATTATTTTCATTACTATTACCTTTTTTCGTGAATTTTTTCAATTTTTTAATAGTAACTATAATAGCAGGGGTAAAGACAAATGCAGCAGATCAAAACTCATAAAAATCGGTTCAGCCGTTCTTTAGTTTTTAAAGGTCAAAATTCAAACCTAACTGGGTTTTATATATTAAGATTAAAAGTGGGAAATCAAATTGATACATAATGAAGAAAGTTCTATTAAAATTTGGATTGTCAAATCACGGATGCATTGAAGTAGGATATGATCTGAAACAAGTTTAAAAATAGCATCTAGATAACAAAACGTTTCCAATTAAAATTATATCTGTAATAATTTGGACTCTTATAAATAAAATGTCTATTGAATATTGGTGAAGCCATACTAATTATAGATACAATCATATAAACTTATTAAAGACGAAATGTAGCTTGAATATACAAATATATTCAACCTGTTCGTAGCTCTATAATAATTTAATTAAGTCTCATTAAAAGACTTGCCATAGTCTTGATAAGACTTAATATTATAGAGCTGCGAGCTGGTTGAATATATTTTTTGATTCAAGCTACATTTCGTCTTTAATACGTTTATAAAATGTCTATATTTATATTTTAATAACATTGTATTTTTAAACGTATAAACCAGTTGGCTACTGCTTGGTAGAGTATCTATGACGAATTAATAGTTCAGTGTGCATCCGAGGGAACAACTTGATAATTTACAAGCGAATTGAAACCATTTAACTGGTTCAACCGTTCAAACATAGTTCTTTGTGCCTATTCTCCCTTGTGCTGGTGTAGCGTGCTTATTTCCGGAATTGAATCTCTTTGTAGACAACACCCAACTCTCCAATGAATGCAATAAATGCTTCTCTATTTATCCGAACAATTATTGTCTTTAAATACAAATTACTTTAATTATACAAAGATTTAAATCAATAACCTAAAAAATTACATATTTTACATAACGATTATTAAATAGGTGTAAAGTTTAAAATAAAATATCTCTGTGATTATAATATTTTCAATGCATGTGATGTATATGATTATAGCGAAGTAAACGATAGGATGAAAGCTTTGTGAGACAAAGGGAAATGGCGGTGTGTGTATTTTAAAGACTCGAGCTTTTGTGCGAAAGCTCTAGAGTGATTAGTACGAGGGCGTGGAGGACTTGGCAAATGGAAGGTGGTGATTTACCCTCACTATTAAAACGAAAAATATAATACACGGGTCTACTGCACGACTTTCATTTAGTCTGGAAAATTGCTTGCAAACAAAAAAATATCTTACAACGGCCTTCTAATTAAATTCATTCGGAAAACTAATTTGTAATTCGTGTAGTATGTAATTGAGCTTAGTTAGCGTAAATTAATTACGATCTTTTGTTACAGATGTGGCTGAGAGTTTCGATTCACATCTTCGAGGACCTGCCTTCGTAATGGAGCCTCCAACTAGACTAGAATTCTCTAATTCCAGCGGAGGCTGGTTAGATTGCTCGGCATCAGGTAGTCCGCAACCCTCAATAGACTGGCTGTCAGTGGATGGGACTTCCGTCGGAGACGTTTCCGGCATCCGACGAGTCCTTAGGAATGGGACTTTAGTGCTGCTTCCGTTTGCGGCGGCTGCATATCGACAAGACATTCACAGCACTGTCTATCGTTGCGTGGCATCAAATAATGTAGGCAGGATAATCAGCAGAGACGTGCAAGTCAGAGCTGGTAAGATAAATAACAAGAAAAAAAACACGTACATCTGACAATCCTTTTAAAAGTAACTCGGAAAACTAGCAACCAATTTCCTTAATACATAAAAGTCGAAGGGAGAACATGGGAAAACTTTTAGCTTAACTATAACAATGTCCATTCGCAAACGAATACTTTTTGATAATAATAAAAGTTTCACTATACTATTGGAGGTTAGCATTATTAAAATCGCATTACACTAAAACGCGCTTGAATAGTATTATAAGAAAAACATATTTCTTATGAAATTTAAAGATTCAGCTGTAGGCAACATTAGGTGAAACACTATAAAAATAATAATAAATAATAGACACTAGGCGTAAGTTTTACAAATTGATTATCAATTGAATTGAATATCAATTTGTGAAACTTGCGCCTAGTGTCTATTATTTATTATTATCTTTCGTATTACATTCAATAAATATAAATCGATTTCCATCCAATTTCAATCATTAGGGCCTTCTTTAGCATTTTAAATAACTTTCAAAAAACTGTTGGGCACAAATGCTATTCATTCATTTCGAATATAATATTCGGTACTTATTTATTGGAATAATATATGATGGAAAATAATAATGGAATAATATTATTGAATGGAAATGTGTTTTATATTGCTCAGGAGAAAATGTGAAATTTCTATTACAATTATTAGTTGATATATGAGTAACTCAATAAAGTTTCATATGATTAAAGCATATGACATTCAAATAATAGAAAGCTAGATGCAAGTGAGAACCTATTAAAGTAAATATATGGGATATAAACAGTGTTAAACATCAACATCAACAGGAGATTGTAAAAGGGCTAAAGGATTGTTTTCTTTAGCAACAAGTATGTTAACAGATATAACACGAATAATATGTATTTTCCGAGTTTAGACTCCGTAACTTTATACGCAAGATTATTTATGACCTTGTTGCGTTCCTATAAACAAGGCAGTAAATTTCAAACAGAGTAATTCAAACGCAGTTAGTACCTATCATCAAGAAACGTGACTTATCTTTATATTTTTTTGTAGAAGAATTTTCCCTATGGAAGTAATTATTTAATGTAATAAATTTGAAAACATTACTTCATAAATGAATTTGCAATTTACAGCTAGATTTATATTATGATATGCTTTTTGAATTAAAATTTATGCATACAAAAATTAAACATGTCCTAGTTTCAACCTGCCTTGTTCGTGCACCAAAAATAAATATTCATTAATAAAAAGTTTTTGTAGAATCCTCAAAAAACCGTGTATACAAAAAAGTGTAAAAAATATTATATCGCTTTAAAAGGAAGCCAAGCAAGAAGGTCGCCTTTTGAGATGATAGAAAAAAATAAAAAACTTTTAACAATGAAAAAGCGTCGGAAATGCTGAAAATGTGTGAACGCTGCCGCCCCATAAAAATCCTGCAATGGAAATTATGTTCACCGTGTAATAAATGTCGAGCCATGTTATATTCGCAAACCTCATTAAAAATTTATAAATGTAAACGGAATTAAACGCTTTAAGCGGAAATCCGAAGCGTCGCCGAGGAAATTTATTTTTTAATAAATTTATAATTCACGAAAATTACATTCGGTGGAATTTCATTTTTTTTCTCATTTTTTGCAGTGGTCACGCAAGCTTTTAAGGTTGACATCGAAGTTCAAGGTGCCGCTCGTGGTTGCACGGCCGTTTTGAAATGTGCTGTGCCAGCGTTCGTTAAAGATCTCGTTCGAATTATATCATGGGTTCAAGAACCTTCTTTCTACATTTATCCATCATTACAAGGAGGTATGTAACATTTAATTTCTAATAAAAAATAATTTCGAAAAATTACAAATGATTTCGAAATAAGCTAAAATCAATTTTGATTGATTTAAAAAATATTAGACCATAACATGGATCGACCATTGTCATCATATTTTTTATTTATTTTTTTATTTAATTAATATATTATCTTGGTTTTGAGACTTTTATCTACGACCACAATTGTAAATGCCATACCACACACATATGTAACAATCCGCGATTAATGTTATGTAATAATTCAAAATCAATGCAGTATGGCAAATGCATGGTAAATGCAGTAAATGACACATTTAAGAACCACGAAAAAGAGGCAAGGTCAATCAAGAAAAAACAAAATATATGATGATGTGGCGATATGGCGACCACAGATTTGAAAAAGTTAAAAATTTCACGTATTTGGGATCGCAACTAAATCAAACCAACGACGAGAGTGAAGAAATAAAGATACGAATATTAAAAGGAAATAGAACCTACTATGCGAACAGAAAACTACTTACCAGCAAACTACTAAGTCACAAATCCAAAATAACTATATATAAGTGCCTAATACGACCGGTAGTTACTTATGGCTGTGAAACATGGACCCTCCTTAAGAAGACATTTGAAAGAAAAATATTAAGAAAAGTATATGGTCCGATAAGGGAACAGGACGGAACATACAGGATAAGAATGAATCACGAACTAGAGTCTCTAATTGGAAACAACAACATAGTAAAACATGTAAAGGCACAGAGACTGAGGTGGATAGGCTATGTGCAAAGAATGGAAAAAGATCGAAACACCAAGCTTATCATGGAATGGAAACCCACCAATAGCCGACCAAGAGGAAGACCACGTAAAAGATGGAAGGAAAGCGTGGAAGAAGACATAAAAGCACTAGGAGTAAGGAATTGGAAAAGAGCAGCAGAAGATCGTGGAGAATGGCATAAAATAGTAGAGGAGGCCAAAACCCATAAAGGGTTGTAGAGCCAAAGGAAGAAGAAGAATAATTCAAAATCACTTGCTTGTTTGGTTTACGATTCGTTGATTGGTTGAGAGCTGCACGTTGATATTATTTTTAAATATAGTACTCCGTGATTTCCAAACAATCATTATACGTCACATCATTCACATAGAAGCTGTCATTAATTTCATTTCTCACGTTTAAATCTAACAAAAACTACAAATAAGTACTAAAAAAAAAGGTATATAACAATTATGAATTTATTTTCATTTCTATCAAGTTAAATAATGTCGAAGTTTTTACATCACACATATTTTTCTTATTAAACAGAAACAAATTAGTGTGGTCGTAGATAAAGTATAGTACATAACTAGAGTTGTAAGGCAATTACGTACTCGCGAAATTACGCACTCTCCGCTATGCGGGTGGTATGTAACTGTTCCGCTCGCACGTAATATGCTTCTTACAACTCTCGTTACGTTATATACCAATTAATAGTCGATGTAAAAGCCTACTTCATCAAATATGTATAGATAAACTAATATTACTCATTTTATCTATTTTTTTATCTACGACCACTATTGTAAATTCCACCATAAATTCTACATATTCACCAGTATGTTTTTCTTTGTGAATAAGGGTTCCATTGTGTTTGCTCTGTATAAAAATGGAACATAAACGTTTAAATCCTATTACCACAAAATTTCGTGTTTTTTTTTATCAAAATTATATATTTTTTGCAGTTATTGGCAAAACGTGTATGAATTTGAATATTGTCTATAGAATATAGCTGTGCGAAAATTCACATTATTAATAATAATTACCTACATTAACATAAAATAAATACCTACATTAACCTAACCTAACCTACATTATTGAAAGCGTTAAATCTTTTATCTACGACCACTATTTTAAATGCCCATTATTGTACAGTTCGTGGACTATGTAAATACATCATAACACACACGTACCTATGTAACAGTCCGCGATTAATGATAAGTTATTATTGATAACACACACGTGCGTTTGGTTTACGATCTGTTGATTGGTTGAGAGCTGCTATTACGTGCTCATACGTTCAGCGCCCCCCGTGCCACAATTCAAATTAATGGAAATTGACATTGCGTAGAAAACTCTTATTCCAATTTAATCCAAATAAGTAAATGTAAATAAACATAACCTAATAATAAATAAATTTGTTACATCAAACTTATATTTCTTATTAAACAGTAACAAATTAGTGTGACCGTAGATAAAGGATAGTATATAACTCGAGTTGTAAGGCAATTACGTACTCGCGGAATTACGCACTCCCCGCTAACTGTTCCTCTCGTACGTAATATGCTTCTTACAACTGTCATTACCTAATATACTATTAATGAGACAAATAATTATTTTACATTTTTATGTGGAGACATAAATAATAATAGAGATATGATAAAAGATAGTGGTCTGTAGCAACGTTTGTTAAACTAGGGGTCGCGACCCAAAATTGGGTGTGACTGTTTGCCATCATTTTTGTTCCAAGTTTACAATGAATATCCCCCCTTAAGGCTATCACATTGTTGCTTCCATTTCTACCACTTATATGTCTGAAAGTGGATTTACGCACAACTGCAACAATATTCTTCCTTTAGATCTTAGTTACCACGACCGAAAATTTGACATTACACCCGTCAAAATTTTACCGGCCCGTGGGCCTGTAAAATCATTGAAAATCTATTATGTTTATTATTATTTATTGTATATTCAACCTTATTGTTTCAATTTATTAATATAAAATGTGCAATTTGAAAAGTTATTGAATGAAATTGGACAATCTATAGAAGACGAAACATGAACGTTAAAATTGAATAACCTGTTGGTCCATGGCCCAGCTGTGTCCATCGTTTTGTCTCCCACACCCAGTAGAGATCTCGAAATTTTATTTTTTGCTTCAATGGAATTCCAAGTAACCTTCCCCTACGGATGTGCTTCGCTATCCTCCATGCCTCTTTATAGACGTAATATCACCTTCGTTGTCCGCAAGTAACGTAGCAGATGTTCTCCGAAAACTGTGCCCTGTGTACCTTCCCAGTCCAGGGAGTTACAGATATGAAGCAATCGTTTTTGGAATACCTCAAAGTATTTTTCCCAACAAGCTGGACTGTGCAGACTCCCTTCCTATACTGCAGGAAAAATAGTAAATACACATTTTTTGTTAGTTTTCGCCTTTGCTATTGTGACAACTAAAATAGAACCCCTGTCTTTAATATCATTCACTAATATATTTGCTTTTTCTTCCCTCCGCAAGGCCCCATAAATACCAAATATTAAAGCAACCTAAAATAATGACGTTCATACTTGTCAATAATGTCGAGAATAATAATAACCTATGTTACCTTTGTTAATAAATACGTATCATCTGGAGCTTCCGTCATAAACTTGATCACGTTTTCTTCAGATAATACCTTAGCTTTTTTGTGCTCATGACCAATGGATTTACCTTTCATGAATGAGACCAACTTACAATATTTGCTAATATCTACATTTTTCTTGATTAATAACATTTTCTTTATCATGGAATATTTAGCCCACAAAGAACTGCACTGGCAACTTTTGGACTAAAAATGAACAAAAAAGAATAACACCGTGGACAACAAATAATAAAATAACATACCTTTTCGCTAAAATACGCTAGTAATACAGTTTCATTGATAACCTTCACCTTTTTATCCTTCATCCATTCCCAAGATGAAAACTGCGTTTCATATCGGTCTTTAGACTTGCTTGGCATCAAGCCCAACACAGCTTCATCAGCTTCCACTAATATTTCGGAGGGAATTTGCTCAGCGTTTACTTCCATTCCGAAATTATGTTTTTTTTTTCTTTTATAATAATTTTTTTTTTCTTAGCAACAAATAACCTAAGTGGCGATCACCGCTCGATTTAAATCAGCGTCGTATTTTTTGTCATCGTTTTTAACCTTTATTGATAAATTTGTTTAGGTTTTCTTCAGTTGTGCGAAAAACGTTGTACATGCCTCGGGCCGGAGAAGGAGGGTGTAAGATTACACCCTTCGCCTCATAAAGGCCCTCCTCCGTAGGGCCTCAAACTTTGGCTGCGGACGTAATCTTATTCCTCCGGCCCGCTATATGTAAATAACTATTTCAGCAATGATTATGACGAGAACTAAGTATAGAAACCGATTCGACATAAATTCAACTATGCGACTATATTTAGCAAGATCCATTGAAGCAAGAATGAAAGCTTTTAAAAAATAAGCTCTAGAACACATGAGTTATTAGATTGGTTTCTTGTATATATCACCATTCCTCTCGCATTTTTCCAAGGGCTTTTTCAATTAAAAAAACCCATGGGCTTTTACTTGGTTTTTGCATTTTGTAGGTTTTCAAATCGCCCCTAAATAGAAAACTATGGGCCCAACTGATTAATGAAATGTTTTTTTTATCTCGGATTTCTACGGATTTCTTCCTATCTTCCCCAGTTTCCATATTCTCATATCAAGAGATTTCTTGTTTCCATCGCTTCGTCTATTCCATCCCTACAGCTTCTTCTAGGTCTTCCTCTCTTTCTCCTCTCCGGCGGTATGCATTCCAACACTATCCTAGGCCATCTATTCTCATCTATTCTTTTCGTGTAACCGAACCAAGTCAGTTGTTTTTTCTCAACTTCGTCTGAAATATTCTTTTTCATGCCCATTCTATTTCGGATCTCCTCGTTTCTCACTCTATCCCTCCGTGACACTCCATAGCTTCTTCTTAAAAAATCCATTTCAGTTGCAAGTGGTTTTCTCTTCAGTGTTTCTGTTATATCTCATGCTATGCTCCATATACTTATGCTCCATACGCAATCACACTTTGAATAATACTTTCATATAGTCGGTTTTTTGTTGTTCACCTTATATTCATTTCCCAAAGGATTGAATTTAGCGCTCCTATGATTTTTCTACCTTTATTATTCCTTTCTGTTATCTCATCCCTGCTATTGCCCTCTTTGTTAAATACAACCCCTAGGTATTTGGACTCTTCTACTCTTTTTATGAATTCGTTTTCTAAGAAAAGATTATTGTGGTTGTTTGTACCTATTGCCAGGTATTCGCATTTACTCATGTTGATCAATTGACCAGCTTTTTCGTATCCCTCTTTCAGTTTTCTGACCATATCGTCTTCATCTTCTGCTATCACAACCTCATCGTCAGCAAATTCTAAACTATAGAGCGTGTCATCTCTCACTCTCAGACCCATTTGTGCACACTTTCTTGTCCACCCTCTATGCGATCGGTCAGGGTAAATATTAAAAAGAGTAGGGGATAGACAACACCCCTGACTGTGTCCCTTGGAGGTCTTAAAACTCTATGTCAGGCCTGTTACTAGCTTCACTCTTGCAGAATTGTCCCTATAGTAGTTTTTAGTGACCTGTAGTTAAGTCGGTCTGAACTCTAGTTCCTCTATTCTTTCTCATAGTTGTGATATCGGGACACTATCGTAAGCCTTTTCTAGATCTATAAGGGCTATATGTGTTCCTCTTTGCATACGCTTCTCTAAGGCTATTTTAAGGGTGAAAAGGTTGTCGATTGTTGAGGGACACGCTCGAAATCCAGCCTGTTCTTCGGGTAATTTCTCTTTAATATGGTCTTCTATTAGGGTCTTCAGTATACGATAATATATTCTGCCTATGGTAGGTATGACAGCGATTCCCCGGAAATTATGGGGGTCATTTCGTGATCCCTTTTTATGTTTGGCTGTAATATATGACGTTCGCCAGGCTTTTGGAATATCTGCACCATTTAAGGCCGATTCTCATATACGCGATACTCAGCTACGCGACGTCACGCGACATTGTCTGTCAAATAATGATTATATTGTTTTAAATGGGCACGTTCTCACTCTGGCTACGCGACGTGTCCGTTTAAAACAATGTAATCATTATTTGACAGGCGATGTCGCACGACGTCGCGTAGCTGATTGTCGCACATATGGGAATCGAACTTTAGACACCGCTTAAATAAATTCTTCAACATAACCTTCAGTTTTTTCAGGGCCAAATCTTACAAATTCCGGGTGTATTCCTCCTGGTCCTGGTGATCTTCTGAGTTTATTCGTTTTAGTTGCTTCCTTTACGAAGGACATATCTAGTTTCAAGGTTTCCCCATCGATGTAATTTGGTTCATTTTCCTCTACATATTGTGGCCTTGTTTCTGTTAAGAATTCCGTAAAATGATCTACCCATCCTTCCTTGGAGATGTTATTAATTGTGAATCCAGTTCTTGATGAGGTTCTTAGCGATTTGACAGTCTTCCTTGCCTCTGAACTCTTAGTACCGCCTATATTTTGGTCGCCGTATTCGCACTTTTTGCACGAGGCGTTTTTCTTATTTATGACTTCTTGTTTCACTTTCCTATTTAGTTGCTTGTATCTCTTTGATCTCAGGGTCTCCCTTCTGGATAAACTTTTGATATATTTGTTTCTTTTCGGTTATTGGTTCCTCTTTTTCTCTATCCCAACAACATGGTTTGCTCTTCAGATCCGTCGTCCCTAAAGATTCCATCGCATCTTCCTTTATGTAGATTGTAGTATTGGTGGTGGAACTTGTACTGCAACCTTCGTAGATCTATTGTACCGCACCCTCTTTCTCTAAAAGTTGGTATACTTACCCACTTAGAGCGCCTCCTCTAGTCCTGATTCCTTTAGAAATTTCAGGATCTGGGTGAGATTCAAGGACTGCAACTCCTGTGCGTTCAAGCAGTGGGCCTCAAGATACATCTGTCTCTTGCGGAGCAGTGCTCCGCAGTGTTCCTTTATACGTTGTATAATGTGTTCATATTCGGTTTCAGTACTCCTTTGTTGTTGCACCAATTTCTGTTGAAGTCGTCTTTCATATAGAAACTTTGTACTGTCGTATTCAAAACATTCTATGTTAAACATGTTTACATCTTCTCATTGTTCCTCGCGACATTCTTGTGATTTATTTTGATTTTGTGCTATATAAGGTATATCTTCGCCTTTACTAGGCAGTGATCGCTTCCGCAATCAGCCCCTCTCATGACCCGTACATTCTGCACCTTAATTTTTGCGCCCTGTTTGACAAGCACGTAGTCTATAATTGACTTGCAACCTATCGTGTGTTGATACCAAGTATACTTGTGGATGTCCTTCTCTGCGAAAAAGGTCATAAATGTTATTTCTGTGTTGAATATTGCAGCATTAGATCAATATGGAATTTAAAAAAACATTATTAATATCGAAAAGTGATAATAACATCCACTTTACTACTAATTAAATTTACTACAGCTTTACTAATTAAATCAATTTTGATTTAATTAATAAAGCTGTCTCAAAGTGGATGTTATTATCACTTTTCAATTTGAGTGGGCATTGTTTATGTGACTGTATAAATCATTGTCAATTTGAACATTATTAATAATATGTTTCATTGAGAACGTATTGTAGGCAGAACCAAATGTATTATCCTGAAAAGTTTGAGAAACGCTGGTTCTATAAATATTAATCGAATATTGAATGGAATTGTTAAATTAAACATTCTTAAAATGCATATGCAAGAGTAATAACCCGGATTGTTTCAATGCATGCCGCAATATTCACTGTTGACCACTTGGGGTTGCGTTCGGAGTGTTTTAGTAAATACTTAATTTCTGAAATTTCACCATTGTAATCTACAGTAATCTTTACCTGCCTTTCTATTTGCAGTATCTCTTCCCGTATTTATCCAAGCATTATATCTATTATTCTCCCTCCCTCAATACGCCTCTCAGATTCAATCGAAGACAAGAGGGATCGGCAATCCCACTAATATTTTATTTTTCTTTTTGTTTATTACTTTTCGTATTTCACAGATTCACATACTATTGTGGCTGAACATACAAGGAATATAATAATGCACTCGTTCCGGCAGAATTCTGAACCTCATTTTCATTGGTCTTGGTCCTACCTGCTTTTTATTATTTAGTATGCAAATGACGCATTAGATCTCGCCCCCTCGTTAAAAATAATCCCTTGTTAGGTAAGTCTTGCGTTGATGTAAGATGTTGTTTAGTCTAATCCCTCGTGGACGTGTTCTTTCATTCATATCTTACCATTTAACAACAACTGCACTTCTATTTTCTTTTTCAGAATTCTGTTTACTGTACTGCGAAATCGGAATACTTGAGTGGCAAATTACTTTTTATTCTGTTTTCATTTATAATCATTGAATTATCGCTTCTCTTATTTTTATGACGATTATAAAGGTCGATTCCCATATGTGCGACACTCAGCTAGGCGACGTCGTGCGACTTCGCCTGTCAAATAATGATTACATTGTTTTAAATGGACACGTTGCGTAACTGTCGCGTAGCCATAGTGAGAACGTGCCCATTTAAAATAATGTAATCATTATTTGACAGGCGATGTCGCGTGACGTCGCGTTGCTGAGTGTCGCGTATATGAGAATCGGCCTTAATATTGTGAATGTTTAAACAAAGCTCTAACACTAAAATTAAAATCATACATTTTCAATTGTTGAGGATGTTAAAACGATAATTAGAACTTTAGGATCAGAATCAGAATTTTTCGATTAATGTGTATAGAGGAATTAAACCATCAATAATTCAATGCAAGTTAAATCGGGTTTTTCAGCAGAATATTATTATTTTAAGTGTATTAATACTACGTTCAATGTTAAACAAATTAAATAAAATTACATTTCAAATTGTAGTATTATCTAATTTGTTAAACTTAATCAAGTCGGAACACAGCCTGAATATATAATGTATTCAACCTTTCCGGAGCTCTATAATACCAATGAGTCTTTTTAGGACCACCAAAAACAAATCTCAATTTCACATGAGATTTGTTTTTGGTAGTATTATAGAGCTCCGGAAAGGTTGAATATATTTATATATTCAGGCTGTGTTCCGACTTTATTAAGTTTATTTGATTATCTTTAATGTAGTATGGTTTTACCAGTTCTAAATCTAGTTTGTTGATTATGTGTTGGAGAAGCAGATGTGTCTGGAGTAGATTCAGGTTTGAGATTATAGAGTCATACTACCAAGCCTTAGGTTCCCAGTTCGAATCCGGGACACAAATATGGAATAATGAGCCACCGTTCTCCTTTGCATGGCTTTGGCAAAGTTATCACAGTAAAAATCTGCCTCGAAAACCGCCCCTAATAGTATCTCGTCATCCATGTTAAAAACTGTAAGGGCTGCGTATACTTATGTAACATCAAGACACCAATACACAAGGCAGAGAGAGGCGGTACATATCCTGCTTAGGGCAGTAGTACCAGTGAAAAGAAGGAAGGAAAAGGTTTAGTGGATTGTAGTGGTGACGTGTACTGCAACCATTATAGATCCATTGTACCGTACCCTCTTGCTCTAGTCGTTGTTATGCTTACCCATTCAGAGCGCCTCCTCTAGCCCTGATTCCTTTAGGAATTCCCAGATTTTGGTGGGATTCAAGGATTGCAACTCCTCTTTTTACAAACAGTGGGCCCCAAGGTATCTGTCTCTTGCGGAAACAGTGCTCCACAGTTCTTGGATATATTTTTGGGGGTTTTCTCTTCTGAGCTGTAGAATCTTCAATTATTATCTTTCTCCATGCCTAGGCAGAACCTCATTATGTATTTTCTACGTCTCCTGTAACTCGTGTCAAAATTCTAAGCGTGTCCATGTTTAATTTCAGGCATGGTTTTGTTCTTTTCTAGTTATAAGATCCCAGCATTTAATTGTATTGTAATAGCTCGCACAGGTGTTTCCTTTGTTTTCTTATTTCTTCATCGAAACTTTTGTGGATGGTGTTCATACTCATACCACAAAAGGGTTCCAGATCTATAAAGGGATTACTAGATCTCTCGTTTGCTAGGTGTTCTGCACGGCTTCTTCATTTTCTTCTATACCAGTGTGTCCTTGAACCCAGTAAAGTGTTACTTCATTTTCTCTGCCAAGCTTGTTTATCTTTCCCACACAGTCTCATACCAATTTGGATCTGATGGTGTATGAGCTAATAGCCTAGATTGTTGCTTGACTATCTGGCAGAATATCAATTGGTTTCCTGTTAAGCTTAAATTGTGCAAATCTTTCGATTGCATGTATCTCTGCTTGGAAGATGCGTCGGTAGATTCTCATGAATTCGAAGTACTTGGTATGAGGCACAAATGCTGGTGTAGCTTCATTAGCCTTCAATCCATCTGTATACCATTTTATGGCATTTTGCTCCATGTGTTATGCTGAGGATTCGGTTTTACTTCCACATATTGCTGTGTAGTTTTTTCTAAATGGTATTTGCATACCAGTTTCTCTTTTAGTATTTCCAGTCAGCAGATCTTGGCAACGAGGGTTCCCCGATCTCTGCTCCTGATTTTTTTACCTCGGCCTATTGCTTCCTTAAAGGCGGTGGTGGCCTAGTAGATAAGGTGTCAGAGGGTGTCAGACTATCCATCCATAAGTTCACGGTTCAAATCCGGTGATACAAATGTGGAAAAATAAGCCGCCGTTCTCCTGGGCATGGCTAAGGCAAAGGCATCACAGTAAAAATTTGCTTCGAAGACGTGCCCTAATAGTGACTCGCCATCCATGTTAAAAGCTGGTGTGGTTTTGGGGGTTCAAACCCCCTCCGCAATATGCAAGATATAACAAATATTATATTGAAATAAGGAGAGACGAGGAGAGACTCTCTTCAAGAGAGCATGGTAGATATAGAGTTTGGGAACTCTTGTGTGTCAGTTTTAGAAAGTGAATTGGAAATCAGTTTTAGAAAGTGAACTGTTATTGGATTTTCTTCAAACTTACCTACAGTTTGTTGAAGAAGAACTCCTATTCATTGGTGGTGACTTAAATGGCCACGTTTGATAGAATAGAATGAAGAGGCAAATGGTTTCGACAGAATACATGGTGGACAAGACTTTGGAGAGCGAAATGAGAATGGAAACAGAATCCTGGAATTTGGTGATTTCAGTTTGACTAACACCTTTTACAGAAAGCGGCCATCGCACCTAATTACCTTTAGTAGTGGTGGAAGAAGATTCCGCATTGGTGCAGATTGATTATTGGTATAATAATTAAACTTCAGATCATGAAGGAGTGATCTGAAGTTTGTCATGTACAAGTCATACCATCAGACAATATTGCACCTCAGCATACAAGAAGAACATGATACAAGATAGAACGAATAAGGGTTCCATTACATGATAACCAACATGATACAAGGAGAAGAGATGATTCTCCTCAATTTTAGGATTCGCCGTGATCTCTGCAAGAAAAGTCTTAAATCTACATCGGAACGAATTAAAAGTTGGAAATTAAATCAACATCACATCCAGCTGAAAAAATGTATAGGTTCTCTAGCTATGCCAGAACAAGGTTAACACGTTGATGAAATCTGGACAAAGGCCTACACACATCTTAAGACTTGTGCTACTAACATCATGAGAAACCAAAACCTGGACGCAGTTTTATTAATAAAGAGATATGGTGGTGGAATGCTCATGTCCAAGATGCCATCAGGATGAAGAAATTAGAAAATAAGACGTGGCTCCAATCGCGAATCGATCTTGATCGTCAGCAATATATAAGATTGAAGTCGTTGGCAAAACAGGAAGTGTGAAAGGCTGAATCAGAGAGAGATACACGCCTTCGTTACATAATCAATACTCATTTTGCCCCAATTGCCTCATACCAATGTCGTTTTATGAAAGGTACAGGGCGAATAGATGCTATTCACGCCACTCGTCGTTTGATGGAAAGGCACCTAAAAAAGGGGAAACCACTCCATATAGCCTTCTTGAATCTTGTAAAAGCCATCTACAGGGTACCTCGTGATCTAATATGGTATGCACTACGACAGCATGGGGTACCAGAAATATATTTTCAATAGGTTCAGCTTTTTTATCGGAATGCCACCAGCTATGTCCGATGTGCTCAAGGAAACTCCGCGACTTTTTCCCATCATAGTTGGTGTTTATCAGGGGTCATGCAACTTTTCCCAGCAGAGTTGGTCTTCATCAGGGGTCGCTCCTGTTTATCATATGTCTTGACACCATCGCAACCGAACTACTGCAACCCCATTCCTGGACCTTGCTCTATGCTGACGATATCATTGTAGCATGCAAGTCTCGAAACAACATGTTCAATGTTGGAAAACTGCACTAGACACCCATGACCTACGACTTAACATTGGGAAGACAGAGTATATGGAGTGTGGAGTACCAAGTGAAGGATCTATTCACATTGATGCCACTGAACTCCAAAAATCATCTGTATCAAATACTTGGGTACGCTAATCAATTCGGATGGTCAAACACTCTCAACAGAGTCAACGCTGCATGGCTGAAATGGCGCCAAGTCTCTGGAGTTCTTTGTTCTAAGTCAAAAATTTACAGAACCATTTTTCGACGATTGGCACTGTATGGTACTGAATGCTGAACAACTACATGTCATGGAGATGAAGATGATTGAATCCCTGGATGCAGGGACTTACTAGACTGGTCCGCATCAGGAATTATAATGTTAGTAGGGAAACATCCTTCGTTCTAGAACCTCCACCTCCACTTCCGGTCCCCACCCTAACGATCATCCCCCATTTCCGGTACCGAACACCCGCCCCTCTCCCCCCAATTTTGAGTGACAAATGAAATATATTATTTCTTATTCAGTTTACGTAATCAGTTTAGTATTTGAACTTCCAGATTTTAAATGTATGTCAAGGAAATAACATCCAATAATTTTTATTACAACTACTACTACGACAGTAAATGAAGCCGCAACGCGCGCCTAGATAGGACCGGGTGGTTAACCTTGATAAAATATATTCTAAACAATCCTGTTCAGTTTAAAATTGCAACCGCTGTACACTGTTGTACGACTACAGCAATAAGAAACGCCGCGTGATCAATTTTGTGTTTGAACTTAAACTTGTAAACGCGTGTAAGGAATTATGGAATTGTGAAATAGTTGATAAGAATTGCCGTGTCAGCATTTTCTTGTTTCAACTTGTCTAGATGAGAGTTTGAACTTATTCGGTATATTCTGAGAAATTTGGATGAGCCATTGAACACGTGCAAGTATGGAACTGTCGAGTCAACATTTTTCTGTTTCAACTTGTCTGGATGAGTCTTTAAACACGTAATACATTCGGCACATTTTGATTAGCGTATTGAGTCTAAATATTGAATATTCACCGTAAACTTCCAAGAAGATAAGGTTGGAGCCGCAGACAGCGAAATAATTTATGTACCATATGCAATCAACAATCCCCAACAAGGCTAAAGTATGCAGGAGATCTACGATCACAGAAACGCATCCAAGCAACAGTGAAGCCGGTCGAGCAGAACATCGTCCAAGCTTGTGTCAGTTTAAGAACAGACTGTTCAGCTATAGAATTGATGGTTCACGGGTTTGATGTAGATAGCTTTGTTAGTAAATAGAACAGCTACTGTACGAGAATCCGCACAACCCTTCACATGGAATCCTGTGAACCCATGAATTCCTGAAGTTGTATATGAAATCTACGCTCACGCACGATTCCATACTTGTACGGGTTTAATGACTCATCAAAACTTGGTCTTACTCTAAAATCCGACCACTTTCTATACACTTTCCATTCACTTTCCATCCACTTTCTACCCACTTTCCATCCACTTTCCATCCACTTTCCATTCACTTTCCATCCACTTTCCACCCACTTTCCATCCACTTTCCATCCACTTTCCATCCAATTTCCATCCACTTTCTATCCACTTTCCATCCACTTTCCATCAACTTTCCATCCACTTTCCATCTACTTTCTATATCCATCCACTTTCCATCCACTTTCCATTCACTTTCCATCCACTTTCCACCCACTTTTCATCCACTTTAGATCCACTTTCCATCCACTTTCCATTCACTTTCCATCCATTTTCTACCCACTTTCCATCCACTTTCCATCCACTTTCTATACACTTTCCATACACTTTCCATTCACTCTCCATCCACTTTCCACCCACTTTTCATCCACTTTCCATCCACTTTCCATCCACTTTCCATCCACTTTCCATCCACTTTCTATACACTTTCCATCCACTTTCCATTCACTTTCCATCCACTTTCCACCCACTTTTCATCCACTTTCCATCCACTTTTCATCCACTTTCCGTCCACTTTTCATTCACTTTAGATCCACTTTCCACCCACTTTTCATCCACTTTCCATCCACTTTCCATCCACTTTCCATTCACTTTCCATCCATTTTCTACCCACTTTCCATCCATTTTCCATCCATTTTCTACCCACTTTCCATCCACTTTCCATCCACTTTCTATACACTTTCCATCCACTTTCCATTCACTTTCCATCCACTTTCCATCCACTTTCCATCCACTTTCTACCCACATTCCATCCACTTTCCATCCACTTTCTATACACTTTCCATCCACTTTCCATTCACTTTCCATCCATTTTCCACCCACTTTTCATCCACTTTCCATCCACTTTCCATCCACTTTCCATTCACTTTCCATCCATTTTCTACCCACTTTCCATCCACTTTCCATCCACTTTCTATACACTTTCCATCTACTTTCCATTCACTTTCCATCCACTTTCCACCCACTTTTCATCCACTTTCCATCCACTTTCCATCCACTTTCCATCCACTTTCCATCCACTTTCCATCCACTTTCCATCCTCTTTCCATCCACTTTCCATCCACTTTTCATCTACTTTCTATCCACTTTCCATCCACTTTCCATCTACTTTCCATCCACTTTCCATCCTCGATGCTCAAGATTTGAAGCTGTTTAGAAGCAATAGCTGATTAAAGCTGGATAAAGCTGTTTAAAAGCTGATTAAAGCTAATTAAAAGCTGATTAATGTGGATGGAAAGTCGACGGATTTAAGAGTTTGACCTCGTTTTGATGAGTCATTGAACCCGTACAAGTATGAAATCGTGCGTGGGCGTATATTTCATGTACATCTTCAGGAATCATAAATTTGTGGGAAGTGGAGGTTCCAGAACGAAGGATCTTTCCCTACTAATGTTCGAGCTACATTTGGTATGGCTCCATTCGCTGAAAAAATGAGGTAGCCGTCTACCTACCTACCGATCTTAGGGTCTACCGACCCTAAAATAAAGGGGGATTAATGCTAAGAATTTTTAATACTTTAAACTTACTTTAAAAATGCATATACTTTCAAATCAATACCCTATCTATAAACTTGGCCGAAATTCTGTAAGAGAATTTATATATTAGTTCTATATTCAATACTAATTCACTACTCCACCTTGTTGAGTAATAATCCTTTATATTCGGCAAAATACTTTTGCTAACTCTTTATTAACGAGATGTCATCAAATGTGTGGAAGAAAAAATATTATAATACCTGTTTCATATTTATAAATATATACTGTAGCATTATTCATCTGTACATAGAAAAGTTTGAAACAATTTTTCATTTTGTATATGGGTTAAGCATTTAATGTCTGTAATATGTAGAATGTGAGAACTAACAGGAGTGTGTACGATATCGAAATACTACGTCATTATATCTAGTTCATGATCCACGGGCTTATATTCCAACGATCCGACATAAAAAGCTTGTTTATATTCTCTGAAAGAATATATGTATGGAAACGCGCTATTTGCATGCAAAAAATGATATATTCTACATATTCACCAATATGTTTTTCTTTGTGAATAAGGGTTACATTGTGTTTGCTCTGTATAAAAATGGAACATAAGGTTTAAATCCTATTATGTATTACCACAAAATTACGTTTTTTTTTTTTTTGTTATAATTATATATTTTTTTGCAGTTGTTGGCAAAACGTATATGCATTTAAATATTGTCTATAAAATGTAGCTGTGTGAATATTCATATTATCAATAATACACATTATTGAAATCTTTAAATCATGAAACTTCTTTTACGAAAATATTTATAGGGTTGATTTAATACATTTATCTACGACTACTATTGTAAATGCCCATTATTATACAGTTCGTGGACTATTTAAATACATCATAACACACACGTATGTAACAGTCCGGGATTAATGATAAGTTATGATTGATAACACACATGTGCGTTTGGTTTACGATTGGTTGAGAGCTGCTACTACGTGCTCATACGTTCAGCGCCCCCTAGTTTGAATTGTCACAATTTAAACTAACGGAAAATGACATTGCGTACATTGGGTTGCCTATATCTATGAACACTCTTATTCCAGTTTAAAAATAATAAGATATGTAACCATCAAGAATGTGTTTCTTTTCATTTCTTTCAAGTTAAATAATGTCGAGTAACAGTTATATATGAAAATACAACTGTTTGTTTATTATAATGTTAAATAATGATAATTAAGTAAACATAACTTAATAAAAAATAATTTTTTTACATCAAACATATTTTTCTTATTAAACAGAAACAAATTAGTGTTTGGTCATGGATAAAGTTTAGTACATAACTCGAGTTGTAATAAGGTGACCAGATTTTTGAAACGCGAAAGCAGTACATAAGCTATTTGAGATATGGGGATTTTTATTTTTTCCGCCTAGCCGAGTTTTTGAAAACTTTCAAGGTCAAACGTTCTAGAATTGAAAGTTAACGTTCACTGTTAACCTAATTTTGGAAGGAAAAGTGACAGTGCCCACTTACTTTTACTTATTTCCAGATTATTTAAACGCTAAAACAATACATTGGATGAGTCGGATGGAGGAGTAATGGTTATGCATGTGCTTTACAAAAAAAAAATAATAAAGAAAATTTGAATGAACTTCGCGGGCCGCATAAAATGTCGGCGCGGGCCGCATGATTTTGCCCATTGCGCCATTTGCCCAAACCTGCTGCATTGTAGATTGTAGATTATAGATATGGTGGTGACGACTTGTACTGCGACCTTTATAGATCTATTGTGCCCCACCCTCCTCCTCCAAGTGTTGGTGTACTTACCCATTTTAGAGCGCCTCCTCTAATCCTGATTCCTTTAGGAATTTCAGGATCTGGGTGGGATTCAAGACATGCAGCTCCTCTGCTTTCAAGCAGTGAGCCCCAAGGTACATCTGTCTCTTGCGGAGTAATGCTCCGCAGTCTTTGAACAGCTGTATGGGGGTTTCCTCTGCTGAGCCACAGAATCTGCATCCATCATCCTCCTCTAGGCCTAGGGCCTTGAGCTGTTTCCTAAGTCTACGGTGTCCCGTCAGGGCTCCTGTCAGGATTCTGAGCTTGTTCCTGCTTAGTTTCAGGCAAGCTTTTGTTCTCTTCTGGTTAAAAGATCCCAGCATCACTTTGGATTGCCTTAGCCCTGGAAGTTCGTTCCAGGTTTTCATCCATTTTTCTCTTATTTCTTCATCTAAACTTTTGCGGATGGTGTTTACGCTCATACCGCAAAAGGGTTCCGGACCTATAAAGGGGCTACTGGATCCCTTGTTTGCTAGGTGATCGGCTTCTTCGTTTCCGTCTATACCAGTGTGTCCGTGGTACCCAGTATAGCGTTACTTTATTATCCCTGCCAAGCTTGTTCAGCTTCCCCACACAGTACCATACCAGTTTGGATCTGATGGTGTATGAGCTAATGGCCTTGATGGCTGCTTGGCTATCTGACAGGATAGCAATTCGTTTTTTGCGGTAATTCCTGTCGAGGTTAAACTGTGCACATCTTTCGATTGCGTGTACCTCTGCTTGGAAGATACTTGGGGATGTTGCCATGGATTCGAAGTATCTGGTACGAGGTCCAAACACTCCTGCAGCAGTGCCTTCCTTTGTCTTCGAACCATCTGTATACCACTTGATGGCATTTTGCTCTATGTGGTATGCTGAGGATTCGTCGCTCCAATCGGCTTTACTACTACACATTGCTGTGTAGTTTTTCTCGAAGTGGTATTTGCATACCATTTCGTCTTTTGGTACTTCCAGCCAGGGGATCTTGGCAGCGAGGCTGTTTCGGTCTCTGCTCCCGATTATTTTACCTCTGCCGATTCCTTCCTTGCTGAATCTTACGATCGCCGATCTGGCGGCGCTCTCCACCACAAGGTGCAGCGGAGTCAGATCCAGCAGCAGCTCCAATGCTGCTGTCGGACACAACCCCATCGCCCCCGTGATGCAGACACACGCCAGTCTTTGAATCTTCTCAAGCTGTTTCCTCATAGATGCCAGCTTGATTCTACTTCCCCACGCAACTGCCCCATAAGTGATTGCAGGTCTCACTCTCATGGTGTACATCCATCGCAGGATAGTGGGGTTACAACCCCACGTTTTTCCTGCCAGATTTCTGCACACCATTAGGGCGCGTTTGGCTTTACCTACCACTGCCTCAGCGTGTCTATTCCATAGGAGTTTGCTATCTAGTGTAATACCCAGATACCTTATCTCCTGTTGGTATTCTACTGCCTTCCCATCTATGAGTATGGGAGATAGGCAGTTTAGTTTTCTCCTTCTAGTAAATGGTATCACCGTGGTTTTGCTCTGGTTGAGTTTCAGTCCCACTGTTTGACACCATCTACTAGTTACGTTGAGGCCTCTCTGAACAATTTCACAGAGGGTTCCCTCAAATTTCCCTCTAGCCATTATGACTATGTCATCGGCGTAACCTTGACATTTGATGTCTAGGTCGTTTAGCCTAACCAGTAGTTCATCAACTACCAGGCTCCACATTAGCGGTGATAGTACACCTCTCTGTGGGCACCCTCGAGTTGTGGAGATCCTAATGGTGAACCACGACAAGGTGACTTTCAGAGTGAGGGAACCTGCTGCATTAATCTGAATGTTGTGTTTGTCACTCTTGCAATGTTTTGGTATTGCTGGTTTGTCACTATTAGCTATACTGAATTGTGAGCAAATTGTTCGCTTTGGAAAAGCATAAAATCACAGTTCTAATTATTTATTTTGCCAATATTGTGCAAAGCAGTACAATCAGTACATCTTAGAGAAAGGCAGTGCAAATGCAGTGCGATAAAAATTGGACAGTACATACTATCTCAAAGAAGTACTGTACTGGCTAAAGCAGTATGCCTGGTCACCTTAGTTGTAAGGCAATTACGTACTCACGGAATTACGCACTTTCCGCTACGCGGGTCGTGCGTAACTGTTGCATAATTTGCTTCTTATAACTCTCGTTACGTAATATACTATTACAAAATAACAAAGTCGTTTAAAATTGTGTTTAAAAAATGTTTATATTTAAACGTTTTTTGTGGAAATATTTATAGATTTTATTTAATATATTTACACATATTACAAAGTCCTTTACCGTTGCATTTAAGAATTTATTTATTATCTTCGGAAAGTAATGTCGTTTTTTAACATTAAATTCAAAGGTTTTTATTTTTAATTAAGATTTCGTAAGAATTTTTCGATTCAAATATGATATTTTAGTTTCGAAAACTTACTCCAAATGAAATATGTGTAAGAATATATAAATTATTTGTAGAGGTAAATGTAATTTAAATTGATTGAAAATGTTAATAAATTTTGTGAAGCTTTCTATGTAGCAATTGTCAATATGCAACACAACTATAAATTGAAACTGATTAAATGATTTGTTATCAGAAATGCCAATAATAGGATTATATTGTCGTTCCAAATTGAATATAACTTTATTCGACGATCGACATAAAAGCGTCGCACATTGCGAAACGAATTAAAAAAACACAAATATGCGCGTGGAATAAAATTGGAAATTTCTCGAATCCCGCTTTTCTCGCCATTTCACGATTCAATACATCACTGTTATATACTTTTGAGTTTTTTGTTTATGCGGAAAACTTTTTTGAATCGTTCCCACGAACAATACAAATCCGATTATATGAAAAAAAGTATAATATTTGCGAGATTTAAGTATCGAGGTAAGCTTTCTTCCGTTAAAGAAAAATATACTCGGAACATTATTGGGCAGCGTTATTTTAAAAATAACACAATTATATTTCACGTGAATATTGAAACTTTGTAATAAATATTGTAACAAGGTTGACTTGCTATTTATTTCTTAAAGCAATGGCTTTTATTTAGAAGATGAGTTGGGTCCAACTTAATGAAACAAAACAGCAATTTTGAGTCAAATTAATGCGCAGCTAAGTTGTTCTTTATTAAATTGTTTGTTGTTGTTTATTAAATTTAATTCTGTACCTCATAATCATGAGTAATGCCTCGCAGATTATTGAATTTCTCCTTGTTAGGAAAATAAAAGCTTCTATACCTTTTATTGTCGACTGAATGGTTAAAGCCAGTTGTTCACAATCTTTTTAAGCATTTCACACTAAATGTGTTAATGTTTCTATCGAAGTGCCAGACCCGAAGGTTATCCCAGGAAGCCATTTAGCAGAAAATAATAAACAGCGAAAACAATAGAAAATAGAGAAAGCAACATTCATCGCTAATAAATTATCTGAAATGTTGAAATTTTAGGAATTAGGAAACGCTAGCCTGCGCCAGCAAATTGGCGTTATATAGAAGCGGCCACCTTCTACTTAACTATAATGATATCATATTCTAGTACACAGGTTCTTAAACAGGGGTTCGCGGAGCCAAGGAGGTTCGCCTAGTCATTGCCTTGGGTCCGCGAGATCGCGGAAAATAAAAAAATTGTTGCAAATAGTTCAAAAGGACGATGATATATTCAATACATTTTACTACTATTTCTATACATTTTATGTCTTTTATTTTATATCCTAACAAAAATGAATGTTTCCTAATGAAAATAACCATTTAAGAAAATAACCAGCGATATATTTTTACCCATGTTTATTAGAAGTATAAAGTAAGGTTACCTTATTCAAAAATGAATGTGTCCTAATGAAAATGACCAATTATTAAAATAACCAGCGATATATTTTTATACATATTTATATACATAAGTCTCGTGAACGAAGTGAAATGCCCAAGGTTGGGGTGGGGTTTACAAGAACAAAGTTGTTCAAGAGTTTGCTTCCTCAACATTGTTGGTTTTGTCTTTCCCAGTCATAATGAAGTTTGTGTCATCCGCATATAAAGTACAATGTCGTCTTCTTATATAGTTAATTAAGTATGCGGTGTATAGTAAAAATAATGTTGGTCCCAATACGCTTCCTTGTGGTGCCCTTTTGTACATATTGTCTATGATTGTCCAGTTCTATTTCCAATATTTACTGATACATGCCGTTTCCAGTTTCCAGGTAGGATTGTATCCAACAGCCCGCTTTTCCTTTGACCCCATAACTGTTTAGTTTGTTTAACAAAATACTATGAGAAAAATTTTAAAAGCTTTTGTTAGATCGCAGAATATTCCTATGGGCTGATCCTCTACACCAACTTCCTGTAATATTTTGCTGTAGAATTCTATTAAAGCTGTCGAGGTGGATTTGTCTTTGCAAAAACCATGTTGCTGAGTAGGGATCAGATTATATCTTTCGATAAATGGAGTTATTCTGGGTTGCATGTAGTATTCTAGAATTTTCGCTAGTACCGATATGAGGGCAATTGTTCTATAGTTTTGAGTAGCTTTGGTTGCTCCTTTTTGTGCACTACTATAATTTTTGTTCTGTCTATCTAGTCTTGTCTGTTTAGTCTAGCTTGTCTAGTGGAAATCAAAATCTAATTAATTCAGATATAAACATAGAACAGATATATAAACCAAATAAAGTGTTTCAAATAAAAAGGCATATAAACTTAAAGTGTTAATAAATAATTGTAATAATAATAATTAGCTGAATTAACAGAAGAAGGAAGTGGGAGAGCGGATGAAATGATATTGGCAGAGAGTGAGGACAAAAAAATAATGTAAAAACTGTCAAACGTGGTGGATAGTTGGCCATAACGACTAAAAAAAAAATAAGCTGAATGCATATATTCTTGCATTGTATAAGCTTCTCTTCTTCTTAGACCTACTTTGGAACACGCTTGTTCAACTGTTGGGCTTTGATCTTTGCTCAGTATTGTCGCATCATCTGCCGGTGTAACTCCTTTCTCTATTCTGTCCAGGTCTGTTTAGCTTCTCTATTATTTATAATTATATTATTTATTATTATTTATATGATGAATTATTATTTATATGATGAATCTATTATTTTATGATGAACCAAAAACGTTTTCTTGTAATTATTTAAGTTACTACTAAGTTTGTGTCCTGGTAGGACATTGTATAATTTAATTCCGATGAATGTTGGGCTGTTCTCCGTCCTTGTCAACTTATGTCTGGGTGTGGTGTAGCTTAGATCAAGCAGCTGTCTAGTGTGTTGGTCTTGTGGTAGAAAATATGTATCGAAATACTTTTTGTGTTTATAAATGAAAACCAGTATCTCGTAGATGTATGTGCCTACTAATGTTATAATTCTCGTTATGTTATATCTTCTCACGATACGATTCTCAGAAATTTAGTTTGTAGATTATTCTGATAACTGATAACTTGTTTTTTGATTCGAAGAAGATTTTTGCAATCTCGACTCACACCCCAAAATATGATACCGTGCTGCAAAATGGAGTGAAAATTTGCGAAATATAATTTTTTCAACACTTCTACAGATTCCATAGAAGATTGAAATATTCTAAGAGAAATAATGGCCTTATTTAATTTAGTTTAGGCATTAAATAAACTCTATGGTTTGTCCAATCTAAGGTCTTGTCCACTCCTAGTAGTCTTACCGATTGTTTCACTTAAAGTTTCACAAAAAAATCTCTATATAGATTTCCGCAGGCTATTGGCTCAGAATTCTTTTGGTCCTGAAAAAAATTATGTTTATTTCGTACACCCCAGCCCTGTCCTTTGATTCATATTAAGCCAGGTTGAAATACATTTGACATGGAATAGACTTCTTTCATAGTTTGGTTTAAAAGTAGGAAACTAGTGTCTTCAGCATAGTTGACCATCTCGAAATTCGTATCTTCTATATATGACGGTGAATGACGTTAAATTATTAAAATACAAGATGAATAAGACAGGACCCAGAGTACTCCCTTGTAGAATTATTTTCCCTGTGTATATAATAAATGAAAACAGATACCACTTAGAGATTCGCGTGTTCGCGTGATTCGTAGTGTCTTCAGCATAGTTAACCATCTCGAAATTCGTATCTTCTATATATGACGGTGAATGACGTTAAATTACTAAAATTCAAGATGAATAAAACAAAACCCAGAGTACTCCCTTGTAGAATTCGTTTCCCTGTGCATATAATAAATGAAAACAGACCACTTTGAGATTCGCGTGCTCGCGTGATTCGTAGTGGCTTCATCATACTGACCATCTCGAAAGTCGTATCTTCTATATATGACGGTGAATGACGCTAAATTATTAAAATACAAGATGAATAAAACAGGACCCAGAGTACTCCCTTGTAGAATTATTTTCCCTGTATATATATAGTAAATGAAAACAGATACCACTTTGAGATTCGCGTGATTCGTAGTGTCTTCAGCATAGTTCACCATCTCGAAATTCGTATCTTCTATATATGACGGTGAATGACGTTAAATTATTAAAATACAAGATGAATAATACAGAACCCAGAGTACTCCCTTGTGGAATGCCTTTCACTATGTATATATTAAATGAAAACAGATACTACTTTGAGATTCGCACAACAAAAATAATTTGATTCCAAACCTTTATCCTTTTAGTGGTATATATTGGACCAAACCTAACATTCTAAAGCATCAGACTTTCATCAATCGTTAGATCTCGTTCTGGTATATATAAACAAGAACATTTATTATTTATTATTTCATAAATAGGCCAAATTTTATAAAGTTTTTGGATTGGCACAAGTTCTTCGGACAAATGTTTCATTATTACAAAAATGTAAATTCCGTTTTATACTTTGATAGCTTCGTAGGTTCATCAATTTTGTACACCAAACAAGACACCATATTTTATACACCATATTTCGTTAGTCGACCAATACATTCCTTCATTTTTTCTAGTTTTTCCCTGAGGGCCCTGAATCTACAGCCCCAAAGATTTGCATTTGTTACCGCCCCTGTTTCAACTTTTCTTTTGGTGGAGTATTTTGATTTACTGCGCTTTTGTTCCGTGTAAAAACGCTATATTTTATTCTTGAATAAACAAGTGTTATAGCTTACAATCCCATGTAAATTTACCATTTCGAATTTCAAATCTTCTATATATGACGGTGAATGACATTAAATTACAAGATGAATAAAATAGGACCCAGAGTACTCCCTTGTGGAATGCCCGTTTTTACTGACCTCGTCGTTGGAATTAGCTGCCATAATCTGTTTGAATCTCAGTGCATTGTTTACGTTTGGATAGATAGGGCTCTATCCAATCTAGCGCCGCTCCACTGAGTCCATATTTTTCTGATAAGATAGAATTTGTAAAACCATCCTACGTTATAGATAGTCATACAAACTTAAAACAACTCAAAACTGTTTTAAGTTTCCATATTTTTCTATTTTAATCAGCAAATGTTGTAGTCAACAGTATTGTTTGGACCGTTTCTCACGAAAATCAAATTTTCCAGTTTTAAAAACAGGGCTGGTCTAATCACTTACCTGTTAGGGCTGCTCGCGTCTCCGCCACGTGTGATCGTCCTTCCGGCGCCTTTTCTAAGGGAGGAAATGGGTATAATACGGGAGGGATTCCCTCAAAATTGTTGTCTTCCAGACGTTGGATGACTTAAAACGACTTAAAACGATAAACTTAAAGATGCGTGCACGTGTCGGTCGAGCTTCGTTCTCACTTCGATTCTCACACTCGAAGAATGCTGCCGAATGATATAAATTCGCGAAATAAATTGATAAGTAACTCGCGCGATTTCGGCACAGGTCGGATGCACCTTTCCCCTACTGTTGATCGGTGCTGAAATCGATTCAAATGTTAAATTTAAAAATACAGATTTATTAAAATTGGCGCGAACAAGTATCATATATAGCTGCCATGAGCTGTTTGAATCTCAGTGCATTGTTTACGTTTGGATAGATAGGGCTCTATCCATTATACATTATAGGGTATACGTTTGGATAGATAGGGCTCTAGCTCCGTTCCACTGAGTCTATATTTTTCTATTTTATTCAGCAAGATGTTGTAGTCAGCAGTATAATACGCTTTCGAGAGATCAACAATATTATCTAGTTGCGTGTAGATATTATTAATATACTGGAATCATGCCGACTACACACTTTTTCCCTTTAACAAACACATGTTACTAGACGCTGTTGATGTTGTATTTGCGAAGAAATGACCCCACCATGACATGGAACACTTCCTCAACAGGTTTAGCATCAGTATACTGATGGGTCTATAATTACTCATATTGTTACTGCACCCTTTTTTAACGATAGGCGAAATTGTCGCGCATTTTCAGCAGTTCCGGGCAGACGCAGGCAGTTATCGAGTTGTTGATTATATATAATAAAGGGTCCGATACTTCCAAGAAGACCCTCCTTTGTTATAAACATGGATACGTCATTATTACCAGCGGTCTTCTTGCTTTTCAAACTCATAACAATATTATTTAACTCCATAAGAAAGAGTGGTCATCTTCTCAATATCTGTTATTTCGTTGTAGAACGGGACATCTCGAAGCATTGCAATGATCTTTTCTGCATTGTCTATATATATATATATATATATATATATATATATATATATATATATATATAGACAATATACATATATATATATATATATATATATATATATATATATATATATATATATATATTCTTCTTCACGCGGAATCAACGTATGCTGAGCCTTCCTCCTTGCCCAATAGCTTTTCATCTTCATGGATTGTTGTACTTTCTGTTCCTCCGACCATGCAAGTCGTGTTGGTTTCTTCAGATCTTCCTCAAATCCCCTTGTATGAACAATATTCCTGATCACATTTCTATTCATGAGATCTGGCGATCCCATCTCCACTAGGTCCCTTACCACTTGTTTGTACCACTTTGGTCTTGTACGTTTGTTCTGTAGAAATTTGTGGATTCGGTAAGTAAGCCTCGTATGATTCATTCTTTCCAAATGACCCAAAAATTGAATTCGTCTCATTCTCATGTTATCGGTAATTTTTGAATTTTTTCTTTATATTTCAGAATTGCGTTTGGGATAGTGTATGCCATTCTTAATTCTGGGCCCTAAGATCTTTCTCATAATTTTCCTTTCCTTAATATTTAATTGTTCCTTTAATGTTTTAATTTGTAAATTTAGCGTTTCTGAAGCTTAAAGAGTTTCCGGTTTAATCACTGTTAAATAATGACGAATTTTACTAATCCATGACAGGCATTGCTTGTTATAAACATTTTTTGTGTATTGAAATGCTACCTCCATTTTCTGGATTCTTGATGTTACTGATTTATTTTCATTGCCATTTTCTGTAACCCATTCGCCTAAGTATTTATATTCCTTTACTCTAGCAATTTTGTTAACGTTAATATAAATTTCATGTGGCGCATTTTTTATGTTAGTCATAAATTTAGTTTTTTCATAAGAGATATGAAGCCCTATTTTTGCTGCTTGTTCTTCCAAGATAGTAATCTGCTTCTGTGCATCAAAGTTATCTTCAGCAATTAGTGCCATATCATCAGCAAATGCTAGGCAGTCTATTTGAATACCCTTAATCTTTGGCCCTAGTCGGTGAGATGGTGCCCCTGCTTTTCTCCATTCCCTAACAACTTTTTCCAGGGCACAATTGAAAAGTAATGGAGAAATTCCATCACCTTGACGGACGCCTGTATTTATTTCAAACTCTTCACTTAATCCACCCATAAATTTTACTTTAGCCTTTGTCTCCGTCAAGTGTGTCTTTGATAATATTTCTTGTTTTTTGGTCAAGTCCAAATTCTGTTAAAACACTAAAGAGTGATAAGCGATCTATACTGTCGTATGCTTTCCGGAAATCCACAAACGTTATGACATATTTTTTGTTAGTTGTGTTGCGAAAATATTGTATGACGTTTTTCAAATTCAAAATTTGCTCTGCACAGCACCGTCCCTTCCTGAATCCACCTTGATATTCAACGATTTGATTATCTACTTGCAGCTCTACACGGTTTAGTAACACTTTTGAAAGAATTTTGTATGTGACCTGAAGAAGGGATATACCTCGATAATTGTTTGGGTCAGTTGTATTTCCTTTTTTGTGTATAGGATGGATTATCGCCAACTTCCAATCCGAGGGGATTTTTTCCGTTTCCCAAATGTCCAACATAATTTCGTGCAATTTTGTGATACAATTTTCTCCTGCAATTTTCCACAATTCTGCAGTTATTTGATCCTCCCCTGAAGCTTTGTTATTTTTTAGTGATTGAATAATTTCTTGAATAATCTCTTGTACAGTCGGTGGGGTTGAACCTTGATTAATTTTATAAGAATTAATGAACTTAAATTTTTCTTGTGGTAAATCACTGTTAAGTAATTTAGAAAAGTATACTGCAAGGATTGTACAGTTTGCATCTATAGTATAAGCCAATTCTCCATTTTCATTAACAAAATGAAGCGATGGCGAAGAATACTTTGTCAACTTTTGCTTGAACGTTCTATAATAGTTTCGTGATTTATGTTGCTTAAAGTCCTCTTCTATTGATTGTAATTTAAAATTTTCACTTTGTTTACGAATCCTCCTTATTGATTTTGTAACTATCTTCCTAACGTTTTTAAGTTCTTGCAATGTGGTCTGAGTTTTATTGCACGGCCAATTATGCCAGGTTTGCTGCCTATGTTGTATTAACTGGTTACATTCATCTGTCCACCACGGGTGTTTTCTTGCTCTTTTTAACGGAGCTATATTTACAGCTGTTTGTAAGAGTCCTGCTTGAAGTTGCGGCCAATTTTGTGGTTGTATTTCTTCAGTTCCTTTCATGAAGTTTTCATTACCTTTAATATTCTCTATATCATATTTACATTGAGGAACTCGTTTTGTAAAATTTCGTTTCTCAGGGATCACATCAAGGGAAAATTTTGTTGGATAATGATCAGAGTCTAAGTCCAGGCCTTTCAATACTTTTAGTTTCATGATTTCTGCAGTATACAAACGGGAAATTAGTACATGATCCAGCTGATACTCACCCAATAAGGAATTAGGTGAGACCCAAGTCCTTGTTTTAAGCGAGTTTCTTAAAAAAGGTTGATTTGAAAAATAAATCATGACTTCTGCATAAGTCGATGAGTCTCATGCCGTTCTTATTAGTATTTTTATGACCAGACCATTTCCCAACCCAATATCGATATATCCTCTCTTTGCCAATTTGTGCATTAAAGTCACCCATAAGAATTTTAACATGATGTTGTGGAATTCTTTGTAAAATATTATCTAATTGATTCCAAAATTGGCTTTCAGCTTTCTCTGGTGCTTCCTTGTTAGTTATGTTAGTTGGTGCATGACCATTAATTAGAGTATAGATTTTGTTCCCTGATTTTATTGTTATGGTGGAAAGGCGTCCTGAGTACGACTTGAATGTCACAACTGATTCAAGTATTGATTTATCCACTATAAATCCGGTCCCAAATTGTGGACAGTGGGCCATGACTCGTTCTCCTGGCTTTCCTTTAAATATCCTAAAGTTTTCAGAATCAAAAGGACATTCATCTGTGTACCGTGATTCCTGGTATGCAATAATTTTTATATTACGTTCTCTAGCTTTATTTAAGATATTTTTTAATTTCCCAGCTTTCAAAAGGGAATTGACATTAAATGTAATTATCCAAATCCGAGATTTTGCTTTAAGAAACTTCCTGCCGGGATTTGAGGTACTTCGACTTACCTCCTTGCACACATCTGTGGTCTCCCCAGAATCCGAATAGACCACTCGGGGACTGAAACCCCTGGGGTAATTTATTGCTCTAGAAGGTGCACTATTCATGTTGATTTAATTGAAGTTATGACTGACACGTCAGTCGGTTAAACTCAAGAGTTCCACTTCTGAGTATTATAGTATCAGCCGCCACTAACATGTGAAACAGACGCTGTCGGGGTACCGCCACTAACATGTGAAACCGTCGTCCCTTTAACATGATATTTGGTACCATGTACCAAATACCTTTTACTCATTATCCCGAGTACGGGGCTGCCTCTTCCGCCATATACACTGTTCTGTAGTCCATCTACTCCACTGGCTGTGCCGTTGAGGGCTTCACCGTATCCCTGGCAATATATATATATATATATATATATATATATATATATATATATATATATATATATATATATATATATATATATCTTTCTCTTTCAGCCGTCATGCGCCCAGGATTGAGCATAGGCCTCTCTTAGTTTTCTCCATCGGTCTCGATCTTGAGCAGTTCTCATCCAGTGCAGTCCTGCCACTTTCTTAAGATCATCGTACCACCGTAAGATTGGTCTCCCTCTTGATCTTCTACCTGTCCATGGTCTCCAACGCAATATTTTCCCATTCCATCTATTGTCTTTGATACGGGCGATATGTCCTGCATAGTCCCATTTGAGTTGAGATACCCTGTCCACTATGTCCGTCACTGTGGTCTTGTTTCGAATGTATTTGTTTTTCTTTCTATCTCGTAGTGATAGACCCAACATTCTTCTCTCCATGGCCCTCTGAGATACTCTTAGTTTGTTCACAATTTGTTTTGATAAGGTCCATATTTGTGCTCCGCATGTTGTTATTGGTAGGATACATTGGTCATATAGCCTTGAGCGCAGTCGTAGGGGTATCTTTTTGTTTAGTATACCTTTGAGTTTTGCAAATGCCGCCCAACCCAGTCTAATTCTCCGTTCATTTTCCATGTTCTTGTTATCCTTGCCCAGGGTTATTTGTTGGCCTAGCTAGACATATTCGTTTGCGTTTTCTATCCTTTGGTTGTTAATTATTATATTTGGATCTTGGAGACACATTGTTTTTGTCTTGTTTATGTTCATTTTTAGCGCTATGCTTTTTGATTTTTCCTCCAGGTCTGTTAACATTTCTTTCAGATCTAGGAAGTTTTCTGCGAATCATACGATGTCGTCTGCTTATCTTAGGTGTGTTAGCTTTTCGCCATTTACGGTAATTCCTCGATTTGACGAGTTGATTTGTTTAAAGACCCCTTCTAGAGCTAAGTTGAACAATTGTGGTGCGATGGTGTCACCTTGTCTGATTCCTCTCTTCACCTCAAATGTGTTTTTTCGTGGGCTCTGACCGACGCTTTGGCATTCTCATGGATTTTTTTGGGAAGATTAGTGTATCTGTGATCGATGCGGGCTTCCATTAATTCGTTGGTTATAGCCCAGTGTTCTATAGAATCAAAAGCTTTTTCGTAGTCAACAAAGGCCATATAGAGTGTCATGTTGTATTCGGTCATTTTTTTCATTTAGAAGTTTTACTGTTAGTAGATGATCGTTTGTGCTTAACCCCTTTCGAAATGCCGCCTGTTCAATTGATTGGTAGTCCTCAAGTTTTCTATTTATACGGTTTGCAATTACTTTGGTGAAAAGTTTATAGAGTTGTGACAGCATACTTATTGGTCTATAGTTTTGTAGGCACGTTGGATTATATATATATATATATATATATATATATATATATATATATATATATATATAAATATATATATATATATATATATATATATATATATATATATATATATAGAAATTGCTGAAGTTTGACTCAACATGTGTAAAATTACCGTCAACGTTTACAAAAAATCAAGGTTCAAGAGTTTTCAAGGTTTTGAGTTTAACTGTTTTCATTGTCTGTTTAGGTTGATTAGTTTGATTTAGGTTGATGCTGATTAGTATGATTTATTGTCTGTTTAGGTTTTTTCTCAATATTTTTAAGCTTATCTACTATTTTTTTATATAAACTTAATAAAGGCGGATCACAGCCCGAATATATAAATATATTCAACCTTTCTGGAACTCTATAATATTATTGAGTCTTTTTCGGACTACCAAAACAAATCTCATGTGAAATTTGCCAGTCATCTACTACAGTGTTTCTAAAACTTTCTATCCACGTGTACCCTTTTCAAATACTTTTTAACACTTCGTACCCCTTAGTAGAAAATTTAAAAGATCAGTGAAGTCAACATTTAGGGTAATGTTTACGGAGCTCATAAGTGAGTTATTTTGATGCGTTGCTATTATAGTAGTTCACTAGTGAAATAAAATTTGAATTTCACTAGTGATTAAACCACTGTTTTATTGATCCGTATCCAAATAATTAAACATGACGTTATAATGCAAAATCGAATAAAAATTATTACAAATATTAGGAAAAATGTTTATTATTTCTGCTTGTCTTTATATACGTTAACACAAAATTCAATCATTTTATCGTGAGCAGTTAGTAAAATAAACCATTGGTTAATTAAAAATCACAAAAGTAACAAAATCATTTAAAAACGGAATTTACCCCAAGTTAGTTTTGATTTGTATTGTATTAATTAATTATCAAAGATGATGAAGTTGAACTGTTTGCAGATTCACAGCTAATTCATAGAATTCAAACAATTTATAAAAAGCAATGTTTGATGCACTATTTTTGATGTAGTTTAAATATTGTTATTTTTTGCGTATATCTACTTTGGAACACACACACCAAAAATTAAAATCATTTTGTGATCCTTTCAAACCATTCGCGTACCACTTGGGGTACGCGTACGACACTTGGGAAACACTGATCAACTGCGTCTCACTAAGGTTGTCACTGGTTTCTCTCCCGTGGCACTAAACGAGAAAAATTACTTTGAAAACCGAAAAATTACTTTGTTTTTATTTATCTTTCTATTACCTTAAGTAAATAGCCATCTACAGACGCGTTTCGAGATTTATCTCTCATCAGTGCAGCTTTGCTGTTATGAATTATAATTTGACAAACACTTACTTGAAAGCTTTGTGGTTATATATGACCGGAGGTCAGATTTTATAATTTGACATTTCGTCAGAGAAACATGAACTTAGCAGGTTATTGATTTAAATGATAATGTACTATTGGTAACACCATACTATATTATATATAATCATATAAACTTAATAAAGTCGGAACACAACCTGAATATATAAATATATTCAACCTTTCCGGAGCTCTACATTGAGTCTTTTTAGGACTACCAACACAAATCTCATGTGAAATTTGCCAGTCATCTACTGGGTCTCACTCCACTCCCTATTTTTTTCTTCTTATGCTTCCTCAGCAGCGAATTAAAATCTCTACGACTTTTACTTTAAAAATTTGTTATCTTAGGATTGCATGTAATAAAGATTTGTAACATGTCCATATGTTCCTAGCTAAATTTATTTCGAACTTGGTATAAAACGAGTGGACTTTTTGTATACTTTTTGTAGAATTTTTGAGACACGCTGCAAACTTTCATTGAAATACAATAAAAAGACATTCATGAAACAATTCCATTGTAAATTAACCAGCAACAGTATAAAATTTGAGACCAGGTTTCTTATTGCAAGCGTTATTTAAACAGCAGATTATCATGCTTAAAAAGCCGAGTGAAAGTATACAAATATTGTGAATAGACCTTTTTACGGTTAATTTAGCGCATGCACATCCGCCAAGTTTGAAAGGCAGGAATATGAAAGTTTCGGGCACATATTTAATTATACGTCAAAAAGTTGGGGCTCTTTTTGACGTATAACATGTGCGGAAATTGACACATGCGCACAAAAAAATTTCAACTATGAAAAGGTCTATTGTTTCCACCTTTCATATGTTATCATTTGGGCATTGGGACCCCATATGTAGTAGTTTAAAGTTTGTGATTTAAATGTCAAACAAGATTTTATAGTAATGTTATCAATACAAGTCCCTGTAGATGAATGACTCGTCTCCTTTAATGCCAGAATGCATTGGAAGGAGTCTAGCAGTGAGATAAAGATGTTATGTAGTTTATTAATAAATGAGTAATATCACGCGGTAATATCACACGAGATGGACAAGATTAAACAGACAAGACCAGAAATACAAGGCCAAACAAACATGACTAGAGAGAAAAGACCAGATAGACAAGACCAGACGGACATGTTTGTTTGGTCTTATATGTCTGGTCTTGTCAGTATGATCTTGTCTGTTTAGTCTTGTCCGTCTCGTCTGGTCTTTGAAATTTTATGAAACTAATTGAAATTTTAAATTGTATATTTCTAAACAAAAACTGGGGGACCAATTTATTACTCATACAATCGATCCTTTGCCTCTCATCTACGCTCTAAGTGTTTATCGTCTGAGGTCACCAACACTGTGGTAAACTCGAACATGATGATGATAAATATCAGAAAACCACTGTAAGTAATTTGTCTGCAATGTCTGTTACTATTTATATCCAAATAGTTGTGGCGTTTGTACCTATTTATTGAAAATAAAAAATGAATCAAATAATTTGTAATAAAATCTTATATCAATCAAAGTTAATGTTATCGTAAATTATTATATGAATAAATTTTATATCAATAATTAATATTTTAAATAATTGTATAATCTGAAACAAAATATTTGGATGATTTGATTTATTATATCTTTGTTAGATGCACAATAAGAATATGGTTGTACCAGTAAAGACCTTCCGTAAAAGGTTTTTGTTCAAATAATTTGATACTATGCTTTATTTTTAATTTACGATGTAATGGGTCACGTTCTCTTTGAGATTTCACTGAGAGGATATAATGGTTCCCGTCCCGTTCCCTTTGAGTTGAAAATCTTGTTGTCGGCAATCACGCTCGATGGGCGAGCAAATAGTTGGTTGAACCCGACTGTTCCGTTCTCTTGTGAAATTCTTCCACCCATTATAGTCGGTCACTGCTTATTTTAACCTATTATTAGCACCAAATTGATCCGTCCATTATGTCCTTCTTACACTTTCAATTTCATTTTATTATACTTACAACCCCTCGCGGCAATCCTATGTGCATTTTATTTACCAGAGAAAATCTTATATATACTACACGCTCAGGGAAACTTCCCTTGAGGAATTTATGGATTTACAAGGGTAGTGTCTGCTTTTTATATATCAGAATTTATGGATCGTGTTAAATGTTTACCTACAATCCCTTGATACAAGATTTAATGAAATTTTATGTTGAAAGTATATATCAACAGTATTGTGTTTTTTTTTTATTATTATTTTTAAAAACAAATATAGTATATTTGTTCTTCTTATCCATTTTATATTTAAAATTAAGAAATATTATATTTAAAGGAATCTTTATGAATTTCATTTTGTAATAATACAATTGAATAATATTTTTTTAACCATAAGGCTGGTTTATATTTACACATAATTTTATTTATCTAATCACACACAAAAATTAACACATTAATAAATACATTATTGTATGTGAAAGATGTCATTATTATAATCGTGTGTATTAAATCGTATCGAAATCGTGCTTAAAAGTCCATTGTAAATCAAATGGAGTTTCATTATTAAACGTTTTTTTGTTGTTACTATGGTAAGTAACCTGCGTCACTTAACAAAAAAACATAGACGTTGTGAACATTATTTTTCTGACATATATTAAAATTAAATTTTTCTTATTTTGAATCAGGTCTGGGCCTCAGCCTAGATATATTTGGCTCTAATATAACTTAACCTAACCATAACCTAATCTAGATTAAATCTAGATCAAATAGTGTTCCCGTCACTGTACGTTTTTACTAGTTAGCATTTTTTTCCACGGAAGCGCTGAACGTTCTAACCTTATTGTGTCAGTGATTTGAAGTATGTTGTCCGTCAAAATTACAATTTTTACAATATCATTGGTAAGAAACCATTATTTTTTTGTGAGTTGCGAAGTTTAAAGCACGTGCCGGAGGCGAATGATTTAACTTCGCAACTCATGCACAAAAGCACTTCTTCACACACTTAAGTATCATAAACTACTAATTTAATAAAAAACTACTATTTTTATAATTTTAAAACAAAAATCACAAAATAAATGTAAACCTTAAAGGACGTAATAAGGCATATTGTATCGATTGTAAGTTTATTGTTGTAACTACTGATAATAAATAAAGTTGTTGTATTTCGTGGAAAGTTGACTTTGTGAAAAATTACTCAATTGTTGGGAGGCATACGCCGCACAGTGGGACTAAATCCAAAAAAGCTGGCCAAAAGTCGAAAAATAAAGTTGAAGTTTAAGCCTTTGCACTCCGTTGTCGCCGCTATAGCGACAACACAAGGTATAGTCATATCACAAGGTCATATTAAAAATCGTTAAGAGTGCAAAGGGTTAAGTTCCGGTAATTTCTAGTCGTGGGTTACGGTGGGTCTAAAGGGTCCAAAGGTCGAATTGTTTACTTCGTCCCCTATCCCTGCTACAGTATAACAGTGAACAGTTGAAAGTGAACGCTGAATCGAGCTAGACGTGGCGCGCAGTAAGCAAATATTTCAATGCTATATTAAAGAAAACGCCAAATCTATAAAAATCAATCGATTTCGTATTTGTAAAATGGAATTAGCAGCTGCAAGAAAGTAGAAAATCATTATGTGAAGCAAAATTAATAATAATAGTTTATGCGACAATAATAAACGAATAATTTGTACGAAAATAAAGGGAAAATTGCACGAAGATTTTTAAACACGTATAGAAACGTTTCACGTTTTTTTCTTTTCAAAAAATACTTTGTAATAAAAATTTGTAAGGAAGTTGAATATGGAATTATCCATCTATATAGATATTATATTTTTAAATTCTGTCCCTGATGAATAGATATTATTAACACAAATGGATGTTGTCAAAAGTTGTCTACTGAAAATATTTACTTGAATTTACTTCTTAAGTAGGGCTGCGATGGTACTTCTAACCAAAGTACATATAAGCAAAAGTTCACCAATATTTTCCCTCTAATATAGTGATTAAAATAAGTCCGATAATAATATTTTCTTTAACTCAATCCTTCCACTGTAACTTCTAACAGACGGCCAAGAAACAAGTGCTAAATTGGTTGTATGGAAAAATCCGAGGCTGTGATCTCCTCGTTTTTATGTAGACCAATTAGGATCCAATTTTTTCACGAGAGTTCTGAAGCCACTCGTGAGGACTTTAGTTAAGATATTGCAAAAAAGTATTCCCGTGCCAAAACAATGGAATACATTGTTTCACGGTTATTATTAATATCGGATCCATTTGTTTCAAGTTTGCGCGAATCGCCTCGAAAAAAACACAAAGTCGTTGCTTTCAGAAACAGTTTTATTGTTACTTGCACCACGTATACCAACGAGTACAGGAAGCTACTGCGATTTAAAAGTTGAATCAACTGATTGTGAATCAAATTATTCTTTGGAGGACGATCCATGAACTTTAAAAAAAACCGATTGTTTGCATTATTGCATTGGGATCTATTTTGTACTCTCAATAAAAGTGATTCATTTAAAATCCGCCATTTTGCTTTTATTTTAAATTTTGACTTCGGATTCATAATCAGCGACCCCGAAAACCCACGAGTACTGACTTTCAGTCAAATTTATAATATTTTTGACTTTTGGCCAGCTTTTTTGCATTTCGACCCACTGTGCGGCGTAGGACTTCACACGAGAGTCTCGTTTCTGATCTCGTTCCGGGCAGCCGTAACATTTTCCTCATAAATTTGAACCAGAGCAATCCGAACTTGCCTGAGCCCAAAACGAGCATAACATTTTCTTCATAAATTTGAACTCGAGCAACCCGAACTTGCCCGAGCCCAGAACGAGCAGTTCAAATTTATGAAGAAAATGTTACGTGTGCCCGTGTCAGAGTCAAAGTTTGATGACTAGATCAGAAACGAGACTCTCGTGTGTAGCCCTAGTACGCCCATTTTGGCTACTATTTACAAATATTTTTGAAAGGGAGATCTAAAGATCTAAAAAGGGAGATCTAAAGGATGTCTCAGCAAAAACTTGAATTTTAAAAGCTTATTAAAATATGCAATTAATGTTTTATTTACAGTTTGTTCTTGATAAGTACAGAGATAATAGAGACATTTACACATGTAACAAAATATCGGTTAATTGGCCTCTGTTGGCAGAAGTGTACTCTTTTGACAAAATTTAGAAACACATTTTGCAGTATGGGCTGCTGAATTTAATGGATTTGACTTGTAATTTCCTCTTTGAGTTCCTAAGTTGTATCAGGATGGTTCTCATAGACCCTACTTTTCAAAAAACCCCAAAGAAAATAAGCCAAACAAGTTAAATTGCAACTTCTAGACAGCCAGTTTTGATCTCCAAACCGAGAAATGACATGACCTGGAAACTTTTTTGCAACTACGGCATTGTTTCGCGTGAGTGACAGGTCGCGTCATCCTGTGGAAACTACATCTCATTTAAGCCCATTCCGTCCAATTCTTGCATGAAACATTCTATCAAGATGTCCTGGTATCGATTGTCGTCGACAGTAACGGTGGTTCCTTTTCAAAAAAGTACTGTCCGATTATCCTTCTTGTCCATATGGCACACCAAACTGTTACTGTCACTTTCTGAGGATATTAATGGAAGTTCTTGAAAGACATATGGATTTGCATCTCGCCAGATCCGACAATTCTGCTAGTTAAGGAAGGTGTTGAGATGGAAATGAGCAGCCTCGTCAATAAAGATTATTTTGTAGTGGAATTCATCGTCAGTTTGCAGTGGTTCCAAAATCTAGTTGGTAAAGTTTCTGCGCTGTCTGTAATGGCTAGGCTGCATCTGTTGAGTCAGCTGGATCTTGTAAACGTGAAGGTGTAAATCTTTTCTCAAAATTTGATGAAAAGTGCTGCGATGGACGTTTAATTCCTGGCGATGTCGAATGGAGGTGTTTAGTCGTTTTGCCACACTGACACTCACAGCTGCGATGTTTTCTGCCGATCTTTGTGGCCGATTACGGATGATGTTTCTTCCATCTTTAAATGAAAACGTCCGCTCAAATTTCATAACCAAATTTTCAATGGCAGGCCTCGTCGAAAGGATTACATATAATTGATTGTAATATAAAATAAATTATAAATAAAAAATGATTACATTAAATTATGCACGCCGAAATGATCACGTAACATGCCAATCGTCACAGTAAAATTTTCTCTAAATGTTTCTGTTGGATTTTCACTATTAACGAACGTTCTTCTAAGCTATAACGCACAATTTTTATAAATGTCAATGTTAACAAATACTAAATATGGCTGACTCAACAACTGATTCACGGAATTGGCACGCAATTTGAAATTCAAGTTCTTGTTGAGACTACATTTATAAACACCGCAATATTCCACCTTACCACAAACGGCTATTACCCTTGTACAATTTGTTAAAGCTACGCTCAGTTTGCAGTTGTTTTAAGTCTTTCAATTGTTTAAGGCATCTGTTTATTAAGAAACTTTCATTAATTTAAAAGCTCTAAAAAATATTGCAAACATGTGTCAAAGTCAAAAAAATAAATACACCAAAATAAATAAATACAATAATATATGCATTCAAATTGTTTAATAGTATATTTTGTAACTAGGGCGGAAAGTTGTCAATTTCACGCGAGAGCGAAATTGGGCGCACGAACAAAATGAGTACGCTTATTCGCTCGGGAGGGCAATTGACAATACCGCCCGTGTTACAAACAATATTTTTTATTACGCATGCCTCTCGATGTATCTTACAAGTTTGGGATCCAGGGGTCATCTAAAAAAATGGAAACAAAAATGAATAATTTGCTTTTTCAATTGTCTCCGGTGGTGTGGATTGGTCATAAGAACTCTCCTCAGTCTCCGGTATCACCCTATAATTTTCCTTCATTTTAAAACGTTTTCTTTAACTTTTATAATTATTTTTTAATGAACAAAAAATTCTGATACTTTCACGTCACTTTTTTAATATTGAGGTCTTGATTGTGTTTATTTTATTTATTTATTTGATTTTTTTCAATGTAACCTAGCGATATTGAATATTTGCGTGCGTTACCCAGGTTATGTGGAAATACAAAAAAAGGCATTTTGGCATTTCTCGTATTAAAAAACGTATTAAAAAACGTGCGTCAAGAAGTACTTTTCGCGCTTGAGTAATAAAAATACAATAATATATGCAATCAAATTGTTTAAAATATATTAATATAATAAATTTCAACATTACGGTTGTTGTAATTATAGTTTGATATTTCTTACACTGCTTTAGTATAATACGTATGATACCGTTGTTTCATTATCACATGCTCCATCCAATCTTTATAATCTAATTTGTCTGTTTATTATATTCAATTTCCTGTAAATTGAATTTATATTTAAAATAATTCTTCGACATAAATCTTATTTGGAAATTAATTTTCAATAAACTAAAACAGGAAGTCTTTGTTTCACCAACTTTTTGACCTTTTGATCGTTAATTTTAAACTGATTCATTTTTTAATTTTTTTCTAGAAAATTTCATAATTGCAATTATTGCTTCGTTTAAGTATTACGAATATCCTTCTTGAATATGAATTATGTTTGTACAATCCATTGTAATTACAACCTTACGAAAGTTCATTGGGAGTCTTGCGGGAAAAAAGAACGCCTTCGGTGTAGTTAGTTTGTTCCTATAAATCAACTAGATTTACCAAGCGGTTATAAATGTGTAAACTGGTGTTTTGGGGCATGTTGCAGACGGAAAGTTCCATCAGTTGCCCTCTGGAGAACTTCTCATACACAACCTCGAGTTCAGCGACCAGTTTCCATCATATCGCTGCAGGACTATGCACAGACTCAGCCGACAAGTCATCGTTAGTTCTCCAGCTACCGTCCGAATTACAGGTATAGTTAATTACTTATTATATTACTCTAAAAGAATGCCACACTTTGTTTCGACACATTTATTATATTCAAACATTTTATTAAATAAATAGACTCTACATTGAATTTAAAAATGCACTATGTTTTAACCACACTTATAACATGTAAAAAATTTATATAACTTATTATTCATAGTTATATCAATTTCTACATTTACATTCACGACTCGAGTTTCGACCTTTGACGGTCATTTTCAAGTCATTCACTTAAAAGTGACCGTCAAACGTCGAAACTCGAGTCGTGAATTTAAATGTAGAAATTTATATAACTGTGAATAATAAGTTATATAACATTTTTACATATTATAAGTGTGGTTAAAACATAGTAAATTTTTCAATTCAATCTAAGTATGAATTACCACGTAACAGTCGCAACCATCCTATTCATAAATAGACTTAATTTAACTAAATATATAGACTTTAAATAATTCCCTTAACTTTAAGTAATTTATACGAAAAAACTTAAATAACTTAAAATACGTAAATAAATAGTTGAAATCAAATTAATTTGTAACCTATTAAACTACGTACATGTTTTACAGATCGTGTAAACATTGTAACCATGGAAGAAACTGAACAAACCGCTTGTATAATCCTCTTTTAAGCTTTGTACATTATACTGTTGAGGGGCCAGTTTAACTGAAAAAAAGTTCTAATTCTTTGGCCGTATCAAATCCTACTTACATGTTATTTAAATTAAAATTTGCAACCCTTTATGTTTTTGTTTGCCAGTGCATTTGAGGTAGAAGTAGCAATTAATCGCATAAATTCCTCATTTCTTTATATTAAAATCCTTCATGTGAAGGCTCATTCAGAAATACAGTGTGGTGTTAAAGTTTGGAGTCAAACCAATAATTTCTTTATTTACTATTTTTGGGATAATCGCTAAGACCCGTCAATTTTATTTTCCAAAATACAAACTTATCACTTATCTACTTAATCAAAATTTTTACACCACCATTTAGACAATTAAAAGGTCTATACAAATCAAGAATCAAAAATGGGGGTTGCCATTTAAAAAAAAAATCGATGACGTCATAGCGCAAACACCAATGACGTCAAGAAATTTTTCATAATTTTGTATTTTGGTAAATAAAGTTGACGGGTCCGAGCGATTATCCCAAAAACAGTAAATAAAGAAATTATTGGTTTGATTCCAAACTTTAACAGCACACTGTATGCATCTTGATGAAATGAGAAGTAATTTATTCTACGTTGATGAGATATTGCTTCTACTTTATAATTTGAAGAAAAAATGCTTTACGATGTGCATTAACTGTTGATGCTAGAATTCATACTGTGTCACGCCACAGTTCCAATACAATCTATACTACGTCCGGCGAGAGAATGCATCCCATCTCGACGAAATTAGCATTGTTCTGCGCGTACCCCCACGTTATTTCGAGTGCGCGGTGTTTAGTTGTCTGTATTTGAAAAATGAACGCTTCGTTTTGCACAACCTTTTGTCTGCGCAGTCTTAAGACGGAATGAAAACGTTGCAATTTGTAGAGCGTCTACACTGTGCAAATATATCTGTATATTTCGTACAGTTTTGGTGAAATCGCCATGGAGGATACTGGTCTGGTCATTTTTGAACAAAATGAATCGGAAAACGGAGCTACCGTCTACATGCGCCGACTTGTCTGTACAGTTCATGGATATCTATGCTCTCTGGCTCACTTTTCGATGTAACTGTACCGTCTCCGCGCAGGTTTCAAAACTGCGCGGTTTTCCTATCTACACGCAACGTTTTATCTGCAACGTGTTGAATTGCGCAGACAAAAGGTTGTGCAAAACAGAGCGTCTGGACCGGCCTTTAACTCAAACTAATCGTGATATCGTGAATAATAATAATTCACTAACCGTGAATTGCCCCTCATACCTCGGCGCAGTACAACTACATTCTCTCGCCGGACAGAGTATAGTATAGATCATTTTCTAATCTATCAAATATTGTTTTGCAGAATTGATTGTTTATTATGACCAATGGTTGTATTAATGATTTTCAGGTAAAACAAAAACAGTAATTTTCAATAAGCAAATAACTTGACAAATAAATTCTGTATTTTATTCACAATATAGCATACAACAATTGGAACATAAGAAGCATTAACTAGTTAGTAGAATGGGCAGCTACCCTAGGCATCACAGATTTGAGGGCCACACTTTCAAGAGATCAAACCATTAACCAAATTTATAAATGTTCTCAGCCGATGTCGTTCAAATCAAATTCTATTTAACTTAGTATAATAGTCCAGGACTAATTTACAATTTGAAATTAAGCTCCAAAAAGTTAGTGTGGCCTTGTTACATATGAACTAGTATCCAGTTATGCATAGACTATTTTAGCTAAACCAACTCTTTACGGCGGATCACAGCTTGAATATATAAATATATTCAACCTTTTGGAAGCTCTATAATGTCATTAAGTCGTTTTAAGACTATAAAACAAATCTCATGTTGAAAGGCAACAGATATTTGTGTTATTCTTTCTATTTAACGCAAAGTGAATAGCCATCTGCAGACGCGTTTCGGGATCTATCTAGCATTAGTGCAGCTATGCTCTTTTGAATTATAAAATGGTATAAACTTACATTAGTTTGAAAACCATGTACTGGTCTGTCGAGGATAGGTTATGTTATGAGATGTGTCTGACAATTATCATATAAATCAATAACTGAAACTAAGTTCGGGTGTTTCCACACACATATCAAAACATAACCTATCATCTACAGACCAGCAATCGGTTTCAAACTAATGTAAGTGTATACCATTTTATAATTCAAAAGAGCAAAGCAGCACTAATGCTAGATAGATCTCGAAACGCGTCTGCAAATGGCTATTCACTTTAGGTTAAATAGAAAGAAATGATTAAAAAACAATGTTATTTATCTAGTGTCTTGTTTCAGTGTCACGAAAGTGAACTGAGTCCTAGTAAATAACACAAATAGCTGTTGTCTTTCAACATGAGATTTGTTTTATAGTGTTAAAAAGACATAATGATATTATAGAGCTTCGAAATGGTTGAATATATTTATATAATAAATTAATAAATTTATATAATTATTTATGGCTTGGATTTTTTGCGTACAATAAATAGATGTTTTTTTACAAAAAATAATTGCAAAAATACAAAATTCGGTTTATTTATACAAAAAGAGATTACTTCATCCAAAATAAAAGGCTTTGATTTTTTGCGTACAATAAATAGATGCTTTTGTACAAATAATATCTGGAAAAATACAAAATTCTGTTTATTCATACAAAAAACGATTTCTTCATCCAAAAAAGGTTACTTCGTCCAGAATAAAATATAATCGCCCAATGATCGATTGAATCTTACAAATAATAATGGTTTAGTACAATAATTGATAGATTTGTACAAAATAAAATCAATTCACCCAAAAATGTTTTAACTGTACAAAAAAGGTTGATCCATCCAAAATTTGATTGCTCCTTACAAACAATTTTTTTATACAAAATACAATTATAGCTTCACAATAAACGAATTTTACGAACAAGGACTTGATTCCTTCAAATTTTATTTCTATTTTTTAAATCTAATTTTCTAAATCTAATCTGTTTTTTAAATCGATTAAAATCTAACTAACGCGGCGTGTAACGAAAGAGAGAGTGCAAACGACCAGAAGCACTGTATGTCATGGAGTGTCTTTCCTTGAACCGAAAAGGTCTGGTAGAGAAATTGGAAGTTAGAGAGAGGAGAATCATTAGGAAGATCCTAGGAATACCCGGTAAAGGAAGATGGGGAATTCCGAAGACGACATAACTCTGAGCTCTACGAACATACTGAGAGGCTTTCTGACTGTGCAAGGAAAAGAAGGGTAGCTTTCTATGGCCACGTTGCAAGGTTGACTCCAAACCGACTAACCAAAAGTCTATTCACATTCTGGTAAAACGAGAAGGTTCGTACCACTTGGTTGACAGAAACCGAGAAGGATATTAAAGAAGTGCGAATAATAGATCTCCAAAACAGACAGTCTTCTGTGAGATGCATCCTGAAGGAAGTCCGTGGATTTCAGGAAAAACACTGAAGGAAGTCCGTGGATTTCAGAAAAAAACCCGAAGGAAAGGTACCCTCTGGAAAGAAGAGGGAAAGAAGCTATACCGGCAGAAGATGCGACAATACGGGGCAAAGATCAATGGCCAATAGTTGAACAAGCGTGGTCCAAAGTAGGGCTATTGGAAACAAGAAGAAGAAGAATAAGAAGATAGATGCACTATAATATATAAGAAGCACTATATATACTATATATAAGCAGATAGAGTAATGCAATTTATTTCCGAGCTAATCCACTCATCAATAAGGTGAACAGTTTTTTCCTTTCAGTATTTTTATGCATATAATAAAAGTGTGAAGATTATTAAATACACTCGTAAATTTGCATTTTGCACTTATTAAGTAAAAAAACCTTTTTTGGGTGAATTTCGTATATGTTGAACTATTCAATCGATTATTGTAAGGAAAAATCATGGTTTGTAAGAAAAAATCAATTATTGGATGATTACATTTTATTTTGGATGAATTAAGCTTTTTTTGGATGAAGTAATTTATTTTGTACGAAGTAACCGAATTTTGGATTGATTAATTTATTTTTGCATTTATCCAGCTATTTATTGTAGAACTTCATCCATTTATTGTATGTTGAGTTTTGTATACTTCTAACCGAACATTGGATGAATAAATTTTATGCGATTATTTATCCGCTGTAATAAGTTGGTATGATTATATCTATAATTTGTTTAGTTTCCCCCTATATTCAATTATTTTAGTTAGCTTTCTTTGTTGTAACTAGCAATCTCCTTGTTGTAACTGGTGGTCGCGGTTGTAAGTATGGTGGTGGCTCAGATAGCTAAGCACTTGGCTCTTGAGTCACGCAGCGTGGGTTCGAATCCCACACAGAACTAAAAGCAACAATTAAAAACTAATGGCTGCAACCCGTCTCACTCAATTCCTCGATCCGGCTTAGACAACCGTGGTGTTTTAACTGCCTAATACCTTCTCTGGAAATTTGTCTTTCGGATTCGACGTTAAACCGCTAGGTCCCCCATATTCAAATCTTAGTGCTGAGGTTGGATATGTGGCAGAGAAAAGAGCCGGTGCCCAGCAGTGGGACATAAGAAGGCTGATAGAGAAAAAGGCTGATAAAGAACTAGTCCAGTAGTCGAAATCTAATAGGCTAAATACAAGTCTGTTTTGTTCAGCAAAAATCAAATTTGAAAACCTTTCTCCCGAATTTGAAAGAAATCATTTAAATTTAATAATCATAGTTTTTGATGCAGTTACATCCCAATTAAATTTCATTGTTCTATCTGGTATAGTAGTCCAAATCTGGAGGTCTAAATATAAGTCTCTCTAGAGTTAAACAAAAATCTAGATCTGAAGCTTTTGAAATTTTTTTCCAAATTTCTGTTCAAACGTTCCAGTTTCCGGTCCATCACTAACCGATTTGTTACCTATATTCTTAAGGTGCCGTAATCTCTGAGAGCTTAGGCAACCTCTCGCGCATACTTGTGGAAAGCATCATCCACCAATGATGCCAACTTGGGGATTTTACCCCCAAATTTACAGGGAACCAAGATGTAAAGGGTTTTTTTAGGGGGTACATTTATTTAGGAGAATTTTTGGAGAGATCTTTTAGGTTTTTCTCAAAAAAAAAAATCTTTACGGGTACATTATCCCGTTATTTAAGAATTTTTTTTTTGAGGACGATAAATTAAATATTTCTTAAAAAAAAAGTTAAAGAAGAAAGAAAAGAAAGTATAATGACAGAACATAATAATTTGTATTCATAGATAATGCTCAAGTAAGCACAAAAAGCATGAACTGACTACAAACAAAAATGCAGGACTGTATACAATTTATATTATTAAGCTTTGAACCAACCAATGCATATTGTTTAGTTTTGCTTACAAATTAATTTAAAAAAATAAATAAAAATAGCAAAATCAATATAGAAACTAATATCCCCTCACTAGCCCTCATTAAATACATATCCCGATGATATTTAAAGTATTAAATCAATATTATGTCTAGGGGACAAAAAACCAGACATTTGTTTTTAATTTCAATTATTTCTCATTTAACTTAGTACAAAAAGCAAAAAATAATGAAAAAATGGATGAAGAAGCAAAAAAATGTATATAAAGAAATGTTGAGAGAGGAAAGTTGAGAATCAAAATATAAAAATCGTTTTTTATTTTATTTCATTGTTGTTATCATTAGTATTATTAGTTCATAAATAAATGTGTGTAAATGTGTAAAATGCGCCCACATAAATACAAATGCCGTTTTATACTACTTGACTGTATTTTAATTTTACATTTTAAATTACCTCTCAAACTAGGTGTACGTGTAAACTTTAGGGGTTTTTCAATCGAAATTTAAAAGAAGTTGGTCCTAGGGGAAAAATTCTGTACGAGTTGACATCACTGTCATCCACTAATTTACGGGACCTAGCAGTTTATCGCCGGTTTCGAACGGCACTAGTTGAGGGGCTTACTAGGCAGAATTACTCGTGGTAGTTTGCACTTGCTTTCCACGAGGTGACCACAGTATTGTTACCTATACAAGCAACAAATTTAATAGTACTAGCTAATCTACTAGATCGAAATCTCAAATACTTGTATGCGTAATTTGAGTAAAAATCTAAATTTAGAGCTTTTCCAACTTTCAGATTAAACATTCTAGTTTTCAGTTATCAGTAATTAATATAGATGCCTGGATCTAGGTCCTAGTTAGTTTGCTCGAAATCTAGAGTTATCTCTTGTTTCAGCAAAAATTTCAAACTTATGCAACTTTTACAAAATTCTACAAAAAACGTTCCAGTTTTCCATTACCTCTAACTATACTACAATATTCCATTTCCACCACAGTTCATGGTTTTAAATGGAATGCGCTTGTTAGAGTCACAAAAAGTACTAGTTTTGCTGATTAAATGCCGATTCTCATGTACGCGACACTCAGCTCCACGACGTCGCGCGACATCGCCTGTCAAATAATGATTACATTGTTTTACATGGGCACGTCCTCACTATGGCTGCGCGACTGCTGCTACAAGTCGCTATGCCGTGCGCTGTCGCTGGGATTTTTCCGCGAGCATTCTTTTACGTTTTGTCGCACGACGCCGCAAAACGTTGTGTCAAAAAACGGAGTATTTTTGAAAATGAGTGGAATGAACGACGAAAAAGCAGAGAAATCGATCGCTCTTGTGGCTGATTATGTTGAACTGTTTGACTTACAAAATAAAAATTACAGTAATCAACAAAGGAAAGATCTAATTTGGAAAGAAATTTCTTTAAAATTAGGGAATTAGTAGAATTTCAATTCATACTCTCGCAATTATTTGAAGAGAGTATTGAATTCTCCTTCTACTAGTCTTGTTCTTAAGATCCGATGCACACAATATTTTCTTTTCCTCTTTTTTTCTTTAAACTTCTTCATAACACATGGCAAAGACAAAAAAATCATCATTGGAACTTGACGAACTTGACATTTTGAAAATATAACTTAACCTGGAATGTAGAGAAACTGCAGATTTGACACTTGCAGCAAAGAATCGAGTAGCTGAGTATCGCATATATGAGAATACGTAGCAGCGACACGACAATTCGCGACACTTCATCGCGTAGCTGAGTGTCGTTTATATCAGAATCGGCCTTAAATTAGAATAGTTTATTAATAGTATATTTTGTAACTAGGGCGGAAAGTTGTCAATTTCACGCGAGAGCGAAATTCGCTCGAGAGGGCAATTGACAATACCGCCCGTGTTGCAAACAATATTGTTTATTACTCATGCGAGGGTATGTATCTTACAAGTTTGGGATCCAGGGGTCATCCAAAAAAAAAATGGAATCAAAAATGAAGAATTTGCTTTTTCAATTATCTCCCGTGGTGTGAACTCGTCATAAGAACACTCATCAGTCTCCGGTATCACCACAGAATTTACACTCATTTTAAAACGTTTTCTTTAATAAAGTTGAAAGTAGGAGATCAGCCTTACGATATCTTCGAATCTGTAAATAGCTGGAATTACACTGATATCTTCTGTTACTCTTTGGCACACTTTGCACAAGATGCGTTGTGTGAGCTATTCGCTACGTCAAAGCAAGTAACGGCGACGGTGGACAAAAGACCAACTTTTGTCAGGGGCTGAAGGCCAACAGATATTACAAAAGAGAAATAAAGTTAGAATGTGTGTAATTACTACCTTAGAGCCTAAGATAAGGAAATCTCGTCGGCTCCTAATCCAACGGGAATTCTTACCTGAAGGGAAACTACAGATACCGTAAATTAATAAACAAACAATAGATTCCGGTTTTGGAATTCGTATCGCATGGCCACCATGGATTGTGGTTAGCAAATTAATTTACTGTTTTCGGTACTTGCGTATTAACGCCACCACAGCGACAGGTCGCGCTACCGCTCGATATATGGTCTACATTTAAGTGCTCTAAAATAACCTAATCTAACCCTTATCCAATATTTTTTCTTATTTCTTAAATCGTCTAGATTTATCTGCTCCATTATAACCTAATGTAACCATCCATTTTGTTGAAATCTGTAGCTGTAGTAGCGTTCGTACGGAAGTACCCTCCTTGTTTTCATTAATTTTTATTATTATTTTGTAATGAAAAACATTTCTGACACTTCACTTCATTTTTTTAATATCGAGGTTTTGATTGTGTTCTTTTTATTTTTATTTATTTGTTTTGTCTTTTAATATAACCTAGCGATATTGAATATTTGCGTGCGTTACCCAGGTTATGTGGAAAAACAATGCGTGGTATTTCACGTATTAAAAATCGTGCGTCAGGAAGTACTTCGCACGCATGAGTAATAAAAAATATTTTTTAATTTAATAATTTAAGGAAAAATTTAATTTTATTTAAAATTTAATTTAAATTAGTTAAGTGTTGGCAGAAAGACCCCTGTTCATTAGCCAGTTGTACTTTTTACAATAAAGATTGTTATTATATATTAGTTAAGTGTGAAAATCAAATATAATTAATGTCAAGACAATATTTTAAATAGTTAGTCGAAGCGCATTATCGTTGTTTCTTTTCTTAAATAGTGTTGTCCAAATTCTTGTTAATTTATTTGTGACGAAAGTGCGTTGGAATTTGACAAATAACTTCTATAATTCCTCCTTTCCATAATATATCGCTATGATCAAATAACATTTAGAACAAATACAACGAAGACTCAAGAACGTGTGTTAGTGTCAGATTTCATTTTGCATTGAACCTGCGGCGACAGCCTTTTATAATTACATCTTTTTGAAATTTTAATTAAAAATATTTGTACGCAAAAACTTTCATTTGACTTTCGTCTTGTTATTCGTGCAAAATGTTACACAGAGCTCCATTCAATTTGTTACATTTTGAAAGCTCCTTTGTATGTGTCACAGGCAAAAGATAATTCTAGGCAAATAACTTTGCCTTGGAAAATAGCTTTTATAAACTCATTTATATTACAAGACCAGACAAGACCAGATTAAATCAGACACGACCAGACAAGACTAGAAATGACAAGAGAAGACAAAGCAAGACCCAACAAAACCGGACAAGAACAGACTAGGCCGAACAAGAGCAAACAATATCGGTGATTCTACTTCTTTTATGGACTTGATTTTGGCCCATCCTGGCCTATTATTGTCCAGTTTTGTGCTGAAGTTGGTTAGTTACTTCAGGGGCGGCGGGGACCAGACATGACCGAACCAAAGCAGACATAAAGAGTTCACAATTCATTTTAAAACGTTTTCTTTAATTTTTATTTTGTAAACAAAAACAATGTCTGTCACTTTTTTAATATTGAGGTCTTGATTGTGTTTATTCTATTTATTTAATTTTTTTTTTGTGATGTAACTTAGCGATATTGAATATTTGCGTGCGTTACCCAAGTTTTGTGGTAATACAACAAAAATGGCATTTTGCACACTAAAAAACGTGCGCCAGGATTGAACTTTTAACGCATGAGTAATAAAAATGATATAATAAAACTTAAATATCACATAATTAATTCAGCTATGATTTCTCATTTAAATCCTTTAAAATCTTATGAGGACCACAATCTTTGGGTTAGGTTAGGTTTTTAACCTAACTTTGACCTAACATAACCTAACCTAACCTATACATGGTGGTCGTCATAAGATTTTAAAGGATTTAAATGAGAAATCATAGCTGAATTAATTATGTGATATTTAAGTTTTATTATATAATTTTTATTACTCGTGCGTTAAAAGTTCAATCTTGGAGCACGTTTTTTAGTGCACAAAATGCCATTTTTGGTTGTATTACCACAAAACTTGGTAAATAAATTTGAATTGTGTATTATATAAAATGATTGATTAATTGAAACAATTTTGCCTAAGTTTGTCGATTCTTCTTTTAGAGGACAGTATGTATTACATAAATTTACAAAATTCTAATGCATATTAGCATTAGAATTTTTTAAATTTATTTAACATACTTTTACTTAAATATACATTGATGTTAACGTTCTTATTAGCAATTGATGCATTTAATTAAAGTGTACACAATGTATACATATTGCCAAATTGAATGATAACAGTATGTTCGCCCGATAAGCATTATCCCGAATATACAGTTTTACAGTTGCATATAGGTATATCCGTAAATAGAAAAACAGATTAAAATATATACAGTCTAAATAGATATTTTGCGGTCGATCAAGAAAATATAATTTTAGCTGAAAAAAAGGTTGAAATGCAGAAATAACGGATACACATAAAAATGTAAAATCTGTTGAACGCGGTTCAATATTCCAACAAATGTTACCCTTGAGAGAATACAAATGCGAAGCTTTTAGTGATTCTTTTTCTTCTACAAGTTTACAATGGCTTTATGAAAGACTGAAATTATCTATAACCGACAATATTTATGACGACGCGTGAAAAAACGTGACGACGGAATTCAATTACCGCACACCTTTTTAAAACAGTTATATAAAATCACACAAATGGAATTTTAATCTGCATAATCCCAAATTTATATAAACAGTGGTAATGGAAAATTATAAAGCCGATTCTGCTTATTAAAGCGGTTTTTAAATCCAAATAGAATTTTTTTGTGTTAACGTTTCTTGTTACCTAAATGTCGGCGAATATTTCAATTTTTAAATCCGAATAGAAAATTTTGGTGTGAGATGTTTCATGATACCTAAATGTTGGCGAATATTTCAAGAGTTAAACGGAATAAATTTCATGTTTTATGGTTTAAATGCGAAATATTCACTCGTTTATATTTAATTTGTTTTGTATGCACAGAGCATCGAGGTATAGTGGCGCCCGTTGTAATAGAAAATTCAGGAACCGTCACCGTCGCGCAAGATGAAGGTGCTGCGCTCATTTGTATTTCACAAGGCTGTCCCACACCAGAGTACAGGTATTTATCTCACCCCTTCTCATTCTATTAATAATTACACGCTCTAATTCCATCATGAATACTTTCAGGATTATTTCGAATAATATTCTTTATTTCAATTCGAATTACAGTAAACCGTGATTTTGTGATGCGCAAAACGTATGCTTTTATATTTAGCTTCAAAGTCAGTTAGAGCTTTTAACTTCCGGATTACAATGACGTAAATACGGAACCCGAACGTTGCTATGGAAACGCTTTTCAATTTTTTAAAAGAGTGCATTTTCATGTGGAATTGAATGCTTTGCGCTCGTGCATCATATACATGTTGTTTTAATCTTGTTTACTTGTACAAAACAAAAATATCTATGACTTACATTAAAGACTAACAAGGAAAAATATACTCTTTGGCTTACAATGGTTATACGACTAACAATGTTTTTTGTAAATATAATATATACACCTGTAGTGGTCACACCCCTTTCGCCCCTTGTAAGTGCACCAACTTGATGTTTGCCTTTCCGAGCAATTATTTTGGATGGTTTGTGAACGGTGGACAATGCTGTTTCGTCAACGTTATATATATGGTTAGCATCGAACTTATATTCATATAATATGGATTCGTATTTATCAAAGAATCCATAAACACGTTATTTATTGAAAGCCCTGGCCCTGGCCATTGATGTTGCCTCTGGAGTACGTAAAGATAAACAAGGATTGTCTTTCATGAATTTATAGTACCACTTCTTCCTGCAATTTCTTTTTCTCTATTGAAACGGTGTGTTAATTTATATTTTTCTGCCAACTGATAAGCAAGTCTTCTTATATCAGTTGCAGTAATCCCAGAAAAGCTTGATTCTAAATTGAGAACGTGTGCAACCAACTCTCTTGACATTTTTATTTATTCCTTTAAAATGAAGCCGTAAAGTTGGTTTAGGGATGTTGCAGTGTCTACTAGTTTCATTGAATCCAATGACTCCTTCCGAAAAACTTGTTAACGCCTCGTTCATATCTTCTTGTTTCCATTTATTATAAATTCGCTTTGACTGCGTTGACATAATTATGGCCTACAGATGAAAATGAAAGCAACGTCATTTGACTGTAGGTAAAAATGAGAAGTAATTTCTTAAGTCGTACCAGTACGACTTAAGAATCTCATATGGGTACGACTTAAGACACGTCAAAATTAAATTTAAAAGTAAACATAACCTAACATTGAATAAAATTAATACGATTTCGTTTCGACCAAACGATTATGCAAATTCCACTGAATTTATATTTAATAAGAAACACAATTTTATCAATAATTTACTTGCAAGATTAACTACCAAACATATGCAGAAAATTATAAGAAATTTGAAATAAACTTGATGACAGAATTTATAACGATGCTTGTTTATGGCGGACAATAATACGTAAAACAACATGGTTGAAAATGATGTATATCAGGTTGCCGTCGTATGTGCTATTGTCGCCGTTGTTCGTTCAAAATTCAAGTGGTACGACTTAAGTTCTGGTACGACTTGAACAACCTTGCCCTACTTTGATACACTAGCAGAGTTTTCGGCTAAAACTTGCATGTAAGTCGTGGCAGAAATTAGAACTAACGTAAAAAAAACAATATTTTACTTATTTCACGGTTTTAACCTAGTTTAGGTCGTAGCTTAGATTGGGTAATTTAGAACAGATAAATTCAGATCATATATCAGTCGGTAGCGCGACCTCTTGATCCAAAATAAGAAAAAATTATTCAAATAATTTACCTTGAGACTTGAACGCCCTCCATTCATGCGCTATAATCCGAGTTTTCTATTTATTCAATTTTGCTCCATAAAGTCATGTTTAATTCCTTGCATACGGATCAGTACAACTTCTCGGAAAGAATTTATTAATTTGCTTTCTCAAATGCGCAAATTTATTTTTACCCGGCGCATTCACCTAAAATCATAATACATCTGCATGACTCGATGGACCAGTGATTCTCAACCTTTTTTCTCTTGCGGTTCACTTTCAACAACATCAAAATTTGGCGGCACACTGACATTAAAATGAGTTTTATAGTCATTTAATATGAAAGGGTATACAATTAAGGTATAACGAGCGGATTGATAAATTCAATTTAAATTCGCGAGTTAAACCTTAACTTTATCCGCGAGGGAAATACAATTTTTCTTCAATTTTGCTTTTGTTTAAACAAGAAACAATTCAAAGAAAAGTTGGTCATGATTGTGGTGTTCTCATGGGAACGATCAAATTGTTGATTCGTGCGTCAAAATTTTACTAAAAGTAATTATTATACCTACTGTCTATTATACCTACATTTTTTTTTTGTACAATTCTCATGATTTTTGCAGGAGTAATCTTTCCGCGCCACTATCTAACAATCGTTCTTCGGATGTATCCAGTTACGATTAATAAAATACAAATTATTTAAACTCAATAAATACTTAAGCAAAATTTTGACGACCGAATCAACAATTTTATCGTTGCCATGAGAACACCACAATCATGACCAACTTTTCTTTGAATTATTTCTTGTTTAAACAAAAGCAAAATTGAATACAAGTTTGTATTTCAATCGCGGATAAACTTAAGGATTAACTCGCGAATTTAAATTGAATTTATCTATCCGCTCGTTATACCTTCATTTTATACCCTTTCATAATACATGACTGTTAAACTCATTTTAATGTCAGTGTGCCGCCAAATTTTAATGTTGTTGAAAGTGCACCGCAAGAGAAAAAAGGTTGAGAATCACTGGTCTATCGCTTTATAGAGTTGCATTTTGATTGCAGGTGAATGCGCCGGGTAAAAATAAATGTTGCGCATTTGAGAAAGCAAATAAATAAATTCTTCAACAGATAATGTCTTTAGATTTCTAATATTTAAGATACCTATTTAACTTGCATGGCTTCTGTTATGACTTTAAAAATATAATATACTATAGGATTTTACATCCAAAATGTAATTATTTTATTTAGACAATTTTGTTTTACCTTCATATTTTCCTGAATTCTTTTTAACCCTTTGAGACACGGCGTTATTAAAATTCTCCTACTTTAAAGCGTAAATATGCATGGTGGGATATTTAAAATTAACTGAAATTCCGTGTTTCAGGGGATTAAACCATGTCATAAAACGGCTCTTGGAAATATAAACCAAACTGAAATATCCAAATTTACTTTACACGCGCCCATTATATGATACATAGTTTTTTTTGCGGCCCTTCCAGAAATCACAGTAGATCTGTGTCTCCCTCGTCTTTGCATCCACAATCCATCTTATGTCTATTTATTTGTTATAGATGGTATTCTCATACATCTTTAGAACCAACGTTAGTATTACCGGGACCAAGAATCCGCCAATTAGGTCCTGTATTAGCCATCGAAGCTGTGACAGCCGAAGACGGTGGTGTATACAGATGCACAGCATCGAATGCGGGTGGCGAGGCAAGTGCCGAATTGAGACTACTAGTTTCAACTTCTCTGCATGTCGAAATCTCTCCGCCTGTGCTAAGTGTGCACATGGGAGGGAGCGCAGAATTTAAATGCGTAGTTTCCGCTCAGAACGGAGGACCCTATTTAGTCACTTGGTATAAAGATGGAAGACAACTACCAAGCACAGGGCGAGGATCGAGCGAAGCTCTAGTCGTTAATAATGTAGGAAGAGAAGACAGAGGAATGTATCAATGCATTGTACGAAGAGCTGAAGGTGATACTGCACAGGCTGCTGGAGAGTTGCAGTTGGGAGGTAAGTTGGTTCATCTATTTTATATATTTCTATCAGCATTATTTATGCTTCGCAGATAAATGGGCTTTGTTGGAATAGTAAAATATTGGGAAAACAAAGCATAAATCAATAACATACTGTAAACATATATTTGAAAAAGCTCTAAAAATTTCCCGAAAAAACAAATAAACAATTTATATTGTGAAATTGTTTCAATTAACAAATGTTTATTATAAAATTGAAAATATTTCCCATTTCAAATTATTAGTAAATATTTGTGCCACAGAATAACAATTGCTAATTGAAATTATAAATGTATTTGCGCCATGTATTTGTTTACGCAGACAAGTAGCGACATATTGCACATGAGATCTCATTCTCTTGAGCCCTTTTATTATTTTATTTAATTATTTACACAGTAAGAATAGACAGCCGAAACGAAATTTCGTAAATGATATTTATTAATAATAGCGTGCTTTTACTGTAAATGGAAAAAATATAAAGGAAAAGAAGAATAAGATTGGGTGTCCTTATTTGTTTATGAATACACCACTTTATATAGAGAGAACGAAATCTGCGTTATATAATGTATAAAAGACTAATCGCTGGAGGTATTCCCTCTCTCCTCCATATAATATTTAAGACTAAATATAAAACATTAGACCGGATTATAAATTTGTAAATAGTTTTTTTTATGTGAGCTGGTGCATTTTTCCCCAAGAGAAAACAAAGTATCAACTCTTATTTTCTCGTCTCTTTAGATTTTTCTTCATAAATGGTCATTTATAATTCCATCAATCTCCCTAATCCTACGACAGCTTTTTTCAAACGGGGATTATTATATTTCTTTTCGTAAGATTTATTTTAGCAGCGCCATTATGAAATTGAATACAGTGTTTTTATTCGGACCGGTTTTAACATTTAACAAATATGAGAGCACAATAGGAAATCGGCTTCCCAATATTCCGGCGTGTTGCAAATCCTGTAAAAGCCGGTACATAATATGGATTTAGCAAAAAAAAGAAAATAATATAGAAAACACAGAGACGCTGAAACCAAGAACAAGATTTTAGGGTTGTGTAGTCTCGAGTGGAAAGGTTTGCCTGTATTATTCAAGACTGCGTAAAATTTATTTCAACGTTTTGTTTTCTCTTAGCGTGATTATATGCTACGTTATGCATGACCATTATTTATAAATTTTATTTTTTTTTTTCTTGATAGTTTTATATGTTTATAAAACTAACAAATGTGGCTAAAGAGCAAGCTTAAAAAATCATAATACGTTTCATAAAATTCGGAATGCCGGTATTGTATCTTAATTCCGGTATTGCAATCACAAATTAGGCCCGTATTTATCGACTAAAATTCGTAACAATAAATTAGGAAGTGAGTGGTAATAAACTTTGGAAGGAAAGTGTTGTTAGAGAATTTAGGTTGCGGTTTTGTTTTAGATGCACCGCCAGTCCTTATTTACAGCTTCATAGAACAGACGCTTCAACAAGGACCCGCTGTCTCTCTGAAATGTAGCGCTACTGGAAACCCCACACCGCAGATATCCTGGACTTTAGATGGGTTTCCTCTACCTAGTCATGGAAGGTCAGTTTATACACACTTTAATTGCCTCTTAAAATACTCTGCGTTAATTAATTGAGTCGTTAAGAAGATCCTATCATTAATTCTCCCGTATTTTTCAAACCCTTTTATTATCACAAAGACAATAATAAAACAAAAAACGGCCTATTAAAAATAATTACTAAATGTACTGTGCAGTAATATTTTATCATATAAATGAAATAAGACACGTTTCTCTAGACGTATATAATAAGGTAGATGAAATAAAACGATATGAGTTGTAAGAAAATGAAATTCAAACATCCTCTAGATCCTGAGATGTTTTTTAAATTGGCACAATTTGTTGACTTGGCGTTTGAAAAGCCCTTTACAAACATGAAGATGAAAAAGTTTCGGTAGCTTTGCATGAATACCTCGATATAAAATGAAAGGAATCTCGCAGATCTAGCGAAAAACTTTTCTAACTGAGCTTTAAAACTGCTTGATAAGCAACTTCTATTCAACGTGACAAATCACAGACGAACTTGTAAAGAATTACTTGCCCCTTTTTACACTCCCTTTAACGATTTACATATAAATACAAATTAATATTGACTTTCACCAGTCTCTCATACAATTTATAATTTGTTACATTTTTCAGTTAAGGTACAGAATATAATCCCTTTCGTTTTTGGGGTTATCACATTCTTAACTGGTAAAAGTTAAGAATATGATCACCTAATGTTGCTAATTGTCTTCCAACTATTAGCAAGCGCGGAAGCTAAGGCGAAGTTTATGGTTCAAGAAATATTCGGGATTTTGTTAAAAAATTACAATTTCTTTTAATTTAAGAGCTGATATATTCCTTGAACGTGTCAATTTCAGTGTAGATGCTTAATAAAAAATGTGTGCGTGCAGCCGACTCACCGTTGCCAATTTAAATTATTGGGTCCATGCTAATATTTTTTGTATCGTTTGAACTTTAGTATGCTAATATTAATTTGAACAAATACATTTAAATTTATTTTAATTCTTGCGCAGGGACCATGTTAATCTTCTCTGTATTCTTTTAATTTTAGTATTAGAATATGTATTAAATACATTTAAATCTTATTGCGCAGAGGTCATACTCATTTAAAAACACGATTCTGAAACTCTTGTGCCTTTAATCGAGGCATGGATAGCACCTAGGGATTGCAATCCGGTAAACCGGATCCGGTAATCCGGCGGATCCCGCATCACTAAAAGTTTACCGGATCCGGTACCAATATACCGGATCCGGTGATGCAAATTTTTGGTAAAATAATCGCGCTGTTGCACGAGTAGGTACTTTAAATGCGTGGCGCCACATGGTTTTTTCAAAAATTCAAAAAGTTGATTATACTATATAGATATATTATACATATATAGACATTAAAATAGATATTATATTTCATTAGACAGATTCATCATGATGTCTGTCATAAATTAAAGCATTATAATATAAGACTTTTTAGCATGCTCAAATACCTATTTGTTGCGATCTCAGTAGATTGAGTAAAGTTTATTATGTTAGATTCAATTTCATCGATCCGGTCGGATTGAAAATGACACCGGATTGCAATCCCTATTTGTTAGTATTTTTAAAAAATTTTAGAAAGAAAGGCAGCGACAGATCAATGAAGATGAGGTTGAAATTTTACAAAATTAGCATTTGTAGACTCTTAACTATTTTCCTCACTGTGCGAGGAGGAACATTCTTAAAAAAGTCCAAATTTTTAAAATCTAAAACCAATTTGTTAATATTTTGAAAAATATGGCAACGACATATCAATGAAGATGAGGTTGAAATTTTACAAAATCAACATTTGTAGACTCTCACTATTTTCTTGACAACTTCTTCTTGGCAACTATTTGAAGGAATTTTGGAAATTTTAGAACCACAAATTTCTCCAAAAAGTCCAAATTTTGAAAATCTGACGCAGTTTTGTTAACATTTTGAAAAATAAGTCAGCGCCAGATTAATGAAGATGTGGTTGAGATTTTACAAAATTAACATTTGTAGACGCACACTATTTTCCTCACTGCGCGACTATTTGGAATAATTTTGGAAAGCTAAAAACCACACGTTCAATGTTCATAAAAAAGTAAAAGAATTTACAAACAGACACAGAAAACATCAAAGAGCAATCTTAAGAGACGATAGCAACGAGATAATTCTAGGAGTAGAAGCTAAGCTTGAGAGATGGAAAAATACATCGAAAGACTTTTTAATAATGACAGACCTTGCTCTCCACCACCGATAGATCACATATTGAATGAAAAGGCTCCAGAAATAACCAGAGACGAAGTTGTGCATGCAATAAAAGCATAAAAAAACGGAGAGGCTACCGTTCCCGATAAAATCAACGTTGAAATGCTTAAATTGATTGCAGATAACGAAGGTAAAGGCCTAGACTTAATAACAGCATTATTTAACAGATTATATAGTTCAAGCAAGATGCAGTCAGATTGGCTTAAATCAACATTCGTGACCCTGCCAAAAAACCCAACGCCTGATAAAACCCAAAACCCATCACAATGTGATGACTATCGGATGATAAGTCTTATGTACCATGTCCTGAAAACCTTTCTTACAATCATCCACACGCGAATCTATAAGAAGTGCGAATATCAGATGAACAACACCCAGTTTGGTTTCCGAAACGGACTCGGAACACGTGAACCGCTCTTTTCCCTAAATGTTATGACCTAAAGGTGTACAGACATGAATGTGAATGTATTTGCATGTTTCATAGACTATCGAAAGGCGTTTGACTGTTTTAATCATCAGAAGATGATCGACATTCTAAGAACAACCAGAGTCGACGTACAGGACCTATGTTTCATATCAGAACTTTATTGGCATCAAAGGGCGGTAGTATAGATAGAACAATCAACATCTGAAGATATGCAAATCAGACGGGGTGATCGACAAGGTTGCGTCTTGTCTCCACTCCTGGTTAATCTGTATTCTGAAACTATATTTAGAGAAGCACTGGATAGAGTTCAGAGCGGAATCAAAATCAATGGAACCCCAATAAACAATATCATGTACACCGATGATACGGATATAATAGTCAACTATGTACAAGAACTACAAAGCATCATAGATTCCGTAGTTCTCTATAGCGAGATGTTTGGATTGCATCTCAATGTCTCCTAGACCAAATTATTGGTCTTTTCTAAGACTCCAATAAATGCACACCTGCGTGTCAAGGGACAAACAATCGAACAATGGACCTCAATAAATTATCTGGGAGCTAACATCAATAGTCAGTGCGACCCGAAAAGGGGTATACTTTCAAGGATTGATCAAGCGAGAAAAATCTTCATGAATATGAAATCATTTTTCACAAGACTAGACTTCAGTTTGGAACTCAGAACTCGAATGATCAGATGCTACGTCCTCTCTGTCCTACTCTATGGATGTGAAAGCTGGATACTAAATTCACAGACCGAAAAGAAAATAGAAGCGTTCGAAATGTATGTGTATAGACGGATTCTGCGAATTTCATGGGTACATAGGATCACCAACGATGAAGTACTTCAGCGCATGCACAAACAAAAAGAATTACTTCACCATCAAGGAAAGAAAAATGCAATACCTGGGCCATGTGATGAGAGGTGATAAATACAAAATATTACGCCTCATAATAAAGGGCAAAGTACAAGGGAAAAGATCAGTAGGAAGACGCCAGAACTCCTGGCTGAAAGATTTGAGGAGATGCTTCGACCGCTCGTCTGCAGAAATCTATCCTGCTGCAGTTTCCAGAGCTAAAATTGCCATTTGGATCGCCAACCTTCGGCAGGAGAGCACGTGATAAGATGTAAAACCAGAACTTTCTCCAGAAAGTCCAAATTTTGAAAATCTGAAACCGTTTTGTAAATATTTTGAAAAATAAGACAGCAACAGTTCAATGAAGATGAGATTGAGCTCTAAAACATAGGTCCGCGTTATAGGCGCACAAAATGTAGGTTGCATTTTAGGGCATTTGTGTGCCTTATGCACACCATTAAATAGATATTATATTTCATTAGACAGATTCATCATGATGTCTGTCATAAATATAAGAATTAGTCTTATTAGCATGCTCAAATAACTAATTGTGGTGATCTCAGTAGGTTAAGTTTATTATGTTATTTTAAAACTTAAAGTTTATTATGTTATAATTGCATCGATCAATGCAATTATAACATAATTGCATTGATCGATGCAATTATGTTATAATTGCATATAAATAGCAAATGTAAGCTGTTTAAACGCCGCCATTTTCGCGCGGTCTGTTAATGACGTCAATTACCACTGAAAGTTCAGTCCATTGTATTATGTTATAATTGCATATAAATAGCAATTGTAAGCTGTTTAAACGCCGCCATTTTCGCGCGGTCTGTTAATGACGTCAATTACCACTGAAAGTTCAGTCCATTGTTGTAACAATGTAAATGAAGTTTCAGTCCACTACAGCTGTTTTCATTTTTAACTTCACGTTTTTGAGGTTTGTTTTCTAACCAAAACACTGCAATGACATACAAATATAAAAAATACGGACTTTTTTACATGGTATGTTACCTCACTTTCGTTTTAACCAATGGTGTTGTGTTTTGAATTTCCCTCGCTTAATTTGCATTTTTTTTATTAATTTTAAGTATTTAAAAAGAAATTAATTACTAAAATAATGAATAGGATGGTTGCGACAGTTACTACGTGGTAATCCATACTTACATTGAATTGAAAAATTCACTTTGTTTTTTACCACACTTATATTATGTAAAAATATTATATAACTTATTATTCACAGTTATATAAATTTCTACACATATCACGACTCGAGTTTCGACGTTTGACGGTCATTTTCAAGTGACTTAACAAATTGATAAAGTTGAATATATACCCTTATAGTTTTGGTGGGGTTTGGTGGGGACTAAAATAATGGTTTAGTTTTAATGTCCGGTCACTAAAGATTTGGAAAAAAAATATTTGAACCAAATTTAAATTTCATGCATATTCCCTATTGGGGGATGCCCGTTTATATTTGACGTTTAATCGGCCCGGACGTATACATCTCTTGAGAATGACATATTTTTAATTATCGACATTCGATTTTGTTATTATTTTCATATTGATATTTATTATACAACCCATACTCCATCTTCATGCGCATCTATTAATATTTCTGCTGTGTGTATTTAATTTTGCTTTGTTCCCGGTTTATTTTTAGATTCGTAATTGGACAGTATGTAACGGTGCATGGAGATGTGATAAGCCACGTGAATATTAGTCACGTGATGGTTGAAGACGGTGGTGAGTACACGTGCAACGCGGAGAATAGGGCTGGAAGGACTTCCCACTCAGCTAGACTTAATATATACGGTAAGTGAATATTTCTGCCCTTATAACGTAATTTAAAGTACCTGAATAGAACTATGTTTCGCAATGAAAACTATAGGTTTCCACTTTTAAATTTTAATATATTAAGTGAATAATTTTGCAATTCTAATTACAATTTTATCTGACTTCAAAGGTATTTGAATATACCTCAAATCCGTCATGTCAAAGCTGAAATTCCACTTTGTAGATATCTATTTCGTACTGAAATTACACAATGCTAAAGACTAATTTTAACTTTTTTAAACTAATTTGGAGTTTTGTCTCCAAACCCTGCAAGATATATTTATATTAATACCCATAATTAATCAAATATTTTAATTAAACCTACATTAACCATCATTAGTTTATTGATGAGTCCTTTAGTAATGATATTACACTTAGTGTTCATCAGTAATTTTAACCTCATTTTCATAAAAAAAAATACAGTATCACACAAATGTATCTGCTATTATTTGCACGTGATCCTAAAAATGAACGATTCTACCAAACATTTTCAAGCTTAATTATCATAAATTTGCTTCTTCACTTCACATCAACACTATCAGCACAGGTGATTTATCTAAACCACCTTGGCTCTAACCTGTTTAGGGTTTCATGTTCAACAAGTTATTTAAAAAATGTCTGTTACACCCACTGAAATATATACTAACTAAAACGAGCGCTGGCCTCTAAGCTTGTGCGGGCCTAGGGAGAGGTCCCAAGAGGAGCCCTTCATCCTTGTATAGCCAACAGTGAATTCGAGAGTGGGAGGAAGTGATACAGCCAGAGCGAAAAGCTTGTATTGAGTTGTATCAAGAAAGAGAGTGAGATCGTTCAATCGGTGAGCATATTATAAACCGAAGTTTATATATTTTAATGAAAGTTGTATTCAAAAAGACAATGGTAAAATACTGTTGTATTTGCAAGGAAAAATGGACGTCGGACGTCGGATACACATTTACTTTTCCTTTTGGACTCTACTAGACGAAGACAGAGCGATACGAGAGACCCTTTGTGATGCTCTCTCTCGGCACGCACAAGCCACGACGCAGCGCTCGTTCCAGTTAGTATATATTTCAGTGGTTACACCAGAAAACCTATGTATTTGTAGCATTATACAGCGATACCCGTCACCTAAGAATTTTCTCATATGAAGACACTAGTAAAATAAGATTACAAATAGTAATAATCATCTAGATTATTGTTTTGAAATTTGGGATTTAAACATATTATTAAAGCCGCCTTAATAGCTTCATATATTGCAGTGTTGTGCAAGTCATTACCAGCACTACGGTACATACATTTGTGTGTAAATGTATTGCACCCAGAAACTACCATAAAAACAATTTCCAGTTCCGGTTTGCTTATACAGTATAATCTCGATAATCTGATACATTTGAGACCAGACATCCGCGGGATTATAAGAAAGAGTTGTGGAGGAAAGAGCGCGAGCGGTCTCCAGACCGCCGGCTTACTGAACGTGTCGTCCGATTAACCATCGGCCGAATTACCGAGATTATACTGTATATTGTCTTTCAAAAAAAAAACGAACACAAAGTATTTATTAGATGATTTTAATGAAATTTACAGAATTGGATCACGTAAATGAAATGCATCGATGATCAAAAAATCAATTGTTTTGGATCGTATTTAATGGTATTTTTTCTTGATTTCAACATTATGAAGAGCTCCTGATTTTTTAATGTAATTGCTTCTAATATCCAAGTAGCCTCTGTGTAGTTTGAGGTTTCAGTTTGTAAAACTTAAAGAGATTTCGTCGTCGTGCACAATATCATCATCATTTTGAAATGGGGCGCATTATTAGTAAGCGAGAAACGAGTTTTTTCGGTTCGTGATATTGCTGAAAGGGTAGGCCGTAGTGAAACGGTGATAGTACGCTGCTGGTCTAGATTCTCCCAGGCTGGATAGAATCGACGTAGACTTGGATCAGCACGTGCCAGAAGCTCCACTGACAATGAGCGTGAAGATCGAGCTCTGCGTTCTATAACTTTAAGGCACAAATTTACAACGTCGCGGGCATTGGGAAATTACTTTGGGAAATGGTTGGCTCGAAATGACCTAAGAGTATCCATGGCTTCAGTTTGCAGAAGAATCCGCAGTTTTGGTATTAGATACTACCGTCCACAATTGTGTTGAACCTCTTATAAAAACCTAAAACCTCTTACTCCACAACATCGCAGAGCAAGACTTGATTGGTGCAGGGAAACTTTCCCGGAAAGATAACATTGGCCGCATGAAAGGAATAACATTATCTGCAGCAATGAGTATCGGTTCTGTTTAAGGGTTCAGGATGGTCGCAGAAGACTGAGACGTCGACGAGGTGAACGCAAAATTTTACAATTTGCTGTTGAAAGACATACGGCCCTTGCACAGGGAGTTATGGTTTGGGGGGCGATAGCGTATGGTAGTCGGTCTCCTCTATATTGACAACATTTTAGAGCCTGTGTTAGTGCCATATGTAAATGCCTTGCAGAAATCTACTTAATAAGCAAGATAACGCTCAGCCTCACACAACGGCCATCACAAGGCAGTTTTTTGATAATACTGAAATCAATGTGCCATCTCTTTCTCCAGATCGATCGTCGATAGAACATGTGTGGAATATGATAGGTGTTAGAATAAGTAACTTACAGCGCCCCGCTAACACTGTAATGGATCAAATCAACGAAGTTTGGAGTGAAATACCCCAAGTCGATATTGGTAGGTACACAGGTATTGACAGCCACCACCACATTTCAAGCCGGTGTGGTGGTGGCTCAGATAGCTAAGCACTTGGCTCTTGAGCCAGAGAGCGTGGGTTCAAATCCCACACCGAACCAAAGCAACAAAAATTAAAAACTAATGGCTGCAACCCATCACACTCAATTCCTCAATCCGGATTAGGCAACCTTGGGGTCTCAACGGCCTAACACTTTCTCTGGAAATTTGTCGTTCGGATTCGACGTTAAACCGCTAGGTCCCCCATATACAAATCTTAGTGCTGAGGTTGGATATGTGGCAGAGAAGAGTGCAGTGCCCAGCAGTGGGACATAAAGGCTGATAATCGATGCAGTTCATTTACATGATCAAATGCTGTAAATTTCATTAAAATCGTCCTATAAATACTTCGTGTTCTGCTTTTTTTTTAAGGCAATATGCAACTGGCAGATATAATCAATTGACCTTTTTAAGGTTAGTAAAGCGCGTGCGCGTCCGCCATGTTTAAAAGGCGGGAATATGAATATTTCGGCCACAATTTGTTGCCGAAAACATGGCGAAAATTGACGCATGCGCATAAAAAAATTTCAACTATGAAAAGGTCTATTGGATTAAATCATCGGCAATAATGCAATATGAAGGCAATAAATTCACCAATATAATTTTTGTCAATAAGAGAAAATTCATTAAATCGTATAGTTTTTGCTCCACCTTTAATTTCGCATTATCGCAGCCCATTCTTCCACCGGTTCTACAACCAGATAAATTTCGTGGTAAAGAATTAATAATCATTCGATCTTCCTCTGCGGAATTTTCAAATTATTTAATGAGAGTTCAAGAAAATTATCCTGGTCATCATCATTCTCTTTCAATGTGTCTAACAATTCTGCTACCACGCAATATGAAATCAATATTCACATATACTACTAGCGTCATTATATGAGAACATTATATATTACTGTTTCAATGTGTCTAACAATTCTGCTATCACGCAATATGAAATCAATATTCACATATACTACTAGCGTCCATTATATGGGAACATTATATATTACTGCAACCTAAAATCACAGAAATGAAAATTCAACAAGGGACTCTAATAACAAAAGGGTATAGCTCAACAATGGAAGACTTCTACGCCCGCCTATATACGTCCTCAATACCAAATCCAAATATATCCAACATCAAATTGTGCAACGACGGTTCAGAAGAGATACCCGACATTGCAAAATCGGACATATATAGCATTAAAGCAAATGAAGAACAGAAGCCCAGGGGAGGGACAACATCACGTGCGAAATGTTTTAATTCGGGTGAGATATCCTTCAAGAGACTTCAAATGTCTAACGAAGTGAAGAATCCCTAATGATGACAAAACGCCCAGGCCACATTCCTCCCAAAAAAGTTCTCTCTCTACCGAAACTCCGTATGTGCCTGTAGAAGCAGTGTTATATTATCTAAGTAGCTTCTTACCATTCGCAGGAGGTAAGGCGCTATTCCTCTTTCGTTTAGTTCCTTCATTATTATTTTCCAACTAGCACTGTTAAAAGCATTTCTAACGTCAAATGTAATTAGTGCACATATCTTCCTTGTCCTTTTGGTGCCACTTCTAGCTTTTTCTGCAAGTTAGAACCGCTTCTATTGCGCTGATAGTGGGTCTGCCTTCTCTGAATCCAAGTTATCACCTGGACAATCCGATGTTTGTCTCAAAAGTCTGTCCACAAGGGCTGCTCTAGCAGCTTCCCCGGCGTATTCAGAATACACCCCGGCGTATTCACATACATTCGGGTCTATACGATGATGGATCGTCGGTTTGTCACCCTTGCGGAGCAGCACACCTTGCGCACTTCCATTTCTTGGGAAAGTTCTCGGCACTTAGTTCCGCATTCATTACATCTAGAACATTTTTATTGATCGAGGGCTGCGATTTTAATAACCTGAGGCCGAATTCTATCTGGGTCTGGAGCCCTACCATTGTGGATCCGGTCTTTTGATTTGGTGAGTTCCTCCTCGGTAAATAGCGTATCTTACAATAAGGCTATAAACATTGAGACAATGAGGCTATAAACATCGACGGCATCTTTCTGAACCACCTGTTATTTGCAGATGACATAGTCCTCATCAACAGCGATAGAAGAGAACCAGATGCCATGCTAGAACAACTAAGCATAAAATCCATCCAAATAGGTTTTAAGGTGAAACTGTTCAAGACAAAAATAATGAGTGACCTAAAAAGGGGTACCACGATAAATAACAGCACCATAGAGGTAGTAGAAGAATACACCTACCTTGGACATGTCATTGAGCTGGGGAAGGGAAAGCAGACAGTCGAAATAAAGAACAGAACAAGATTAATGTGGGCTGCCTTTAGCAGACTAAGCCACATCCTCAGAAATAAGGACATTTCAATACATCTTAAACGCAAAGGTTTCGACTCCCACGTAACAACATACGGCTTGGAGACAATGGCATTGACAAGGAAAAATATGGAGCACCTAAGCAAAATGCAACGCACGATGGAATCAGCTGTGATAGAAGTCAGTCAGCCAGACAAACTTAAATGCGAGGAAATCAGATGAAGAACAAAGGTGGTGGATGTAATAAAAAGAATCAAAAACCAAAAAAGTACCAAATTTTCTAATTACTCGTAAATAAAACTCGTCACGTTAGAAAAATAATAATGACGCACGTGTAGAAAGTGTTATAATACCAAAAACATAGTTTGGCCAATTACACTTCATCTATTTAGTCCTCGTCCAAAGAAGATATATAGAAATATACATCAATTCCAATACTACTAACAGAACCAATTAATTTATATTAACGAGTTTTAATAACAAATTGCTTCCATTAAATCCACTTCATATGTGTGTAAGCGTCCAATTAAATTGCCATCAAATTTTACTTTCCCAATCACATCCATTGAGAAAAATGGTTTTACTCCAACTAATATATTTCCCAACATGAAATCGTAAACGATAACGACGTGCTATTTATTTAATATATAGTTCACTATATTGTGATAGATCGAGTGAAATTATTACAATTTGTGATAAATACACCGAAGCTGAGCAAAATAATTACAGAAAACATCAATCATATAAAACTAATAAGCCTTATATTTATATATATATATATATATATATATATATATATATATATATATATATATATATATATGTGTGTGTGTGTGTGTATGTGTGTCAAATAAAATTGAGATTGAATAGATGTAATATTTAATAGTTTTCTTCGAGTCTTGTATAATCTCAAGAGTAATAAAGTTTATTGTTTGGGCATACAGGGATGCCGTATATCCGGTTAATCCCGAAGGTGACTGCAGTGGCGGGAGAAACACTTCAATTGAAGTGTCCAGTGGCGGGGTATCCGATCGAAGAGATCCACTGGGAGAGAGGCGGCAGGGAACTCCCGGATGATTTGCGGCAAAAAGTGCTGCCCGATGGTACTTTGCAAATCAATCCGGTGGAGAAGAAAGCGGATACTGGAGTTTACACCTGCTGGGCGAGGAACAAACAAGGGCACAGCGCGCGACGAAGCGGAGAAGTCACCGTTATAGGTAAGGTTTTTATTTTTAATTTATTTTATAAATTTGACTACGTAATATCTTGTTTTTTTATTAATATATTATGATGATAAGTAATATTATATAAATAATTCGGCGTTTACTAAATTTACATAGTTGCAATTGATGTAAATATTTCTTGCTATTAAATGTTCTATTTTCGGGATAATTGCCTATATAGTATAAAGTTTGATTCAATTATTATAATACAATATCTATTATAATAATACTTAAGTACAATTATTATAATACTTAAGTATATAATAATAATAATATTTCAGTAATAACATATTAATGTTATTTTGTTTAATAACCATTTGCCCTTCAACCAGGCGATATCGTGAATCCAGTTTCAAGGAACTTCTGATATTTTTCTGCAATACCCTTTTCCAAATGTGTCATGTTCAGGTCATCTGCATTAAGAGTTTTGCCTCATGATGAGACCCAGTAAAGAAATTTTAATGTAAGTTCGGTGCTATATATTGGATGGTGGACATATCCCAAAAAATGCTCCAATAATTTTTTTGTCGTGGTGAAATAGAATATATTTATAATTTCGAAAATTCTTGTAGAAGTTTCGAATAATTAAGTAAACAAGCATCCCCCGAATCGCGATATTAATGGGCAAAGATACGCAATAATTAAAGTCGTGATAATCGAACTCAAACAGAATGAAATACAATAATGCTTTCTGGAACTTTGAAAACACCAACATATTAAAATATATCTTTGTCCATTGCTTATTTAAGTGAAAAAAAAAGAATTAGTTTAAAGATTAATTTAACTTAAATTTTTCATCGAAACTTGTTTTCCCTGTCACAGCAATCAAACGCAATCTGTCAGAATTTCACTTTTTGAACTTTTACAACAAAAATTTGTGTAAACACGTAACAGGAGAACCGTATAAGCACATATTACCAACAGAAGAAGCCATGAACGACTATCAAAATTAATATTATGCGTAAAAGAAATAATTTATCATCCACTAATCTCTAGTATGACTCTCTTAATTTATTGCTATCAGGTCAATTCGTTGTTAACACGTTGAACACTATATAAATCAAACACGATTCACACTACATTTGCTTAATGTGTTGAGTAAATCGTAAAGCTTTGCACAAAAATTTTGCTTTTACGCTTCGTGGTTCATCCGTGGCTCATATCTTCATGTTATTCTTATGGTTAGAAGAAATGTGTGGCCTGATAAACAGTTTTATATAGTTAAAGCAGTAAAATTTCAACTATTTCAACCTATTTCAATAGTGTCGCCACCCACGTTCAAAATAAGGGCTCCCTTTACTTGAGTTAAAGATCTAGGCATCAAGCACAAATATAGGCAGGGGGAGAAGTTCAAAATCCACTTGGACTGTATAACGTCATATGTTGAATAAAATAAGAAAATTGATGCGAAATATTTATGGATAATATAGGTAATTAAATATTAACAAATGATTTTTTCAGAAAAAAAATATAACTATAAGTCCATTTTTTTAAGAATGCAGTACAGGGAAGATAGGGCTTATTTGTCGCTGTTCTTTGATTGGCTTAAATCGAGAGGAAGTTCACACCGACGATATTTACTTCTCCATCTCAACCTATTTTCTCTCTTTCTTTTCACATACATTTGCAGCTGTTAGTTGTCAATGGCTGCCGTGTCAATTCACAATTATCATCTGCTCTGTTTGTATCATTTAGATTTTATGCGTTTTTTCTCCGTTTTTTTTTTGTATTTTGTTACTATTGTTACCATTTGGAGTATTTAATCAATAATAATAAGATATTCACTAAAACCATTAATAAATTACCAATTTTATATTCAAGTTACTATATTTGAATTTAGCGCCAAATTTTCTAACTAGATTGAACATTTGTCATAGTGTAAATCAGGTTTCTAGTTACTGCATTCTTAAAAAAAATGGACTATAATTACAAATGTATCACATCGTAAGTTGATCCACAAATATTTTCATTTCTCTTTCTACTTCTTTATCCGTGGTTTTTGTAAAATTGTCTTCGTGAGTTTCTGAATAGCGTATATGTTCGTTTCTTGTATCATAATAGTACATTTAGCAGTTCTTCATCAATAAACTGGAAAAATAAACTGAATATAAATCTGGACGAAATGTAACTGGAAATCTACAGGCTGTTTATCGTGCATTTCTTCAATTATATTTTGTTTTATCCCAAGATTATTGTCCACAAATTGAAAATGTTGTAAAGTATCACCTGAAATTTCCTTGCATTGAAGGTCAGTTGAATTCATATATCTAAAGTTTCCATCTGAGGTAGAATCACTAAGACCATTGCAGAGTTCTTATAATATGATTGATTGTTTGTTCAACATAATGCGACTTATATTAATAAATTTTATACTAAATTTGTTCTAGATTTAATCAATTTACACGATTTGTTAGATAGAAGGCACCATAATTTACATAACTCAGGTATCACAATTTGTTCGCATGACTTTATACAACTCAGGTTTTGATCAATGCGGTTTATCGCTAAGCTAAATATTTTAAAAGTAAAATATTTTGTGTTAAATACTTCCAGACTACTAGAGTATACCATTTCACTGGGCAATTGAAGACCAGAGTAAGTCAGAGAAGACCAGAGATGACCAGACAAGGCTGGACAAATCTGGACAAGCCTAGGAAAGACTGGATAGACAAAATTAGACTGACAAGAGAGACAATACTAAATAGACAAGGGTAGACAGAGAAGACCAGACAGACAAGATAAGACAGACTAGGCCAGACAGACAAGACCAAGAAGAAAAGACTAGATAGACAAGACCAGGCAGATAAGGCGAGACAGACGAGACATTAGGAGACTCGAGACATACATCGAAAACAGCGGAGGACTGTCCCAATGGCAGTATGGGCTTTCGAAAACGCTCGATCAACCGTAGGCGCTATTGCTGAAGTAATAAAAGCATCAGAAAAGGTCAAAACTGGAACAAGGCAATCGAAAGGTTACTGTGCATTAGTGACCCCTGACGTAAAAAACGCCTTTAATTCAGCCAGGTTTGATGTAATCATGAAGGCATTAGCATCAAGGCAAACACCAGAATACTTGAGAAAGATAATAAGCAGCTAGTTGAGCGACCGACGGTTGATATACCACACGAACCTAGACAACGAACCTAAACCTAGACATGCCTAGAACAGCGAGAATAGTTGGGTTCGCAGATGGCGCCACAGTGGTGGTGACTGCAAGGGAAATAAACACACTGGAACTAGCAACTAACGAAAGAACAGGGTCTAACAATGGCAGTTCATAAAACAAGCGATACTTATCACGGATAAAAGACTATTCGCACCACTGAAACTCTTTCTGGACGGGAAAAATATCCTTTTATCGAAATCATTGAGGTACCTTGGCGTTCAACTCGATAGCGGTCTGAGATACACAGACCATATAGCCAAAACAGCGACAAAGGCAGCGTATACAGTAACAGCTCTAGTAAGGTTGATGCCGAACATTGGTGGGCCGCAGGAATTGAAACGGAAACTTCTCAACAATGTGGTACACTTCAAAATTCTCTACACGGCGGATATATGGACGGACGTAACGAAAAAGGTAGGAGCGAGAAAAAAACTTTCAGGAGTACAGAGAAGAAGTGCCCTTAGAGTAATTTCTGCCTACAGAAAGGTTTCAGAGGCCGCGGCGTTGGTACTTGCAAGCACGACAACCCCACCTCCCCCCCTCCCAAACATAACATACCATTAGTACTACCATTTATTGATATTTCTAACAACTCTCTTTCTAACAACGACAGAATACGAATTTGAAGACACAGAAACTACATAAAGGAAAACCAAAAGCATGGAGCCAAAGAAAAAATTCCGGCGGCGACATCTTTAATGTTAATGTTGTGTAAAGAGCGGTTCCAGAATGTTCGTTATTCCAGAGGGCCAATTGTCAGGTTAATGACATGCCTGCTACGCCTCCTCCAATGTTTTTGAGAAATTTGAGTTTGAAATTTGCAATATAGCAAGGCATGGTTTAGTTTGAATATTTGGTCTCATATAATGTTGTCCAACTAGCGCACTGGCGATTCGATTTGTCTTAAATTTGGCATTTATAAACATAAAACTATTTCTAATAAGTCTTCAAGATTTGAAATGAATTTGAGGATATGTTTTTGAGAAATTTGAGTTTTTTTTGCACGTTCAACTTAGTAGACATGGTTTAGTTTGAGCCATTGGCCATTCGATTTGTCTCAAGCTTAATACTTATAGACTTTGAACTGTCAATAATAGGTCCTTGTAATTTGAAAAGAATTCGAGAATACGTTTTTTTGAAAAATTTTAGTTTGAATTGTTCAACATAGCAAGGCATGGATTAGTTTGAATATTTAGTCTCTTATAATGTCTTATAATGATTTGTTTCAAATTTGGTATTTATAGACTCCAAACTATTACTAATAAGTCTTTAAGATTTAAAATGAATTTGAGAATATGTTTTTGAGGAATCTGAGTTTTAAATTTGCACGTTCAACTTAGAAAGACATCGTTTAGTTTGAATAATTAGTCTTCAATAATGCTGTCTAACTAGAACTAGAAAACTAGCTATCCGATTTGTCTCAAGCTTGATACTTATAGACTTCAAACTGTTACTAATTATCCTTAAAATTTTAAAAGAATTCGAAAATATGTTTTTGAGAAATTTCAGTTTGAAATTTGCACTTTCGAAACAGCAAGACATAAATGTTTACTTGTTTTGTAACTTTCCAATGAATTAAAAATGAGATGTCATGGTTTGATCCAAATTAATAATAGAATTCAAATTAGATTATCATTACGATATCTTCAAATCTGTCAATAGCTGGAATTACACTGATATCTTATGTTACTCTTTAACACACTTGCTGCTCAAGATGCGTAGTTTGAGCCTTTCGCTACGTCAAAGCAAGTAACGGGAACGGTTAATAGCAACTTTTGTCAGGGGCTGAAGGCCAACAGGTATTATAAAAGAGTAAAGAAAATAAAGTTAGAATTTGTGTAATTACTGCCTTAGAGTCTAAGATAAGGAAATCTCGTCGGCTCCTCATCCAACGCGAATTCGTATCTGAAGCCACACTGACAGATACGGTAAATTAATAAACAAACAATAGATTCCGGTTTTTGGAATTCATATCGCAAGGCCACCCTGGATTTTGATTAGAATTTTTAACTTTGTTATTTCTTCTGTAAATTAATTTGTTAACCACAATCCATGGTGGCCTTGCGATATGAATTCCAAAACCGTAATCTATTGTTGTCTATTAATTTACGCTATCTGTCAGTTTGGCTTCAGATAAGATTTCGCGTTGGATGAGGAGCCGACGAGATTCTCTTATCTTAGACTCGAAGGTATTAATTAAACAAATTCTAACTTGATTTTCTTTACTCTTTTATAACATCTGTTGGCCTTCAGCGCCTGACAAAAGTTGATCTTGACCGTTCCCGTTACTTGCTTTGACGTAGCGAAAGGCTCAAACTACGCATCTTGAGCAAAGTGTGTCAAAGAGTAAAAGACGATATCAGTGTATTTCCAGCTATTGACAGATTTGAAGATATCGTAATTATAACATTTGTTGGCCTTCAGCGCCTGACAAAAGTTGGTCTTGACCGTTCCCGTTACTTGCTTTGACGTAGCGAACGGCTCACACAACGCATCTTGGGCAAAGTGTACCAAAGAGTAACAGAAGCTATCAATAAAATTCCATCTATTGGCAGATTTGAAGATATCGTAATGATAATCTCCTACTTAGTCCAGTCATTATAGTAAGTTCACCTCGGAATTAGAGATACCCAGGTGTAAGTCTGTAAATACTTGTATATTGACACCCTAAAAGTTGTCTCAAAACCTACATATGGTAAGGTGTATGCAACTATTAAATTTCAAGGTCAAAGGTCACAAAAATCGTTTTTTTGCGCTTTTTTGTAAATGTCTCATTTCCTATGGGTTTTTTGCTATTTGTATTTATTATCAATATTGTAGAATATAAAATTCTCAACAAATTTTGTTAAAAAAAATTTTTTATACGGTGAAACGTTTTCGAGATAGAGGGCGGAGAACGCGCGGTCACAGCATCACTTCAGGACAACCGGTGCCTCCGGTCGAAAACGCGCCATATATAGTTGATGAACTATCGATAAATCAATGATTATAAATTTTTGTCAATTTTTATTAACTATTATATTATATTTTATCATTTTTTTCCTAACCAGTAGTTAAGAAAGGTCCGTAGTGTATAATAGGGGCCCGTATAATTCCCAGGTATAATTTTTGACGTAGTGAAAGGATTTTAAAATTTACAGATTTTAAAAAAGATGTACTTAATTATTTCTTTTTAAAATGTCATTAGTGTAAATGGGAATATAATTATATTATGATTTAAGTTTTTCCCTTAATTATTTTTTAATTTTAGGAAACGGTTATCAGTATTATTGAATAGATATGGATTTAATGCATGAAGAAAATGATAAAATATAATATAATAGTTAATAAAAATTGACAAATATTTATAATCATTGATTTATCGATAGTTCATCAACTATATATAGCGCGTTTTCGACCGGAGGCACCGGTTGACCTGAAGTGATGCTGTAACCGCGCGCTCTTCGCCCTCTATCTCGAAAACGTTTCACCGTATAAAATTTTTTTTTTAACAAAATTTGTAGAGAATTTTGTATTCTACAATATTGATAATAAATACAAATAGCAAAAAACCCATAGGAAATGAGATATTTACAAAAAAAGGGCAAAAAAACAATTTTTGTGACCTTTGACCTTGAACTTTAATAGTTGCGTACACCCTACCATATGTAGGTTTTGAGACAATTTTTAGGGTGTCAATATACAAGTATTTACAGACTTACAGCTGGGTATCTCGAATTCCAAGATTCTTACCTAATTTAAGCTTAAATGACTGGACTAACTTTCAATTTCCAACGAATATTAATAAGGTTATTCGTCAGAACGAAGTTCATTCATCAAGCCTTCTAATCCAGTGGTTCTCTTAACCTATGGGTCACGACCCAAAATTGGGTCGCAAAACACTTGGTTCGTAACAAGAGTTGAGCCAGAAACGTTTTTTCCCCTAATTTTATGAGAAAAAATAGGTATATGCACCATGTAACCACCCATTATTATTTATTAGGTTCTTCACAAAATTTTCCTTTGATTGAAAATAGTATATTTTACAGCAAGAGATAAAAGTGGGGTTTTTTGGTGAGGTGAGAGTTTGCTCACGAGCGCCAGCGAGTTAGCAATCACACCGAACCAAAAAAACGCTTTCATTTCGAGCAATTTTTTCTACTGATTTTGGTTGCAGAATCCATAATTCGACTTTAATAAATCCAATTGGAAGCGAACTGTCAGAACTGTCAATACAAATTTAATTGTTGGTTTAGTCGTTCCCATGGTAACATATTGCATTCTCATAGAAGGTGATACTTTTCGAGTCAAATGTCCTAATGTTATTTCGGTTTTTTAAATAGTTTCAGGCTCGTTTTACGTTTGTACATAAAATATTCCATTGAAATTGATGTAATTAATAAGAAAGTCAATACAGATTTGGTTAGTTTAGTGTTTTAATCGAGAAAATCATAAATTTAAAATGCTCATTTTCGTCTCTAGATGCGAAAATATTTTCATGTCTAGAATGAAAAAATGTCAGTTTCATGTAGGGTAAGCCGTGGAAAAATTGCCATTTTCACATATATTAGTAGAAAAATAGTTTTATTTATCTTTCACTTGAAAATGACCTTCAACGGGCAAAACTCGAGTCATGTAAAGTATGAAGATTTATATAACTTTAACAAGTTACATAATACACAAAAATTAGTGATGCAAACATATAGACTTTTTCGATTCAGAGTTTGCTTATCTTTTATTATTGTTTATCTTTAAAAATTACCGTGTCAAAAATTTTCAAAAATGAGTAACTATACTTGCCGCAGTGACCCCGTGGAGTGATCACGCGGCGTTTATGTGATAGTTCGTAGTGACGTTGTTAAAAGCCTGATTTATACAGCTTTGCCAAATTTTACTTTAAAAAATTTTGTATTAATTTTGAAAAGCAAAGTTTTCAAAAAGACTGATTTATGGATAAAATGTAATCACTAATTTTAACTGAACTAACTAAAAAAGACAGAAACTCTGAAAACTCAAAAGCACGTGACATACAACCGGACTGGTCGACTGGTTTAAAGTTTCGGCTGCGTGATCTACGCTTCAAAAGCGTTTGCACTGACCAATAGGGAATCATCCCCCGAAAATTACGTGAAGATCACGCAAGTTTATTACTCCATCGGGTGGCTGCGGCAACTATAGACATGGACACTTTTAACTGTAGAGATTTTGATCTAAAAGACTTGGTCATTTTTTGCCCATGTTAGAAGGTTACAATTAACTACGTATATTGGCTTGAACTATTTTTTCGATAAAGGTAGTAGACGTTAAAACGACTTGGGCAGATTATCTCATTTTTGCCAATTTTTGACTTGGTCACTTTTGGGAATACACCCACGATATGTGAGTTAAAATGATATGTGAGTTAAAATTATTGTAAAATTGAAGATTTTATATGGTAAATATGATCTAAAAAGTTCTTTCGTTTGGATTTTTGAGTGGCGCTATAAACATATTCCTCAAAATTGGGTCGCGGCTTAAAAAGGTTAAGAACCACTGTTCTAAACGACGTTACTCATTCTCGTAGTTTCTCATATTAGGGTAATTTATAAGAACAATTTTATTTTTCCGAACAAAACACAAAGAACTATATGTGTTTTGTGGCGCCCATCAAAACTAGTACCTGTGTGAAGTGCGCACGGCCCATCAGTAAAAAAATCTTTTCACCTTCCGCGTCGCAGAGGTGATTCGCAACTAATTATTTATTTAGCGTATAGTACAACACATGGTAAATTTATAAAATATGTAAAAATTAACGAGTGAATAAGACATTATAATGTACGAGTTACAAATAGTCTTCTAAGTAGATATAAAATTGTTTTATTAAAAGATCTAGTTCAGCTATCCATTCAAGACTTGATTGTGTTGTGTAGAAGTCTCTCAAATCCCCTTGATATGCCCTCAGTTCACACATGTGGCCAATTACTTGGTTTGGGTCGCCGCAGACGCAGCCTGGGATGGGTCGTTTTCCCCATTTCTGGAGGTTATGGGCACACACACCGTGTCCTGTTCTGATACGGTTTAAGGTCTTCCATACATGTCGTGGTTGGTCGAAGCCATCGGGTCGAGTCAATAAGATTTCGTACATCGGGTGGGGCATTTTCAGTCCAGAGGGTCTGCCATTCGGAGTTGATGTTGAAGTTATTGGCTGCCCGTTGTTGTGCTGATAACATTGGCGGTTTTCTAGATCGAAGCCGGTTTATTTACAGATCAGGGATATCCTCATGGGTACGGAGTTGTGTGTTATAAATTATTTTCTTATATTCTTTTATTAGGGCGTCTTGTCTTCTTAGAGCAGGTGGAGGTATGTGGTTGAGTGTTGGGAGCCAATAAGATGGAGCAGTTTGCAACCACTAAACGTAATCATTGCTATATTAAGCTGAGTGTGCACTTTCTTGGTATGTGCGCTGTTCATCCATACCGGTGCACAGTACTCGGCCGCAGAATACACCAAACTAAGTGTAGATGTTCGTAATGTATTTGCCGATGCCCCCAGCTAGTGATACATAGTCTCTGGATAATGTTATTTCGTGTACTTATTTTTTGCGTTGTTGTTATTTTTTGAGTTCTATCTAAGATTACCCCGAGATACTTTGGATACCGTTGATAGGGTAACACTGTATTATTCAATTTGACTTCTAATTCATCAGCCTTATTGTTATTCAGGTGGAAGCAGCTGACTTCAGTTTTATTTCGGTTTTGTATTAACCGCCACTTGGTAAAATATGTATACAGTTTGTTGAGGTCGTTGGTCAGCGTATTTTCGGTGGGTTCAAATTGTTTGTGTTGTACAGCTAAGGCTAGATCGTCCGTATACCCAAACTTTATCGCGTCTGTTTTAAGCAAATCTGAAATATAGAGATTGAAAAACATCGGGGCCAAAACTGAGCCTTGAGGCAATTCATTGTTGAGTTTTCTCTGTTTGCTTAAGTTATTACCGTGGATTACTTGGAAATGTGTCATAAAGCATGTTGTTTATCGGTCGCAGCCTTGTATGACAAGGGACTTGTTCAGCCAGTATAGGAGCTAGTATAGGAGCCCTTGTTTCCATACTGTGTCGTAAGCAGCTGTTAGGTCCACGAAATCTACAGCTGTCTTTTGTTGTTTTAGGAAACCCACTGCAACATGTGTAGTTAGGTTAGGTTAGGACCACAGGTGGGCACAGTTAATCGAAAAGTTAACTTCGTTAATCGTTAAATCGTTAATAAAAAAGTTAACTTCGTTAATCGTTAAAGCGTTAAAATTTCGAAAATTTAACGCAAGTTAAAGTTAACCGTTAAAAGTTAACCATCTAAAACGTATACTGCTTTTGGTACCTTTTGGGATGAGATACATTGATAAATAAAACAAAAACAAGTAGATGGATTAATTGATTTAATTATTAGAAGCGACAGAAGCGACGAAGAAAGATTACGTCAAGTAATCTTTTAACAGGTTGAGGTGAAAACAAAAACAAATCGCTTCTACTGCTAATGCTATCTGCACCAACATCAGAAGAATTCAAATTCACAGAACTTAAAGAGGGCTTCAGAACGGTTTTCTTTTTCCCACGAGTTGACGCTGCTTTTACTTTTTCTCCAAACAGCACCTATTTGGATGCATGCGTCTTTTTCACGAGCCTTTAGTGCAGAAACTTTAGGCAAACAAAGTTCAAACAAGATAAATCATCTTCTGCTCTCTAAGTTTTGATTGGAATATAAAGTACATCACAAGTAATCACTCAAGCGTGGCCAAGGATTTTATTCAGTAGTGGTGTTCATGCTGAAAACTTGTAAATGTTACAACATCAACTATTTCCAACCAAAACCAACACAAACAAAAAAGATAAATAAATGAAGAATTAAAAAAGTCAGGTTATAATAACTGGTCGTATTCACACATACAGAGCAAATAATCAAGAGGGTCGCTTTATTTTTTTCGACTCTGTAGTTTCTCGGCTCTGGATTTTTGCTCTTTTGAGTAACAGCGCTGCGCCGCACGGGTGTGCCCGCGTGACGCGTAATTCCAGCAAAAATGACAACAAATGTCATCAAACAACCAATGTAACGGACTAAATTTAACGGAAGCTCAATTTAACGGAAGTTAACAAGAACGTTAATTTTTTTTTGAGTTAACTTAAAAGTTAATCCGTTAAGCATTTTGTTAACGTCGTTAATTAACGATTAACGGATTAACGAGTTAATGCCCATCTATGGTTAGGACTGAGAACTTGATCTGCACAGCATCGATTAGGTCTGAAACCTGCTTGTTCGGCTGGAATATGTTACATAATTCGAGTGCCTAATCTGTTGAGGAGAAGTCGTTCTAAGAGTTTATAACAGCAGCTAAGGAGTGCTATGGGGCGGTAGCCCTTTATCTCACTTTTCACATCTTTAAGAGCTGCCATTAATTCCTAAGTAGTGAACTCACGAGATAATTCCATGTCGCGTGGTACTGTTTGGCGTATATTACTAAGTTCTCTTTTAAGTTGCTTCGTATGCTGTTTATCACGTGGGGTTCTAGATAAAGTTACCATTCTGCTGGCTATCTGATCTGGTGAGATCAAGTGGGTTTCTCGAACGGGTGGGTTACTGCCTCCTAACTTATTAACTATATTAAGTATCTTTGGAAATTCATTTCCTCTGTTGTTTTTACCCATTTATCTTTCCGAGCTTCATCTAGTGCTTGTACATGGTCGTTGGCTATATCTGGGTCGCCGCTCTCTATGTAGTTGTTATACAGTTAGCTCTTCGCATTCCGCATTCCATCCCGGGATGTAATCTTTACGATACCCTCTAAGCATGGACTTTTTTGCAGCTGAGGCCACAGCACCTGCAAACCTATTATAATTCTCAGGCTCTGCCGGGATCCAACTCACAATTTTGTCGAATTCAAGAGAGAATCTTGTCCAATTCGCCTTTTGAAAGTTCCACCTTGGTCTGGGTTTAGATCGGATTATTGGGATCTGGGTGCCTGTTTCATATATAATTGGGCGGTGCTGGCTGTGTGGAAAGTTTTCCAATACTTTTCTGTATATGTGGAATGGTTGATTTTGAGTATTTTGGGTCGAGAAACACAAGTTCGGGCTGTACTCTCTGTTCCATGCTGCCGATCTAAACGTTCCCCTATCTTTTGCATCAAAAAATGAGGCTTAAACTGTTCTCGTCTGTCCATTCTACAAGTGTCTCACCGTTATAGTCATTACTGTTATATTTCCACATTGTGTGGTGGCTGTTAAAATCTCCCAAATAGACCGCTGGTTGGGGGAGTTACGGCAAGACTTTAGGAGGCCACTGGGTTAACAGAGGCTTATATATGTTTGCCACTGTAAGTTCCTCGATCTTCACCGTGATAGTGTGAATGTTATTGTTACTAATAAAGGTGCCTACCAGGCAAGCGTTTTCAATGTTACTACGTATATAGGTTGCGCATCCATATATGTGGTGATGGGTAGCATCAAGGATTTCATATCCTGGTAGTTTGCCTCTTGTTTTGAGATCGGTTTCATTTCCTACATGACTTTCTTGAATGGTCAACTTTATGTTCTCGTAAAATCTTAGACAAAACTTTACTCTGTTTAGTCCTTCCACATTAAGTTGGAACATTCGGAGACTCGAACCGGTATTTCTTGTCATACAGTTCTGAGAAGAAATGATTTGTTTTGTTTTTGTTTCCATATGCAGTAGACTAGGAGATCTTTTAGAAAAGATAGGACTATTGTTATTAAGTTTTAATAATTCAAATGCACATTAATTTTAGGATGAACGTTTATTCTTAAACTAAAACATTAAAAAAACATACAGAATACTAAACACAGAATCTTCATCTAACGACAAACAAAAACGTGAAGCAAGTTAACGGACAGGAAAAAACGCCATATGTAAAAAAGTTTTACCAACATAACAACTATAAAAATGCCGCCAAAATAAAATATTATGAATAATCATTGTATGAAAATACAAACAAAAATAAATTTCCAACAAGGACTAGCCGCCAACTATCGCTGCAGCTCATTTAGCATTACCGAGGGTGCACGTGTAGATTTCTTCTATGGACGCGAGCTAGGCTGCACCCCGTAACCCCGCAACTAATTTATCTATTTGAACGCACTAAATAAATAAAAATTTAGAATAAACAGTTTTATTTTATGTAATTTTCGAGCAAATTACAAAGAAAATTGAGGTGGTCAATTGAGGTTGTGAAAATATTATGTAACTTGTTATAGTTATACAAATCTACATACTTTACACGACTCGAGTTTCGGCTGTTGAAGGTCATTTTCAAATGAAAGATAAATAAAGCTATTTTTTGAAAATTGAGGTGGGGAACATTCTTTTTTGAAATTGCGATGTTATAAAGAAACACAACAATGTCTCTTTATTAGTGTCTGTTTACATTGTAACCAAAAGTTGCTTCGTCTGCAGCCTAAAGAAAGAGTTACTAAATAAAATATGCAAGGATCTTTAAACTGACGAATCGAAAATTTGATACGCGCTAATCGTAATTCGGTTCCTAAATATCAATCGCGCTAAATAGAGTTTCGCACTAATCTGGAATTTCCTGTATACACATTCCAAAATATAAATATTTTTAAGAAATGCGAAATAAAAACGAGCAAATGTCATCATAAAATTGTTTTTGGAAAGTTTTAAAGTTACGTTAAACATCTATATAATTATATAACTATTCTGAATGGAGACAAAATTAAATAAAACTTTACAGATTGCTCTAGAGAAGCAAGTCCACATTTGTATGCAAAAAGATGTGCACTGTTACATCCACATATAAAACTTTCTTATAGTTTCTATTTTTTATTTAATTTGAGTAAAATTATAATGATTTTGACGTATTAAAAGATATTGTAATTATGCATACAGATAGCTTATATAATGTTACTTATCAAGTATTATATAACACGTTTAAACAGTTTATAATAATGTGGTAATATAGTGTTTCAGGGAATATCACAGCGACCGTAATTTATCGTATAATGACCTATGGGGACGAGACGACATTTCGTGTATTAATATGACTAAGTTTAATATGTTATTGCAGTTCCCCCAAAGGTTAGCCCATTCTACGCGGAAGACACTTTGCACGTAGGCGATCGTGCTAGTTTAACGTGTTCTGTAACGAAGGGTGATTTGCCGTTAACAATATCCTGGCATAAAGATGGACGTAACATCGAGCCGGCTCAAATGGTGTCCATTACCCAAGTGGATCAATTTACTAGTATTCTGTTGATAGAGAGTCTTTCTCCAGAGCACAATGGAAATTATTCCTGTGTGGTCAGGAACCTGGCAGCTGAAGTATCCCACACCCAGCAGTTGGTAGTTAATGGTAATCAGGCGTGCCGTGTCACGCCTTTTAGCCTTTCTTTTCTATCTCTGATGTTTGTTTCTCTTCTCTCTCAGTTCCTCCTATTATTGAGCCCTTTTCCTTTCAAGACGGGCTATCAGAAGGCATGCGAACCCGTACCGTCTGCGGAGTTAGTGCCGGGGACCCGCCTCTGGTGGTCTCTTGGCTAAAGGATGGTCAACCATTGACACCCTCACTGGGTGCCAACATTTCGGCCCTTGACCCCTATTCTAGCCTCCTCAGCATTTCTAGCCTTGATTCGAGACATTCTGGAGATTTTACTTGTGTTGCAAGCAATCCAGCATCCGAGGTTAGGTACACCGCCAAGCTTCAGGTTAAAGGTAACAACCCTAGCCTGTCTCCCTAACCACACCAGCCTTAGACCTACTTCCACACCCCGTACACAATCCACAATGCTTTGGCACATGCGTCGCCCGGCCGCCCAAGGTCAAGGTACTGTTGCACCATTTTTTGTTCTTTCTCGGTCAATATATAACTAATTATTGAATTAAATCTAGTCATTAGTTTTATTACACTTTGCATGCCCCTTTTCTGTAGAAATAGGTATGTTGTATATTCATTTAAAAAAATATATAATCATTGGAAGGAGCTTGAAATGTTTCACCGCCGCCGAAAATCAATAAAAGAAGAACTAACTTTTATTTATTGCGATTATTTATAATTAAAACCCTCACAAGTACTTGCTTCTTGCAGCAAATACCAGTAACGTAGCCACCCTCCCAAAAACCGCGTAGAGTGTCGTCAATGTACCCACTCACGGCACCATCACTTGTCACAATCTATGTTTTTCTTTTGATCAACGATAAATTCCCATTCGCTTCCTCGAATGCTTATACCGTTCTTTTACAGTTCCTCCTCGATGGTTGGTGGAACCCATGGATGTCAATGTCGAACGTAACAGACATATCGCTTTACATTGCCAAGCTCAAGGAGTTCCAACACCTACAGTTACCTGGAAAAAAGCTACAGGTCTATTCATTTATAAACATATTTGTTACCGTGAAAGACCGAAATTTGGAGATATGTCGACTTTCACCGGTGTATGTCCAAAATATTTGCTAAATATCCTCATTTCTGACTTAAACCGGTGAATATCGACATTCACCATGCACTAATGGTGAATGTTGAACATGTCGGAGATTTATATTCTCCGTAATTCATTCGCTATAAAGCGTCAGAAGGGTGACGTAACTTTTTTGCCGTTCTTTCTGAGAGGAGTGACCAATAATTTAAAACCCACAGTACATTCTAAATGAGAAACGAAAATAATGGTAATACAAAAATTACTTAATTATGTGATTCAAATCTTATTTATTGCAACATAAGGCTGATAAAGCTGATTGACTCCCAGCATAACAAAGGATTTGGCGGGAGAGAGCCAGTCGCATCTCCATTTTGGACCTCCACCAGAGCGTCGACATACACCGGTGAGGGTCCGATTGTAGAACAAAGTTATGAAATATTCGATCTTTCACCGACATATTTGGTATGTGTTGACATTTACCGGCGAAAGTCGACATTCTCCAATTTCGGTCATTCACGGTAACATTTCGCTAAAGAAAAAAACAATTACGACCTTTACACAACTTTAATTTCATTTCAACAATTTATTTTTCCAAACTATAAACTTAGAACAAAATCTATTTCAAAATTACCTATTGATCGTTGAATTATATTTTTGTAAAAATAATGGAACATAAAATAATTTTGCTTTTTTAAATCTTATTTTGATCGAAAAAAATATATCAACTTAATCCAATCTATTCTATTTTAATCACTTATTTTTATCAGACTTATTAGATATGACAGATTGCGAAACTGTTCGGTTGCTGACAATAATTATTCAAGTAATAAGACGCGCAAAATCAGCACTTTAATATAACACCCTTAATTGGTCTTGCTCGGTGTCGTACGTTATTACATTTGGTATTTCATTAATATTCATGACTATTTCATCAGATTTTCGATTCAATTAATTTTAAAATTATATATTTAATATTAGGCAGTAAATCGGGCAACTACGAAGAAGTTCGTGATCACATGTACACAAAGCTATTAGAAAACGGGACCTTATTATTACAACACGTAAAAGAAGACAGGGAAGGCTTTTATCTTTGTCAAGCCGACAATGGCATCGGCACTGGAATCGGAAAAGTCATCCAATTACGTGTAAACTGTAAGTCTTCCGCTATTACAGAAATTAAAATAAAACTAATGATCAAAAATTGTTCCTTGTGTAGCTTCGCCGTATTTTTCTGCTCCCTCGAGACTAGTCTCGGTGAAAAAAGGCGACACGGCGACCCTTCGCTGCGACGTAAACGGAGATAAGCCGATCAGTGTAATCTGGTTGCGAGGTGGTAAGACGGAGTTAAACCCTTCGACTAACTATAGAGTTCATGTAAAGCAAGACGTGACTCCGGACGGGGTGGCCGCCGAGTTACAAATTGTGAATGCAGAAGCTACTGACAGCGGAGCGTATTTTTGCCAGGCGAGCAACATGTACGGCAGGGATCAACAATTAGTTCAATTGTTAGTTCAAGAGCCGCCTTTGAGCCCGCAGCATCTTGAAGCGGTAATGATCAGCAGCAGATCTGTCAATCTCAAGTGGCAACATAAATCCGGGGATTCGAACGAAGTGTTTAAGTTCACTGTGGAATATCGAGAGGTTGATCGTAAGTGATATTTTATTATGACTATGTCAACATAATTAAAGTGAATACTTCACACAGCAATATATCGAAAATCTTTAAACTTTTCTCGTTAAATTTAACTCAATATTTTAGTTATATTTAATAGTTTTAAGCACAAAAGAAATTGCGATCTTTGCTTTCTATTTCTATATTTTTATTTCTTTAATATTCACAAAATATTATGAACATCAATTCCTCCAATTCATTAAAATTTAATGAATAATTGATGTAAAGCATTTTAATATTTGAAGTAAAATCCGACGTAACTAAATCTTTAAATAGGCGACATGAAACAATAATGCGATAAACGAAATAATACGCCCTATTAATTAATTCCGTCGACACACTTATTATAAGGTGCATTATATAAACTCTCTTCTTCGCCAATTTTCCTGAACTGGAATTTATTCTATTCTAGATCAACGGTTTTCAAACTGTTGTACGCGTACCACCTGTGATACGTAGTTTAGTCGTCAAATAAAATAAATATTGGCTGAATTTTACAGAAAATTTATCGTTTCACAAACACGTTTCACACATTTTTTTTAAGTACGGTTTGTTCAGACCAAACATTTTTCCGGAAATAGTAGGTACACCGACCGATCGCGCACGGGAAACATCAGCCGACAGGAAGAGGAATAACATGTAAACGTTTTTATCTACGACTACTTTTCTAAATGCCCATTATTGTACAGTTCGTGGACTTTGTAAATACATCATAACACATACGTATGTAACACTCCACGATTAATGATAAGTTATGATTGATAACACACACGTGCGTTTGGTTTACGATTCGTTGATTGGTTGAGACCTGCACATTGATATGATTTTTAAATACAGTACTCCGTGATTTTATAAACAAGCATTAAACGTCACATCATTTACTTTGAAGCTGTCATTCATTTCGTTTTTTCACGTTTAAATCTAACGAAAGCTATAAATAAGTACTAAATAATAAGGTATGTAACCATTATGAATGTATTGATTTTCAATTCTATCAAGTCAAATAATGTTCAGTGACAGTTATATATGAAAATACGTTTGTTTATTATAATGTTAAATAACGTACCAATAGTGTACCTATATATTATGTAATTGCCCGTAAATACATAATTGATGTAAATGCATCATACAACACACTTATGTAAAAATCCGCGATTAATGTTATTTAATAGTTCAAAATAACACTTGCTTGTTTGGTTTACATTTCGTTGATTGGTTGAGAGCTGAACGTTGATACTATTTTTAAATATAGTTCTCCGTGATTTCCAAACAATCATTAAACGTCACATCATTCACATAGAAGCTGTCACTCATTTCGTTTTTTCACCTTTAAATCTAACGAAAACAAGAAATAAGTACTAAATAAAAAGGTAGGTAACTATTCTGAATTTATTTCTTTTCATTTCTATCAAATCAAATAAGGTCGAAGGTGTTACATCAAACATATTTTTCTTATTATACAAAAACAAATTAGTGTGCTCGTAGATAAAGTATAGTACATAATTCGAGTTGTAAGGCAATTGCGTACTCGCGCGTAACTGTTCCGCTCGTACGTAATATGCTTCTTACAACTCTCATTACGTAATATCCTATTTATGTAGTGGCTATTTAATAATTCTAAGTTTGTTGATATGTGTTCTTTGATGATTTGTAATTATTTTTAATTAATAATTCACTTAACATACTTATTATAAACGTATTCATATTTGTCGGTTTATACTATAAAGAATAACTTTTCCGCCATGAGCGAAACAAAGCGGCAGTAAGATATTTAAATTTGATTATAGATTCAAATGCAAAAAAGGGGTTATAAGATTATTTTTTAATTTTGATGTTTTAGTACTTCGAATAAAACTTTAACTGTTTTATAATCAAAGAGACCATCAGGATGTAGAAAAAAATAACATATGGTACTTATCAGTTTATTTAATGAAAATGAATAATCGCAAACGATATTGTGCGTATACACGAAAGAAAATGCATTTCTGTTAACAAACTTAACAGGGATTAATAATGCAACTTCAGCTGAATAAGATTTCAATACTCCGTTTTGCCCTAACTATTGCCTGCGGCCCATGCCACAAATGAGTTTGTTGGAATAGTCTGCCATTCTTCATGATTTGCCACACGAAGCTCGTATATTGTGGTTGGTGCAACTGCACGTCCTCTAACACGCCTGCCCAGCATGTCCCAAACATGTTTTAAAGCAGCGGTGGCAAACCTATGGCACGCGTGTCACAGCTGACACGTTGTAAATTTTTACTGGCACGCGGGAGAAGGAGGGCAGCGTTATAATATTGTGCTTGATGAACAAAGACCGTCAGGATTGAAGAGAATGTACATTGAACATCGCTCGTAATATCTGTTTGTGCATTTTAAATACCGCTTCAATATTGGCTGCTGACCCCAAAATAGCAGAACCGTATGACGAGCTAGAGTGAACGTGGGCGTGGTAAAATATTTGCAGAATATCATCTTTTACACATTCCCTGAGGTTTCTAATCAGATATCACACAGTACTTAATGTCGAACGTGTTAGTTCAATATGACAATATGTCACATTTTAGCTTTTGATCAAGTGTTACCCCTAGAAATTTCATTGATTCGGCCCCTTTGGTTGATTTTTGATCAAATCTTAGAAGCAAACTATAATCATGAAGTATGTTTTGCGTGAAGTCCATTAACACGTTGACGCCATTAACACGTGGATTGTTTTATCGGGCGGCGTTTTGCCGATGTTTTTAACATTTTTTGTGCGGATGCCCATGGGAACAAATGGCATCTAGTGGCTACGGCAAATGTGCCACATGCACTAAGGGTATATGCGCCATATGCATTCATTGAGGAGTTGCTCGCAACAAATGTTGATTATAAAATGATACGTCTGAAACTCAATGCCTGATATCTGACGCTAATCATGGAAAAGAACATACAAATCGAAAACATCAACAAACGTATAGAGCAGTATCATTGCAATAAATACGCATGCTTCTTGTGATTATGGTTATTACAGGAATATCACAGTTGCCTAAAATTCGTTTGTGTTAGCCGAAAACTAAAATGTGTTCGAATATACAAATTCAACAAACGTTGGCACTAGATCGTTTCCTGTGAATCCTAAAATACCTGCATTTCAGCAACAATTACACGGTTGTGACAGCTAATCGTCTTAATAAATTTATAAACATATTGTTTACAATTTAAAAAAAAAACAGTTAAACCTGGGAAAGATATTGTTATTAAAATGAAATGGCAGCAGAGTATGTACCACCGGTGGTTGATGCCACCTGACGTAGCGGACACGCGTATACCACCAGTGGTACATGCCGGCGTCACCGTGTTAAAGATGTATAGATCGTCCTCCTAACGTTTCTGATTTTAAATTGCTACTTTTTATTAAATCGTTTAATGTCTGGTAAATTGATATAGATATTAAAATGTTGGTATCCTCAGCGTACAAAATATAATTGCATTGAACATTATTTGTTTGCGCCAGATCATTAATAAATATCAAGAATAGAGTTGGTCCCATTAGAGAGCCTTGGGGTGCCACACACTTCTTTAATTCACTTGCAGATTTTCAAGTATTTACGATCACCTTTCGGTCTCTTTGATGCAAAAAAAAAATTACCCAGTTCGTGGAAACGCCTCTAACTCTTGAAATAAAAATAAGTAGCAAGGACTGCTGGTTTAACCTAGGTTAGATTGTGTTGCATGCTGCGAAGCGGCGGATAATGCAAGAACGCGCAACCTCTCGGTCTAAAATAGGTTGATGTGGTCAAACAAGGATTGTTGGTCTGTGCCAAGGACTAAATATCTTCAATGTTTTGTGGGAGGAGCTTGTTATCAAATGAGTCAAATCCTTGACTTAGGTCATAATTATAAAATTAGCACTATCCAACAGAGCAGTATCAGTTGTGCTACTTTTCCAGAAACCGCCAGCATGTTATTGCTTTCCTAGAAACTTTATAATCGAGTCGTGAAAGCTGTCTTATTTTTTTTTTAAATCGGCTTTGAATACAGATTGATCTGTAATTAAAGGGATCACTGTGACCCTCTATTTCGGGATGGAGTTTGATACATTCAAACATCATATTCAGGCTAATACGGTATTAGAATTTATTCAGACTAATACGGTAACTGATAATCAGGCAAAGTTATCTGGCACTTCAGCATTTGATAATGTAAAAACTTAAGAAAAATGGCACGCGGTCATAAAAAGGTTCGCCACCCCTGTTCTATAGGATTTACATATGGGGTTCAAGCAGGCCAATTAAATTTTCTTATTTCAACATCATCCAAGTATTCTGTGACGCACATCTCATCACACATCCTGACGCACATCCTGCATCAGAATGAATTTTTCGAGCTGCTGGTCTACAAGATTTTAAGCCAGCTTCTTGCAACCTTAGACGAACTAACCAAACACTCACAGCTGTACCGCGAACATCACGGAGTTGATTTCTGGTTTTCACTGAAGTCACATGACCATTCTGTAGAATAGTACGAACCAGACCCGGACTGGCACTCGAAACCGGCTCGGGCATTTTAGGTCGGCCCTCCACTCTCAAGAGAATTAAAACTACTAATGTGATGTTTGAATCATATGTATATTTTCAATTTCAACAAATTAATAGTTACTCAATGACTTCCGAAGAAGTTCCCTGCTCTCGGCTACTTTATCAATTATGTGGTCACTATCTGGATTCGTTTTCTACCGGCTTTATCATGAAAGAATTTAAATTATCAGAGGATAAGGTACTCCTAATACAGTTTCTGATAATTTTTACAGTAGAAACGGATCTTTCACAAGCAACTTGACTCAATGATAACGTTAACAGAAATTTGATTGCTAGTCCAATTAAATTGTAGGTATTAGTCAATAGTTTGTATGGCTATCCATGCTTTGAGTAACTTTGAGTGTGGAAAATAATCTTATGTTGTTATCATTGACCTTGTATGCATGGAGTTCACCAGAGATTCAACTTTATCCTGTGCCATCTCACCTGGCATCGATTTCCTTTTCTTAACACTTTTTTCAGGAAATTTTATTGGTCTTCCACATCAAAGTCTTCAAATATGTTAAGCTATTTTTTGGCCCAAGAAATAAAATCATCTGGAGCTTTCTGTACTGCATCAAAATCTCTAACTATTTTTTTTAGTTATGAACAAGATTCTGATAGCATATGATATGCTTTTAATATCTTAACCCTAGGTTTGCATGTACCAGAGAGGTGTATTAACTGTTCAGGCAAATGTGCTTAAAAAGGTTTTGGCTGTGTGATCACTGTTTCGTATTTACGCAATAATTCCAAGTATGCTTTCGCCTTCACACCTACTTGTGACTTAAATTTTTACTTTTGCTGTATTTTGGCAAAAATCATTATCAACGTTACATATGTAGCCAAATCCAAGTTTGAGAATGAACCGAAAATTATGTTTTCTCTCAGCTGTATCTTCAGACAACCAACGTGTTTCTCCAATAGTTGACACCCTTTTAGTATATTCGTCCTCTTTAGTTTGTTCCCATATATCCATACGTTGGATTCGCGAAGAAATACAGCCACGTCATTCAGTAAGCTAAATAATGAAGCACTCTGAATTCACAGTGCAAAAACAAACAGCTTTAGTCATATCTCCTAACAATAAATTCATTGCTTGTACATAGCACCACACATGAGTTTGCCCAGGAGATTATTTAGAAAGCCAGGAAGAAAACTCATTATACTGACCTTGCAAGATTGCAGCCCCTTGCAGCTAATTCCTTCGAATTAGCGATGCATCTTTTTATGTCTATATTCGAAGACTTTAAAATTGAATCAACTAAGGAAATGTTCGATGTTTTTTTTTAAATAGCAAAAGAAAGTCGACCACCAATCGGTCACACCGACCCATCGGACATCCGGGGAAATGCCCGGTTTGTTCTATGACCTGTCCAGGACTGGTACGAACGATAAATCGATCATCGATAGCAGTCGTTTTTCGTTTCCCGACAGATCCCGGCCTTCGAGTACTTCTGCCGATATCCCTAAACCGTTCAAATGCTCTTTGGACTGTAGAAAGACTGACATGAAGGAATCTGGACACATACCGCTGGCTTCTTCCATCTGCCACAAGAGCAACAGCTTTTGCACGATTTTCAGTACTAATAATTTCAGTAACCATAATCAACACGAAACTGCCATAAGAAGGACAATTAATCGAAAACAAACAAATCAACCCACTAAGCAGATTAATTCTCTGTGCATAATGTCGAATGAGCCATAGGTAGTCAAGAACGCATAACTTTAAATTTTATTTTCGCTTATTAATGTTCGTTTAATAAACTTTTATAAGATATAGTAGTTTATAAAGTAAGTACGTTAACAAAGTACCATATGTTGGTTTTTTCCTACACGCTGATGGTCTCTTTGATTGTAAAACATTAAAAATTTTATTCGAAGTACTAAAGCAACTTCAAAATTAAAAAATGATCATGTGAGTGTAATTACAAATTTTAATGCTTTTTAGAAATAATTCATATATTGGTGCGCTCTTTTTGGTTTGGTTTTTTGGAGGATAAGGTTCGGTGAAAGACGTTCGGTGATTCTTGCAATAATCGTCGCCGATATAAAAAAAAATTTATTGCAAAAATAAATACATTTCTGTATTTAGATCTGGATTAGATTAGATTAGATTAGATCTGGACCTAGTAATATAATAATACGTACCCCTTGAACATCTTTGGTGAAAATGGCACGGAGCCTAGCAACTGGGAAGAGTGGGGTGGACAAGACTCCTTAGCCGTAGGGAAGGCGACCTGTCTAGGGGTGACAACCCCGAATAATAAGCCTCCCAAGCTAAAAACTTGGGTAGTATCTTGTACAGTGGCTCGCCACTGTCCCATGAAGAATATTCTTCAACTGAGCATGAAGGAAAATCTCACTAAATGCACTACCCCAGGTGGTAACCAATCCACCGTCACATATGGTGACGTTAGCGGATCTTCGGATTCTGGGGATTCCGCACCAACATGCTTTAAGGATGAGTCGAAGCATCCTGAAATCACCGGACGTAAACTCAGACCAAGACGGCAAAGCTTCTTCGCAACATTTAATGCCAACTCATTGCTAAAAGTGGGAAAACTGAAACATTTGACTGATTCACTAACACGACACAACATAATACTGACAGCAGTACAGGAAACCAGATTTACGGACGAACATGCCTTCGAGTCCCAAGGCTACAGAATCCTCAAAGGAAAAGTGGGTCAGCGGTTAATGAAGAACGTACCCCACTTAGGTACATGATTTATAATCAGTCACAGGATACTGGATTCAGTCACCGACTTTACCTCCCCGAGTAGTCGTGTATCCATCCTCTCTCTCAAATGCGCAAACAAGGGCTACAGTATAGTTAATGTACATGTCCCAATCAACCAGTACAACAGATGCAATCCAGACAGAACTGATAAATTCTGGGAAGACTTAGAAGATATCATCTCTAAACTTCCAGAGAGGCACACTGTTATACTGCTTGGTGACTTCAATGCTCAATAGGAAAGAGCGAAAAAATACAGAAACATAGTGGGCAATTATCCGGCGCATAAGCGAACCAACCGCAACCGAGAACGATTGGTGGATCTGTGTAGGACTTTTGGGTTGATCATGAAGTCTACAGCCTTCAAACACTTGCCAAGGAAGCAGAAGACTTTGATTTCACCTAATACCCACCTGGGTGAATTCCAGATAGTTCATGTGGCAATTTCACGCAAATCTCAAAAGGAAATACAAAACGTGAAGGTACTAAGAAGCGCCAATCTGGACTCAGACCACTACCTCTCAAAGATCAAAATAAGACTCCAGCCTAGAAATACTAATTTACACAGAACCTCCAAAATGGTAAGATTTGACGTCGAGCAACTCAAGAACAGTCAAGAACTAAGTCAGAGACTGAACAACACAGACCTAAACAACTGGGACCAACTGAAGGAGACTCTTGTCAAGGCGGCCAATGAACTCGCCCCTTTTGCTAGAAGAAGGAAGCATCCGTAGTGGACTGAAGACTGTGACAATGTAATAGCCCAAAGACAGATAGCCTGGCTGAAGTGGAATTCTAAAAAGACCCAGGAAAATTGGCATAAATTTTTGGAACAAAGAAAGGTTACAGCCAAGATAATTCGAGGAGCCAAACGAACGTTCACACAAAACCAACTAACACAAATCGAAGAGAGCTTTGCTAAGAATAATTCCAGAGATTTCTTTGGAACCTTTAAGCAGGTACTCAGAAAATACGCTCCGCCAAGCCTCCACTTCAGAGACTCACAAGGCAAACTGGCTTATAACGACAAGGACAACTGCCACCTTTTGGCTCAGTACTTTAAAAATCTACTCAACTGTGACCCACCCAGCGAGAAGACTTCGACTATAAACAAACCACACCAAACCCGGACTCGCTTCCCCCTTCATTGGAAGAAGTTGGCCAGATAATTCAACTTCTTAAGAATAATAAGGCAGCTGGAGAGGACTCTATCGTTGCTGAACTGTGGAAAGGTGCTGGAAACAATGCCGTGTGCAAGCTAACCGAGATCATCCAGGACATCTGGGAAACAGACCCGATTGGAAATCTGCTCTGATCCATCCGCTTCACAAGAAGGGAGATTTTACGGATCTAAACAACTACCGTGGAATTTTTCTCGTCCCGGTAACATATAAGATTCTCTCAAAGGCGTTACAAACAAGGGCAGAAAATCAGTTGGATAGTCAACTGGGAGAATACCAGGTGGGCTTCAGGAAGACCCGATCCTGTGTTGAACAGATCCTCAACCTTAAAACTGTACTTGCATACTCGAAGATGAGAAACCGCAAGGTGGTCGTCACCTTTGTTGATTTTAGGAAGGCCTACGAATCCATCGATAGAGAAACGCTTTACAAAGTACTCCAGGAACTAGCACTAGACAACAAATCCCGCAGACTAATCCTAGAAACTTTGACCAACACCCATTCCAAGGTTAAATTTAGAGGCGAGATTTCAGAAAGCTTCGAAATAAAAACTGGAGTAAGACAAGGAGATGGAGTTTCCTCAATTCTCTTCAACTGTATCCTTGAAAAGGTTATGAGAGAATGGCGCAAGGAACTTAACAATTTGGGTGCTCAGAGTGGTATCTACCTGGGACGAAAGAACGATGGACTGGTTGTAGATTGCTTGGCCTTTGCAGATGACATGGCACTGTTTGCTGATTCTCTTGGGATGGCAACAAAGCAGGTAAACTGCCTCAGAAAACAGGCTGCCAAAGTGGGTCTTCAAGTGTCGCTGGAGAAAACAGAATTCTTCACCAACATTAGAGAAGCAAACAGAGAGATGTTACTAGAACAGGGAAACATCAAGAGGACTGAGAAATTTAAGTATTTCGGCGAATGGATTGAACCGAACTTATCAGAAAGAGCATCATTATCCAAGAGAGTCAGCAAGTTAGAACTAGCCTATCGGCTGACTAAGAACACTTACAATAAGAAATGCCTGTCACGCAACCTGAAACTTAAGCACTACACATCAGTCTTACGACCAGACGCCCTATATGCCATGGAGTGTCTTTCCTTGAACCGAAGGGGTCTAATAGAGAAATTGGAAATCAGAGAGGAGAATCCTCAGGAAGATCCTAGGCCCGGTAAAGGAAGATGGGAATTCCCAAGACGGCATAACTCTGAGCTCTACGAACATATTGAGATGCTCTCTGACTGTGCCATTAAAAGAAGGGTAGCTTTCTATGGCCACGTTGCAAGATTGCCTCCAAACCGACTAACCAACCGTCTGTTCACCTTCTGGCAAAACAAGAAGCTTCGTACCACTTGGTTGACAGAGACCGAGAAGGATATTAAAGAACTGGGAATAACAGATCTCAAAAACAGACAGTCTATGAGACGCACCCTGAAGGAAGTCCGTGGATTTCAGGAAAAACCTCGAAGGAAAGGTACCCCCTGGACAGAAGAGAGAAAGGAGTTACACCGGCAGAAGATGCGACAATACTGGGCAAAGGTCAAAGCCCAACAGTTGAACAAGCGTGGTCCAAAGTAGGCCTATTCGAAAGAAGAAGAAGAAGAAATACATTTCTGTAAGTTTTCAATAACGAGAAATTAATTGCAAATATTTATTTATAATTAATCGTAATTTTTTGTGCCGACATCCTACTGGTTGACTTTACAACGTTTTAACTACAAACATTTTCATTGCAATTGAAATTTAAATTTTGTCAATTACGTTAAAATATGTTATCAAAAAAAGTCTCTTAGATGAAACATATTTTGCTTTTATTTGTCTTTTACTACACTATCTTTCCAGTTGAGTGGATATATCCGCAATAATTAATTTATTAGGTGTAAATTTATGCTGGGAACGATGAACCAATATTTTCGTATTTTCTTCGGTCGTGGATTCATATTACATTCAAACAAAGCGGTTTATCAATATCCAGAATATTCTGAAATAATCTGAATATTAAGCAGAATTGTGTAAACGAGAAATAGAACTTAATAAATAAAATAAATACAAATCTAACACAAAGACGTTCGCTTCTAATCGAGTGATTTTGCGGATTAAACTAATTTCTGCATGATTTCCATAAATATGAAATATTTAGATAACTTTAACCCATGCAACTGACAGGCTCTTAGATCATATATGTTCGTCTACGCGGCCCATTAGTTTGATCATGCTAGTACAATAATAAAAAAATCATAAATCACACCTGTCAGTTTTATTATTGTTGTTTATTTATTTCGAAAGTGGCAAAATGGGTTTCATAAAAAAACCAGATAAATAATGATTTGAGTTTTATTTTCGAAACGTTTCCAGTAATGGACAAAGGGTTCACAGCACTCGGAGCTTGTTTCAATAATTTCTAAGATTTCCTGTCCTGATTGTACTCCAGCGGTCGCCAAAAAGGCGATCGCGACCGATATAAATAATTCATAAAAGATATGATATATGGAATACATAAAAGTATTAATTCAAATGGCTTATCCCACCGTAACCTGCGTCCGAACAGACTTATTAAATTTCATAAAATTATATAACAAATCACCTTCCAATGTATTTGAAAACTGGGTATTAAACAGTTATTAAACTATGTTATACTATCATTATTGTATTAAGTACGTTGTTTTACAATTATTAATGAACAGTAAGTGGTTTGTTTAAATAAGCTGTGTTGCAATTATTAATTGATGTTAAGAAGTTTATTTTATAATAATTAACAAAATATATAAAGAAACAATAGAAACTACTATCAAAAATGATTAATTCAAATAGCTTCTCCCACTATAACCGGCACACAGTGGGCTGGATTGTCGAAAAGGTGGACAAAAACAGAAATCCACAAGACCAGGCCTGGGCAAATGGTGACCCAGCCTCATGCGGCCCGTATCGATATTTTATGCGGCCCGCCAAGCATTTTATAAATTAGTTTAATTACAAAAAATATATCTACAGATAATAAAAACAAAAAAAATGGTTTTGTGATTGTGTACTACCAAAATATCGCTTCACTGAGAAAGTAATTACAAATTTATTTATACTTAGCACCCACAATTAATGATCTTAATTCGTATTCCAACATAAAGAAAGCAACATAAACATAGAATACTTAAAGAATGCCTATGACATGCTTATTATGTTTACCAGAGATTATCTACCTCAGCGCTTCTTAAACTTTTTTCATTCGCGACCCCATTTACGATTGTGATTTTTTTCGCGACCCCATTTTTTTTTATCGTAACTTTTTTTATCGTAACTAGTTTCGAGAATTATATACCTATTTTTCATGAAAACAGCATTTTTCCGCAATAATGATATATATTCCGAGTCTTAGTTCTTTTGAAATATATTCGAGCCCAGCCGTTAAGTGTTTATATATTATTATTTATTCGTTTAGCCTTCTCAGGAGCGCGTAGAACCATTACTTAGCACTGGTCTTGTTCTTCTTATCTTCCCAAAACTTCCTCATCCTTTCGCTTTTTCGGGCCTGTCTTCTTTCTTGCGTCCATGCGTTTTTTAGTTTCAAACTCTTAGCTGTTGGATTCTCTGATGTGAAGTTATGTGAATTTATTTCCTGCCTGTATTTAGTTCGCGTAGTTGCCAATGGGTCTATATTGATTACTGAGAGGTCATATTTGGTGTCTACCAGCCAGCGTACTTTGGACTGTCGGGTTCCATTGATGATGTGGAAGATTTTCTTGGTCAATCGAGAGTCTTCCATTCCTACTATATGGCCGTAGAATTTCAGACGTCTTTTCCGTGCAACTGAGGAGAATCCTTCTGTCAGGGAATACAGTTATTGTGAGCTTTTACACATCCAGATACCATCTTGTACCTTGGGTCCAAATATTTTTCTCAGTATCTGACGTTCTACTTTCTCAATATCATTGATGCAGATAGTTAATGATGAAGTCTCAATTGCATAGAGTGCTTCTGGAAGGATGACTGTATGGTAGTAACGGAGGTTTGCTTTGGTAGAAAGTGATTTCTTGTTGTACATATTCCAGGTGATTGCATAGGCTTTGCGTAACTTATCCGCACGTGTTTTGTTAGCCATTCTTTCCTTACCAGTGTTTCCAATTATTTCACCTAGGTGCTTAAAGCGCTTAACTTGTATGATGTTGCCATATTTGGTTGCAAGATGTGTCATATTTGAGCTCTTGGAGTCTATGTATTTCGTTTTCTCGTAAGAGATTTGAAGGCCGGTCCTGATGGTGATTTCATGATGTTCCTCGATGGCGTGTTTGGCTTCTTCTGTAGTCCGGGTGATTATTGCAAGGTCGTCAGCAAAAGCGAGACACTTTATGTTGATTCGTTTGTCCTTTGTTCCCATATATACTTCAGGTACTTTTCCCCATATTTTGATTATCTTATCTAGTACCAGGTTGAAGAGGAGTGGGGACAATCCATCACCCTGTCTTACTCCAGTACTGATTTGGAAAGGCTCGGAGATTTCACCCATTAATTTTACTTTAGATGTTGTGCCTGACAAAGTCTGTTCGATTAACCTTGTTGTTTTACTATAGACACCGTATTCACGAAGTATATTAATCAGAGTTATGCGGTCAATCGAGTCATAGGCTTTCTTAAAGTCTACGAAAGTGACTGTGCGGTTGGGCTGGCGATGTTGCAGTATCATCTTCAGGTTCCAGATTTGTTCCGCGCATGATCGGTGCCGTCGGAAACCTGCCTGATATTCACCGATTAGATGTTCTGTCCGTTCTTTCTGTTTTGTGAGGAGGGCACGTGAGAGAACTTTGTAGGCGATTGATAGAAGGGAAATGCCTCGGTAATTGTTTGGATCAGTCTTGTCGCCCTTTTTGTGTATTGGGTTGACCAAAGCATTTTTCCAGTCCGCTGGTATGATACCGCTCTTCCATGTATTTCCAATGATAGCTTGCAGTCTGTCAATCAATAGTTCACCTCCGATCCTGAGCATTTCAGTGATTAAGCCGTCTTCCCCTGGTGCTTTGTTGTTTTTTAGGTGTAATATGATGTTTCGTATTTCCTCATGTGTTGGTGAACAGAGTCCTGGTTTGGGGCGGCTATGTGGCATTGGAATCTTTCTTCAGGAGGTTCACAGTTGTGTAGCTTCTCGAAGTACTGTTTCAGAATTTCGCAGTTCGCTTTTGTGTTGGTTTCAAGGGTTCCATCAGGCCGACGGAAGCAGAGGCTCGGTGGCTTGTATCAGTTCTTCCCTAAATGTACTGTAGAAATTTCGTGTGTTATTTTTTTTTAACTCATTGTCGATTTCCTCTAATTTTTTGAAATGGTATGTCCGTTTAATGCGTCTGATCGTTTTGGATCATTAATTTTTGATCGTTAAGTGTATATATATATATATATATATATATATATATATATATATATATAAATATATATAAATTAAAGGAAAATTAGTTTCTAATGAGATGGATGTGCTTGTTTTTTATTGCGTAACAAACTAAATCTTGGTGTAATATTTGACACTGCTGGACGTAAAATCTCTTCAACATATTTTAGCGATTAACGATATTGTGATTTGATGTATATTAAAGCTGAAAAAAACCACTATGGCGAGAAACATAAATAAGACGGCCCCTAGTCCCGGGCAGCCCTTAAATGGGCAAGGGGTGCTAAGAATCCCCCGGCTCAAAGTAGTGAAATCAAAGTTGCGTATCTGTACATGGAACGTGAGAACCCTGTTTCAAGCTGGAAAGCTCGATAATTTGGTTCAGGAGATGAAGAGAATGAACATACACATAATGGGTATAAGCGAACACCGTTGGCCAGGCTGCGGATCATGCCAACATGAGCACGGCACACTATATTACTCAGGTAGTGATGACAACGACCAAAACCATCGAGGCGGCGTTGGCATCTTTGTTGCAACAGAATACACAAAATATGTCAAGAATTTTGTAGCAATATCCAACCGGATATGCTTACTGCAAATGGCCTGCAAACCATTCAATATCAATTATATTCAGGTTTATGCTCCAACTGCTGAGAAGAGGTATGACATGGAAGTGGAAAATTTATATGAGCTAATTGATTCCACATTGAAGACTTTACAGAGCGATAGTGTTATTATTATATTGGGAGATTTTAATGCCAAAATTGGGCAAGGACAACGCAAAGATATAGTTGGTACTTTTGGGCTTGGTAGCTCCAACGAGAGAGGCGACAGACTCTACGAGTTTTGTCAGGACTCAGGGATGATAATTGCTAACACGTTTTTCGATCTACCCAAACGAAGACTTTATACTTGGCAAGCCCCACACAGTGAACTAAATAACTCAGCACCAATTAGAAATCAGATCGACTACCTACTGATAAATAGGCGTTTTAAAAATATAATAAAAAATGCCAAAACTCACCCTGGGGCTGACATTGGATCATAATCCCCTTGTGGCTGAACTGTCGTTAAACCTAAAAGCTAAAAAGCAAACACACCCAGCTAGAGCAGTTGATGTAACGAGGCTAAATAACCCTGAAGTCAGACACATTGTTGCCGAAGAAATAAATAACAAGTTAACAAGTTTGCAGGAGAACCAGCTCCAAGATATAGAGACTCTTTGGAATAACATCAAGAATATCATTGTGTACACGTGTAAATTACATCTCCGCGTAACTTTTAAACCCAAAAACAAGTGGATGACAGATCACATTCTAACCCTTATGGAGCAGCGAAGACTGACAAAGAACAGAGCTGACAAATATAAAAAAATACAAAAGGTCATAAGATGGGAGATCAAAGAAGCCAAGCAGAAATGGATGAAACGGGAATGTGCAGAAATAGAAGACCTCTGCTCCAAACATGATACTTTTAATATGTACAGAAAAGTAAAGGAAGTAGCTGGAATCCACAGGAAGAGAACGACTATGTCAGTTACAAATGATAGTAATCAACTAATTTTGGAGGAACAAGAACTAAAAAACACATGGACAAGTTATATAGAGGCCAATATATCGCTTGGCGGAGGACCGTACAGCTTTTGCCATGGTGATCGCCAACGTCAGGGAGACCGGACAAGGCACATGAAAGAAGAAGATAAAAGCTGAAGAAGTAATTTCACATAAATATGTGGTGTTGAAAGGCAGAAGAATATTTAATGCCATATCAGAGATTGTGCGAAATTCTGTTCTAGCTCCGATCTAGAATTCAGTTAAGGGCTTTTTTGAAAAGTCTAGTTTTAGGTTTGAGTCACTCGAAACCTCAGCAAATTCTTCTTGCGCTTTATATAGAAGGTGATCAATCTCATCAATGACAATCAAAAATGGTTTTTGAATCCAAGATTACTTGTTAAAATCAATTTTGGATGTAAAATGTGTGTTTCTGTGTTTCTAGCGATTTTAAGTGACCTATAATAATTTTTGCGATAAAAGTATGGCAATGATGAGGTCCCGAGTTCTATCCCCAGTGCCGGCCGCATTTGTTCCAGAAGACAAATGTGAAAAATGGTAGTTAGTGTAATTTACAATAACAACAGGTTTCTGGGCCTAAGTGAATGTGAATGCAGAATACAATAGGCTGCCAATAGGCCGACGTGTTCGAAAGGTCGGCAAACCCGGCATTCACATCGAACCAAACTTTTAAAAAAAAAAAAAAAAAATGGCAATGATTTTTCTCATATACAAAATTGTCGATACTGGAAAACATTTCGAACGAATTCTTTTCTACCCTACTTTTCCAAATGTTGATCTTTTTAATAAAACTTTCAATTTTATCATTCGAAGTAAATATATTACTATTTTTTCCTTGAAGAGACAAGTTTAGATCGTTTAATTTCTAGAAAATATCTGATAGAAAACACAGCTTGGATAGCCACAGGTCATTTTGAAAAAAAGTAGCAAAATCACATTTTTGTTCCGTTGAAAATTTCGATTTCGTCCTTTAATAACAATAATCTTCTTAAACTTTCACCTCTTGATATCCATCTTATTTCTGCATGTAATAATAAATTTGTATAGTTGGGATTCCGTATCCTTACAGAGATTTGAAAATAAGCGACTGTTAAGAGCATTGCCCTTAATAAAATTTATAATCTTAATAGCATCCTGAAGCACATCGTTCAATTCTGGTGTTATTTTTTTGCTGCGAGGGCCTCCCGATGAATAAGGAAGTGAGTAAAAGTTTAATGACAATAATTAGCAGCTTGAAGAAATGATCATGTCATCGCTTTTGCACCATCCGTGCATACTCCGCAGCAATTTTTCCATTCTAACCCTTCAGCTTTTAAAAATTCGTAACTTTTACAATATATGTGTTTCCGTCTAGTATGGTCTTTCAAAGGACGACAAAATAACAATTCTTTCTCGACGTTTTCTTTATAAACATACCTGACATATACTAACAACTGAGCTAATTTAGTAATATCAGTTGTTTCGTCCTGCTTAATTGAAAATTTTGGGCTTTCTTTAATTTACACTAATTGTGATAAATTGCACTAATTGATCCTTGTTAATTACAGAAATTCTATTCGCGACAGTGTCGTTTAAGATCAAACAAATAGGTTGTTTTACCATTTCATTTTTTAAATGTAAAGCCAAATTGAAGAAAAGACTCGTTATATTTTCTTTTTCGCACATTAGATGCCTGTTTGTCAATAATAAATCCTGCTTATGAAGACTTTATAGTATTGTCTTCTGCAACATTACCTTTCTTACTTAAGTTCAGCCATTTATCCATTGCCCAAAAATGAATTTGAACCCCCAAACCTCCCCACCACCGCCAATGCAACACTGCCCAGTTTTGCCCAGTGTTGCATGGTCGTAGCCAGTGTTGTTGCATGGTCGTAGCCCATGCAACACTGGACAACAAGCGACAACACAGTCACACTACAGTCAATGTTGCTGAATCGTTGTCTCTAGGGTTGCCAACTTTAACTACAGTTAGTGTTGATGAATCGTTGTCTCAGAAGCCCGTCATTTTCAAACTCTCACAAATGAATTTAAATATTTTACATTAAAATATCGCGACCCCAAGATTTTGCTACGCGACCCCATTTGGGGTCGCGACCCATAGTTTAAGAAGCCCTGATCTACCTGATACTATTTCATAGACCGTGCACATTTACGGGTGTCCTCTGAAAATATATCGTTTTACAAAGAGCAAAACTCATTCAATTTTTTCAAAATTTCTTAACCCCTAAAGGGGTTCATAATCTCGCACATTACGAATGAGGTATCAACATTTTATAAAACAGAATGTCGGACCAAATATGGCGGATAATTTTTCGAAATCTTATCAGTATTTAAAAGTGTTTCAAGTCGTTGATCAGGTATCAATGATCAGGATTGATGCCGGACATTTTTTGAAAAACTTGCGCATTAATGGTTATTCACACTATACCAAATACGTATAGGCAGGTTTCGACATGCAATTCGTTAGAATTCTGAATGCATATTATTACCAACGCAATAAACATGAAACTAGCTCGGGATGTATTGGGCGATTCATTAATTTTGTGCCAATATATCATTTATAAAAAGGTTTCCCCCGCAGTTGGCACTCTTTTTCTTGAATAAACTGTTATTTAGTAATGTCAAAAATTCTTGATCACCCTTCAATAAGCAGTGCTGATATCACACACCTCAACGAAAAATTAGCAGCGGTTATGCGGATAACGTGTCTCGAGAAATTCTGATAACAGATTCGTAATCAGCGACGTAAAAAACCCCTATATACGCCATTGTAAAAATTGGATGAGTATTTCGAAGAGACATCCGTCATATTAAATCCGCAATTTTGTTTTTGAAATTTTTGATAAAATATTCGTGATCAGTGACAAAAATAACGCTTATAACCAAAATTTCAGATATATAGGACAAGGCATTATATTGTTGTCCACTTTTTCGGCAATAGGGAATATGCATGTTTTTTTGTATATTTTTAATTCACTGTTTACAACGGTTATAACATAGTAAAAAATATAAATACTGCTTAAAAATGCTGTAATTAAGTATAAACAAATATTTGAAATAGAGAAAAATGTTGAGCTGTTTAAACGCCGCCATTTTCGCGCGGTCTGTTGATGACGTCAAATACCACTGAAAGTTCAATCCATTGTTTACTACAGCTGTTTTCATTTTTAAATTCTCGTTTTTGACGTTTGTTTTCTAACCAAAAGACTGCAATTACATACAAATGCACAAAATACGGACTTGTTTACATGTTATGTTACGTCACTTTCGTTTTACCTAATGGTGTTTCGTTTTATACATTTGAATCTCCCTCGCTTAATTTGCACTTTTTAATAATATATTAATTACTAAGTTTTAATATATTAAGTATTTAAAAATATATTAATTACAAAAATAATGGTTTAGTTTAAATGTCCTGTCAATAAACTTTCGGGAAAAAAATATTTGAACCAAATTTAAATTTGATGCATATTCCCTATTCAGCCCACTGTGCGGCGTTCGAACAGACTAATTTTTGGGAATTTAACTCGAAAAAACTAAAATTGCTGTTATTTTCTTTCTTAAAAAAAAAAAATATTAAAACGTTTACACGTTATCCCTCTTCCCGCACGCTGATGTTTTCCGTGCGCGATCGGTCGGTGTACCTACTGTTTCCGGAAATATGTTCGCTCTGAACAAAAAAATATATATCATAAATAACTACATGGTATTAGTTATCGAGTGGTCGTATAATTTTTCTTTTTTCCTCTCAGTTTAGAAGAAAAAAAATCCTGAACTTTCCACAATTTTCAGTGCAATAATTCGTACTATTATTTTTAATATTTATTGAAGAGAAAAACGTATCGACATAATTTTATATCACGTGAAAATTATTATTTCTTTGGACATGTCTACCAAGTTTCGAGTTTATTCATCAATTAAGGGACCATCACAGTGTGACACCTCGAAAAATAGCAGATTTTCGCGATTTCTGATTTTTCTGAATCGCTCTGATTTTTTTTACAAATTAAAGTACTAATCGAGATTACAAAATCATTTTTTTTTAAGAGTTTTAATTGTAAACATTTTTTTATTAAATTTAATGTGGCGTTGAAAAAAAAGCTCCTCTTTCTCCATAAAAGCGGACGTAATTTTAATCTGATACAAAAGTATCAAGAAGATTAATCTGTAGGAAAGCCTCTATGTTACTATGGAAGCTTTTTTTTATTCAGCCTATTTTTTGACAATTATTCGTAAAAAAAATTGGAAGGTTTAAAAAAAAAGCTTCCATAGGAACATAAAGAATGACGTGAAGAATGTTCAGTCCAAACTTCAAAGGGGTAGCTTGAAAACTGTTTCTTTGAGAGTGGAGACCGTTTTGAAAACACCATTTCGAGAAAACCGCGTTTTAAGTTTAGAGTGAGATACTCCAATCCTTTTTTCTAAGAAAGGCTGTAGCGACCGAAATAATTCGAATTTCGATTTAAAAATTGGGGATAATGTTTATAACAGGGTATCTTCTTCTTGCAGTCCTTCTCCTACCGGAGGTTGGACACCATCATGACCATTCTTATCCTGTTCACCGCTGCTCTGAACAGTTCCGTGCTGCTACAGCTGAACCACTCGCGCAGGTTCTTCAGCCAGGATACTCTACGCCTACCAATACTCCTGGTTCCTTTAATTTTTCCCTGCATAATAAGTCTTAGAAGACTATATTTGGGGCCTCTCATGACATGGCCTAGATACTCTAGTTTCCTTTTCTTAATGGTCAGCACGACTTCGCATTCCTTTTTTACCTTTTCAAATACCTGTTTGTTGGTGACTTTATCTTTCCAGGATATTCTAAACATTCTGCGATAACACCACATCTCGAACGCTTCCAATCGTTTTAGTTCAGGTTTCTTTAGGGTCCAGGCTTCAACTCCGTATAGCAGGGTAAAGAACACATAACAGCGTAGTATTCTAATTCGTAATTCTATATTAGTGTCTCTGTTACAAATAAACTTTTTCATTTTCATAAACGCTGATCTTGCTATCTCCACCCTTCTTCGTATCTCACCTGCCTGGTCGCTTGTTTTGTCTAGCACGGTTCCAAGATATTTGTAGGAATCTACTCTTTCAATTATGGTATTGTTGATATTTAGTTGCACTTGTTGGTTATGTGCCTTAGAAACTACCATACACTTAGTTTTTGAAAGATTCATTTGAAGTCCATAAGCTTCACATTGGTGGTTTACTCTTTCGAGTATGTGTTGTACTTCTGCTTCGCTACCTGCCAATAATATCGTATCGTCGGCATATCTGATGTTATTTATTACCTCTCCGTTTATGTTTATTATTGGTTCTCCTAACAAAGCTTCTTCAAATATAGCTTCACTGTATATATTGAATAATAGCGGGGATAGGATGCAGCCTTGTCTAACTCCGCGGCGTATTTCTATTTCGTCTGTCAGTTCATTTTCGATTTTTACAACTGCACTTTGTCCCCAATATAGGTTGGTAATTATCCTGACGTCTTTCCGGTCTAAGTTCTTTCTAAGTATTAGTTGTTGTAATTTGTCATGCTGAACTTTATCGAAAGCCTTTTGGAAATCGATGAAGCACACAAACAGGTCTTGATTTATGTCTAGGCATCTTTGAAAAAGAATATTTATTCCGAAGAGTGCTTCTCTTGTTCCAAGCCCTTCTCTAAATCCAAATTGGCTATCACTTATGTCCTCTTCTAGTTTTCGATAAATTCTTTTATGGATGATTTTTAGAAAGATTTTTAGTGCATGGCTCATAAGTGCAATAGTCCTATAATCTGTGCACTCTCTAGCATTTGCTTTTTTAGGGATCAATACAAATGTCGATAAAAGCCATTGTTTCGGTATGATGCCTGTGTCATATATTGTGTTAAACAGGTCTAGGAGACTATCTATTAGGTGTTCATCGAATAATTTTAATATCTCAGCTGGTATTTGATCCGGCCCCGTAGCCTTTCTGGGCTTCATACTGTTGAGGGCATATTCGAGTTCATGTTTCATTATTTTAGGTTCTTCGTCTTCTACTCTTATTGGTACTTGTGTTGGTCTTTCATCATTAAAGAGTTCCCGCACGTAGGTTTCCCAACTCGTTACTTTTTCTTTCACATCTGTTATTATGCGGCCATCCGCGCTCTTGATCACATGGTTAGCTTGGAATGTTTTTCTAGCTCCTGTCATCTCTTTGATTTTTTTGTGCATATGAAAGCTGTCATAGTTTCTTTCGTGCATTTCTATTTCTTCAGATTGTTTAGAGATCCACTCTGATTTTGCCTTTTTATTTCTGTTTGAATCGTTTTATGTAAGATTTTATACTGTTTTTCATTTTGGTTCTTATGGGTCCGGCGTTCAGGACATATAACAGGGTATACTATCAGGATAATGGGAAAAAACATCGTTTTTTTTTAGATTTCACACTCTGAGGGTCCCTTAAATTTTGAAAGCATAGTTTACGTTTAGGGCATTACAAAGCAAAGCTAACTCAAAAAATACGTCCGATATTTATATAAACCTTTTGGATATTATTCTGGACAATTCGATTTATTTAAAAAATGCCTTAAAATAACTATAATTCCTAGTAATTATAATTAGTAATATAATTAGTAATTATAATTAGTAATTATAATTAGTATAATTCTATAATTCCTAGTATATAAAGATTGTAATAGTATATTACGTAACGAGAGTTGTAAGAAGGATATTACGTACGAGCGGAACAGTAATTGCGAGAGTACGTTATTACCTTACAACTCGAGTTATGTACTATACTTTATATCCGACCACACTAATTTGTTTCTGTTTAAGAAGAAAAATATGTTTGATGTAACAAATTCATTTCTTATTACATTATTTAACATTATAATAAACAAACAGTTGTGTCATATATATAACATATATAACTGTTACTCGATATTTTTTAACTTGATACAAATGAAAAGATATACATTCTTACTGATTACATACCTTGTTATTTAGTACTTATTTGGGTTAAACTAGAATAAGAGTACTCATAGATATAGGCAACCAATTTACGCAATGTCAATTTCCGTTAGTTTTAATTGTGGCACGGGGGGCGCTGAAAGTATGAGCACGTAGTAGTAGCTCTCAACGAAGCATAAACCAGACGCACGTGTGTTTTGTCAATCATAACTTATCATTATATCAGAGGCGTAGCGAGGGGGGTGCAAAGGGGTGTATCATGCCCCGGGCGCCACTCGCAGAGGGGCGCCAAATTGTGTCCAAGGACCAAAATCCGGAACATTTTATTTGTTATTTTATAATAATCATAGCAACATAATTAATTTGCTGTAAATCAATCAAACCGGTTCACCGTATATAAAACGTTCTTTCTTTCCGAACACTTTATTTTGCTAAAATAATAAAACCTATATTTTTACACGCTTCTTATTTCAAAACGATAACTGTTCGATATGCAACTTTATACTTCCCGCATCTTTTTTGACCCGTTTTGAACCAATTAAATATTTTCTTCTTTCATTTTTTCCGACATAAAATAATCAATGTAGAATATACATGTGCAGTAGTGTAGAATATAAATGTGCAGTAGTTTCCAAATGTTGAGCTATATATACGTTAGTTATTGTTAAACCTAAACTACGGCCGAGTTATAAATATAGACGTCGATAAAAATAATCGGGTTTTCAGTCAAAAATCCTTTATTATTTACAGCTGACGTTTCGACACCACTTGTGGCTCTCTCAGGGCTAGCAAATAAAAGTTTTTCGTTATACTGAAGTTGTTCAAAAGTAATATCTTAATTATTGTAATAAAAATTTATTTTTTATTTAGACCATGTCAATGCCTTAAAAAAAACTTAGCGGTTCCCAGAATCGAAAAAGAAAACTAAAGCAAGAAAAAGAAACTGAGAAATCCAGAATAACAATGAAATCCTATTTAGTACAAGAATCACAAAAAGAAAAATCAGAAGATAAGAAGTAAAATCAGAGTCAGAATCAGATTCAGGTTGTACTCCTACAACGGCTAAACTTTTATGCGATAACACAGCACAACAAATACAAGACTTTGAAGATGAATATGGAAGCCAAAGTATATCTGAAGTTCCATATCCATATCCATGTCCATATCTAATAAAATGTACAGAAAATGCAACAGAAACACTTACTGTAGTTTCAGACGTTTTGGAGTTCAGAGATGTTGCTTATTTAAAATTCAATAATAATCTTCCAATAATATCTAATCAACTTCGCACAGAAATGATTATTCGTGGATCCCGCATATTTCAGAACGAATGCAGTCCAAATGCAGTAACAACATTAGGTAATCGTCTAATGCCAAAATATTGGTTTTCTCGGCGAGTCCGTAATGAAGAAGAAGGAATTCAAATTAACCGATCTTGGTTATTATATTCACCAAAAAATAATCCAGCGTACTGCTTTTGTTGCTTACTGTTTATTACATCAAATTCCGCTACACACTCATCTTTCGTAACTACATTTGGTTTTAATAAATGGAGCAAAATAGATAAATTGATTAGCCATGAAAGAAGTCCAAATCATAGAAAATCGTTTACAATGTGGAAAGAAACAGAAAGAAGATTTATTAATAAAACGGGAATCGATGCATCATTAGAAACACATATACAGTCCGAAAAAGAACGTGGTCGAAATATATTGCAACAAATATTAATTAGCTTGCATAAAATATCTGATTATACAAAATCTTCCTCTACGTGGTCATGTTGAAAATCTAGCGCTTCAAGATGGTACAAATTTCGGTAACTTATTATCTTTACATAAACTTGTAGCTCAGTTTGATCCTCTACTAGCAAATCATCTTAAAAAAGTTATGGAAACGCCGAGAACTGTCTCATATCTATCACCACAAATTAAAAATAAATTCTTCTGGCATCCACAGTTCAAAATCAACTAATAAGTGACATTAAAAGGAATAAATATTATGGACTTTTATTTGATTCGACTCCTGCTATCGCTCATCGAGAACATATGTCGCAAGTCTTTGGGTATGTAGATATTGATTTTATCAACAGAAAAGTTTCTTTCAAAGAATCTTTTTTGGGATTTATTGAAATGCCTGCCAAAAATTCATCCTCAATTGAAAATACAATTTTAGAAAAATTAAATTACGATGAGATTTCATTAACAAACTGTAGATCATGATAATGCTGCCGTGATGTCAAGTCACATGGGGTTCGAACCAAGATGGCGACGTGTGAGTTGAACAGAGAGTTCAGTCTGTGCATTAAATGTATAAAACCTATCAAAAATGAATCTGAAAAAATTCTAAAGTGCTACGGTAAATGCAATAAATTTCTGCATACACAGTGCAGTGCTTTTAAACCCTCGGAACTAAAGTTTATCGAAGGAAATCAACAAAATATAAAATGGGTATGTGACAGTTGTCAATATAGCGATGACAAAAATAATAACATGAATATAATGTATTCGAAAATTAGTAAACTGGAAAACACACTGCAAGATTGCGTTAATTCTATAAAACAGATTGAAATACAATCAAACAAAATACCCTTATTGGAAAAAAAAATAAGCAATATAATGGATCAACAATTTGAGATAAATCAACCATTGACGAGATCACGTGCTATTAAGAATAAAACAGATAATAAAAATGTAAAACAACGAGAGATTAGCAAATCTGAAAGGACACCTTCAAAAATAGAAGGAATCCACTTATCAAGCCAACAACAAAAAGTGAGCAGTGAAATCAGCCAAAAACAACTTAAACCAAATAAACAGGGTGATCCGCAAAATAAAAGTCCATTACAAAATACATATATCGAAAACTATACAGAACAAGTCTTGTCAAACATTAAAAATGGACAATCTGAAACCGATGTAAATATAAATAATTCTACATGGATAAATGCAAAAAATAGAAGAACTAGGAAAAAAACAATTAGAGGCTCAAACGCAAAGGAGGATCCGAAGATCGGAGCTGTAGAAAGCAGAAGATGGATGTTTGTTTCGCAGCTAAAACCCGAGATCACAGAAGATGACCTTACCGATTACCTCACTAACAGGGATATTCCAGTTAAGGGATGTAAAAAATTAAAAATTAGTACGACTGAAATCGCGGCATTCAAAGTTGCTGTAACTGAAGAAGATATAGAAAAAATATTTATTTCTATGCTATGGCCAAAACATGCTATTGTGCGTGAGTATGATTCCCAATGGGGAACAAATTTTCGAAAGAAACCTATCAACGGGCCCAGGACGAGGTAAGTTTTAAACTTGTTTCCGAAATTGAGGATGAATTCCATATTTTACATCAAAATATACAGGGCTTAAAATCAAAAATTGACGATTTAAATATTTATATAAAACAACAAAATAAAGGAAACTCAATAAGCGCTAACTGTATTGCGCTAACCGAACACTTTTTAACAGAAGGTGAGGAGAAGTTTATAAATATTGATGGTTACAAACTAGTCTCATGTTATACAAGAACCAATCATATTAGGGGTGGATCTTGCATTCTTGTTAAAAATTATATTGATTATTTAATTAGGCTTGACTTAGAGCAAAAGAGTGTCAATTTTGATTTTGAGTGTAGTAGTATTGAAATACCAACCCAATCGGTTATTATCATTAATGTATATCGAGCACCAAATAGCAACATTCAAAATTTCTTCATAATTTTGGAAGACATATTACAGTCATGTAAATCAAAAAAGAAAAAATTTATTCTTTGTGGGGATTTCAACATTAATCTACTAGATTCCGACAACAATAATGTTATCGAGTTTAGAAACATATTAAAATCGTTCAATTTGATTCCTACAATTACAGAACCAACTCGCGTGACTGTAAATAGTGCCACTTTAATAGATAATATTTTTACCAACATTTCAGAATTCAATGCCTCTATTATAAACTTATCAATATCTGATCATTATGCACAACAAATGTCTTTTTGCACACCAAATCCATATAAAGAACATAAAACTCAATTTACAGAATATCGAAAAACTAATAAAGAAAAGTTGGAACTCATAAAAGATGCTCTTATGCAAGCAGACATATGTAATAAGTTAATAAATATCACTGATGTTAATACAGCGTACACGATATTCTTCAACCAGTTAAGCTACACATTTAATTTATTCTGTCCAAAGAAAAAATATAAACAAAAGGATAAAAATAACAAAAAATCGTGGATTTCAGATGAAATAAAACAAAAGAGCAGAATCAAAAGAGAAATGTATGACAATGGAGTGGACAAGGACATCTACAGTGCATTTTGTTCAGACCTAAAAAAGTTGATTAAAGAAGAAAAAATGGCATGCAATTCTAATTACATTTCTAATTCCACAAACAAAACTAAGGCAGTGTGGTCTGTTGTGAAGCAAGTTACGCAATCCAATGTGACCAAAAAAAATTTTAAACTTAAGGATATTTCTGTAAATAACAATTGGAGTGATTCAGAAATTCTTAATAATTTAAATAATTTTTTTATAAATGTATGGGATTCATTTAAGTTCGACAACCAAAACTATCAAAATTTTAAATTAAGATCCATACAAAACACACTTTTTCTTAGGCCGACTAATGATGCCGAAGTTATAAAGGTCATATCGAATTTAAAAAACACAAAATCTGTAGGTCCAGATGATATCCCTGTTATGTTATTAAAATATTGTGCTCCTGTTTTAGCGGGACCACTATCCATTATAATAAACCTATGTTTTTTGACAGGAAATTTCCCCAGCGCACTGAAAGACGCCTTTATATTACCCATACATAAAAACGGTAATAAGACTAAAATTGAAAATTATCGTCCTATCGCCCTACTTTCAAATATATCGAAAATTTTCGAAAAAATCATTTATATTAGAATCACAACTTTCCTGGAACAAGAAAATCTATTAGCGACCGTACAAAACGGTTTCACGAAAGGTAGATCTACAACAAGGGCTATATTTCAGTTCGTTGAGGAAATTATCAACTCCTTGAATTCCGGTCAAAATATTGCTGGGATATTCTTGGACCTTTCCAAAGCATTCGATAGTATAGACCATTCAAAAATGCTTGTAAAATTAGAGGAATATGGTTTCAGAGGGTCCAGTTACAGGCTCTTAAAATCATACCTCACAGATCGAAGACAATGTATTCGAGCACAGGATGAGTGCAATGGAGGTTTCAAGATGTCCCAGTACCAATATATAAAAAGAGGAGTCCCACAGGGAAGCACATTAGGTCCCTTACTTTTTTTATTATACATAAATGACCTTCCAGATAATATTATTTATAAAGTGGTAATGTTTGCTGACGATAACACACTGTCTGTTAAAGGTAAAAATCTGGTGGATTTGCAGCAAGAAATAATTAATGGTATGTCGGTCATGAAGTCATATTATTCACAGAATAATCTTAAATTAAATGTCAACAAAACCAAAATTATAAAATTCTCTGCTCATAGAGAGGAAAATATCGAATTCATCTTCAATGAAGAGACTCTTACGTCGTCCTCGGATACAAAGTTTTTGGGTGTTATAATTGATAAAGGACTTAACTGGAAGGCCCATGTTAACTATATATCTCCAAAAATTAGTAGCTTCTGTTACGCATTGAGAATGCTATCTCAGTCGGTTGACGAATGTACTAGTTTAACTGCATATTATGCATACATTGATTCAGTTATTCGGTATGGAATAATTTTTTGGGGAAATTCGGTCGATGCTCATCGAATGTTTTTACTTCAAAAAAGAAGTATTAGAAGTATGTTCAACATGAAAATGACAGACTCATGTAAACCAATATTCCTTGAGAAGAGAATACTTACGTTACCCTTCATCTATATTTTAAATAGTGCCAGTTATGTAAAGGAGCATTATAAAATGTTTGAAAAACATGAATATACGCACGAATACAATACGCGCAAAAAATGTACTTTACGTCCTATAAAAACAAGTTCAACTTTAGTTCAAAAAAGTGCTGTTGGTGAGCTAATAAAAATCTACAATAAACTTCCGAGTTGTATTAAAGACATAAAGTGTGTTAAAATATTTAAACTCACCTTAAAAACGTTTTTGACTAAAAAGGCATACTATTCATTAAATGAATATTATTTTGAAAATTATTGACACGTTCTACACCGCAAGGTATTATTGAATAAAGATAATAATAATAATAACATATTTGGCGTTCAACAAAGAATTTTGGAAAAAAATAATAAAGCATTATTTGTAAATTGTGATAACCATTCGTTAAATTTAGTATCAGTTACCGCAGCTAAGCAAGATCCAATCGTTGTAACATATTTTAGGATAATTGAAAGCAAATATCTGTTTTTCTCACGTTCTACATTACGATGGGGATTATTAAAAAAATCTTTAAAGAAAACTGTTAAACGTGCATCTGAAACACGATGGAGCGCCAGAGCACAAGCGGTTAACATTATTGGCGATGGGCTGGAAGGGTTACTAGAAGTATTAGAAAAATTGGCAGAGGACGGTACTACTGCAAGTGACACCAGAAGTGAAGCTACAATTTTATTACAAAATATATTGAATTTTAATTTTATAACTTTGGTTCATTTGTGGCATGAAATCTTGAAGAGAAATGATCGAGTTCAGCTGAGATTACAAGTTCTTAAAATTAATTTTAAAGAAGCGTTCCATGATCTTGAATTATTGGTGATTGAACTTGCGGCAATTCGAGAAGAGATCTGCGAACAGGCAATAGAAAATACTAAGTCTCTCTTTGAAAAATTGGATATTGATATAACAATCCGTGTTGGAAGACGCCGAAAAATGCCTGGAGAATTGGGTAGTAATGTTGACCTTACCGCAGAAAGTGAAATTTCTCGCGTTATGAAAAGCGTTCTTGATCGTATGCAGAAAGAAATAAGTACACGATTACACAACTAAATGATCTTAATTCCAAATTTGGATTTTGGACAAAGTTGAAAACTTTCTCAACAAGGATAATGATGATAACAGTCTTCAACGGAATTGTAAAAATTTGTGCAAATTGTATAATACAGTTTTTAATGGAACAGAACTCTATGTCGAAATATGTAACTGCAAGATGTTACTCCGCAGTAGAAAAGAAATTGAATCTAAAACTCCATTAGAGCTTCCTACATTTATAATCGCGTAATGCGAAGATGTTTTTCCAAACTTGAAAGTCGAACTTCAAATACTCCTTACTATTTCAGTATCAATTGCTGGCTGTAATCGTTCATGCAGCAAATTAAACTTAATTTTCACATATCTCCGATCAAAGATGGGACAAGATCGCCTAAGTGACCTAGCATTTTTAAGTGAATAAATTAAAAATGATCGACTTTGTTGAAGTAATTGATAAATTTGCTTCATCTAAAGCAGGAAAAATGTATACATAGTATTTATTTGTAATAATATATTATAGTATAATATTTAACTAATTTTTCCACTGACAGACATATTTCCGAACCCAATTTTTGTCTCAAATTTAATGTGGAATATTTTATAGAAGCGTATAGTTAAACTCGTAATATATTATAGATATTTTAATGTATGAACTACATCATATTATTATTTGTATTATATTCTTATAGCGAGTAAATTCTATTTACTCTATTATTATATGTGTTTCTGGAGGGTGAGAGGGGGGCGCCAATGAAGTATCGTGCACCGGGCGCCAGTTATACTCGCTACGCCACTGCATTATATACATCGCGAATTGTTACATACGTGTGAGTTATGATATATTTACATAGTCCACTATCTGTATAATAATGGACATTCACAATAGTGGTCGTAGATAAAACAACTAATAGTGTTTGACTAACATAAATTAGATGAGTAGACAAAGTGTTCTACCCTTACGAAAAGTAATACCAATAATAAAACTACTAATAAGTAAAACTAGTTAGATAAGTAGACAAATAAAGTGTAGTGGTTCTACAAAAAGTTATACCAATAATAAAACTGCCTTGATTTGATTGACAGGGCGTTGTTTGCGAAGGGAAAGAAATAAAGGAAAAATAAAGAAAAAGTATTTTTTTATGTTATCCATGTAATGAAAGCCAATGAATAGGTTTTCATAAAATAGATTTTTCGTTCTTTTAGTGATCTTTTCTGAAATGACCATGTTTGGCGGTAAATATGCATTTAATTTTGTTTTTAATTATCATTCACATTTAATCTCCTTACATGTGATAAGCATAAAACTCTTATTAGGGCTTCACATGAGAACGATATTTTTCTCGTCTCGTCTCGTCTCGTCGCGTAAAAGCGAGACGAGACCGAGACGAGACAGTTTTGATAATTATTCTCGCGAAAGCGATACCGTATGTGCTCTAGCGAGAGCGACACATGTGCTCTCGCGAGAGCGACACATGTGCTCTCGCTTTTGTGAACCACGAGAGTCTCGTTTCTGATCTCGTTTATACTTCTTCTTCAATCTCTGACACGACAACCGCATTATTTTCTTGCATAAATTGGAACTGCTCGTTCTGGCCAAGTTACCATTGCTTGGTCAACTTGTGACTTAAAGTGTAAATATTCAGTTAGTTAAATTATCAAAGTTCATAGTTCCGTAACTTGTAACTTCAAATAGTAGTGTAAGATTGTATTTTATTATATAACAATTATCAGTAGTAATATCCCTAGGATATATTGGTTCACATCGAACCAAACTTAAAAAAATATATATATATATATATATATATATATATATATATATATATATATATATATCCCTAGGACATTGATAATAGACGAGATAATTTTGTCACAATCAAAAGCTCGTTCCTTCGGATTCCGAGGGATATTCGGCGGAAATTTTTTTGACTAAAAATGTATAACACACAACGAAACATAACCCGTCTTTCTATCTCATATTGACCGCGCAATCTTTTAGTCTTCTTCTTCTATAGTTCTACAGCCCTGGGTGGGCCTTGACTTGAGTTACAACATCCTTCCATCTCTCCCTGCTGTTAACCAATTGCAGCCAGTTTCTCACACCTAACATCTTTTGGTCGTCGATGCAGTCATCTCGCCATCTCTTACGTGGTCTACCCCGAGCTCTTCTTTCATGTGGACTCTAGTTCGTCAGTATTTTCGGTCCTAGGGTGCTTTCCATACGCATAACATGTCCAAACCATTGTAACCGTAGTGCCTTTACATGCCTTACGATGTCCGCTCCTCCAATTAGTCTGTCCAGTTCATGGTTCATTCTGCATCTCCATGTACCACGGTTTTCCTGCACGGGGTCAAAGATTCTGCGTCATATACTTCTTTCGCAGACTCGTAGTGCGTTTTCGTTAATCGTAGATATGGTCATGGTCATGTGTTTCACACGCGTATGTTATGACGGATCTAATGAGTGTGTTATAGATCTTTGATTTGACACTTAGAAGCTTCTCTCCCAGTAGCTTCTTATTCGTGTAATAAGCTATCTTTCCTGCTACAATTCTCGCACTGATTTCTTCGCTGATTCTGTTGTCGTTAGTTATTTTCGACCCTAGGTAAGAGAAGGTTCTGACTTCTTCGAAATTAAATGCGTTGACTTGTAGTGGCTCTGGCCAGGGTGTTGGATCCCTGGTACTTCTCATGAACTTGGTTTTATTCACGTTTATTACTAGTCCGGCTACGCTAGATTTCTGTTCTAAGGAGGCAGTAGCTTCTTTTAGGCTTTCTGCTGTTCGTGCTGATATTATTATATCATCGGCATATGCGCATAGCTGCTGAGACTTTGTGTGTATGTGGCCTGTTATGTGCAGGTTTCTAACTGATTTAACTGATTTAAGTACAAAGTTGAGCATAGCAGATAACGCATCACCTTGCCTGACCCCTGTCGTGATGTCGAATTCGTCCGTGAGTTTGGATGCTACTAATACTTGAGCACGTGTATTGGTTAGAGTTAAGTTTACCATTCTTATAAGTTTTTGAGGAATTCCAAGGGCAAGTAACTGGTACAGTAGTTCTTCTCTAGACACGCTATCAAAAGCTTGTTTGTAGTCAACAAACAGGTGGAACAAAGTTATGTTATGCTCATAACATTTTTCAAGCATTTTCGTTATTAGATGTATTTGGTCCGTTGTTGATCGATTCCTTCGAAAACCTTCTTGGTAGTCCCTAAGTATCTCCTCTTCATATATTGATAGTCTATTCGTCTATTGTATATTACGCTGGATAATATTTTGTAAGTGGCGTTGAGAAGAGTAATTCCTCGGTAATTGGAACATTCTTTCTTGTTTCCTTTCTTGTGTATGGGAAAAATAATGCCTTTTCTCCAGTCACTTGGCATAATCTCTTCATTCCACACCCTGACAATAAGTTTATGAATCCTTTCCCACAGTGGTGTACCTCCATTTTTCAGAAGTTCCGTGGGAATTATATCACTTCCTGGAGATTTATTGTTTTTAAGATTGTGTATTATCTCGGTAACATCCTCATAGCTCGGTTCGAGGATTTCGGGCTGTGCTTCATGGCGCCATACGATTTCCTTTTCTCTTTCACCCCTTCGGATTTCAGTGGAGAGTAGCTCGCTAAAGTGTTCATGCCTTCTTTGAAGTATTTTGTCATCCTCGGTTAGTATTGTCCCGTTATTGTCTAAACACGCGATGGTTCTAGGTTGAAAAGCCGTTGTTTGCTGTTGTACTGCCTTATAAAATGTATGTTGTATTGTTCTAGTTCTTCCACTTGTTTATTTACCATTATTTTCTTTTTTGCTTTGAAAAGCTCTTCTCCTGAGGTCCTCGTAGTTAGCTCTGTTGGCTCGGGTCCCACTTTGTAGCACCTTTTTCGGTGCTTCATTTTTAACGAGCCCTGCATTCATTATCAAACCATGAGTTTCTGACTTTTATCTGTATTCCTATTTTAATATCTGCAGCTTCAAGTATACTCGTCTTTATATGTTGCCATTCTTCATTGAAATGGCCGGTTCAACACCGGTGTTTGCATTATTTGCTAGTAATTTTCTCGCAATTTATTGTTTATACTCGTTTTGTTTTAATTCCTTTCTAAGAGCATCCGTATTCCATTTGTTTGTTCTGGTATTGGTTTTCAGTGCGTTGGAGGTTTTCTGTTTGATTAGGACTCTTAGTAGGAAGTGATCTGAGTCACAGTTGGCTCCTCGAAGCGGTCTAACATCCGTGACCATCCGTGGCCGTGTTCTGACATCCGTGACAAAAAACCTAGCTCTGCGTTTGTAAACCAGGACGTGGTCTATATGTTTCACTGCTCTGCCACCGGGCATTGTCCATGTCCCTATATGTATTTTTTTGTGTGGAAAACACGTACTGCTAATTCTCAAGTTGGTGCTCACTGCAAGATGACATAGTCTTTCTCCATTGCTACTTGTGGTTTGGTGTAGTGAGTATTTTCCGGCTGAGTTGGAAAACTGTTGTTCTATATCTATTTTAGCATTAAAATCTGCCAGTAGTATTAATGCATCGTGTTCAGACGTACTTTCGCATGTGTTTAAAAGCTGATCGTAGAAAAGCTCTTTTACTTCATCCTCGCCATCTTCTGTTGGAGCGTATGCACAAATAAGAGAAAGGTTGTAAAATTTTCCTCTAAGGCGTAATTTGCATATTCTGTCGCTGATTGCTTCGAATCCTAGTGCAGCATGTTTAGTTGCTTTATTTATTAAGAATCCAACTTCTTTTTCTCCTTGTTTCTTCTCATTGCCGCTGTAATATATAGTCCAGTCATTATAGTAAGTTCACCTCGGAATTAGAGATACCCAGCTGTAAGTCTGTAAATACTTGTATATTGACACCCTAAAAGTTGCCTCAAAACCTAAATATGGTAGGGTGTATATACCATATGTAGGTTTTGAGACAACTTTTAGGGTTCTTTTGGCAATATACAAGTACTTACAGACTTATAGCTGGGTATCTCGAATTGCGAGATTCTTACCTAATTTAAGCTTAAATGACGATAATAAATAGGCGATACTTTGGTTTGTCTATGCTACCTTCACCCTTCCATCTGATTTCTTGTAGTGCCGTTACGTCTAAATGGTATTTATCGAGCTCCTCTGCTATTTCCTGCATCTTTCCTGGCTGCAACATGGTACGTACATTCATTCCATGTGCCGATTTTTAGTTCCGTTTTCAAGTCCTTGTTTCTTTTCTTAGTCCGTTGTATGTTAATCAATCCGATCCGAGGCTGTTGTAAGTCTTTCGTAACTTGAAAGTTTTTGCGAGGTGAGGTAGTTAGCCTTACGCCCAACCCCCTTTTCGGAGGGCCACTTCTCCCGCTCTCGTTAGCCCCGATCCATACGGGTTAGTTACCGCATCTCAGGCGAGGTTGCTCGGGTTATGAGGGTTCACCACGTGGAGGTGAGAGTCGGAAATGGGTAGGAGAGGCTATGTCGCAATCTCTTCCTGTGCGATTGCCATGCGGTACGCATGCACTACCCCATTTGAACCCCAATCTTTTAGTATCAACGCCAATTCTTCTAAGCTTCTATCTTCATTTAATTCATATTCTCGTTCGCAGCAAAATTTCATAAATAATCACCAAATATTTTTGTGACTGTAAGTTGTATTTCTGGGATTTTTTTTGTTTGATTAGCGCATTTATACTTTGAACATTCGCATTGCCAAAACGTGATATTTTGAAATTTATTTGGAATTAATATATCAAACTCAATCGTGTTGTCATAGTGATTGATAATTTCACTGAATGCAATTATCTGTGTAATGTTGACAAGATTGGGTGAAATAAACAATTTCATCCAATCAAGTCAATCATATGACACAAAATGACAAAATTTGAATGGTTGTTAATAAACTATTCTCGACAGCCCTGCACATGGTTTTCAAACTAATGTAAGTGTATTCCATTTCATAATTCAGAATATTAAAGTTGCACTTATGAGAGATAAATCTCAAAACGCGAAGGATCTGATCTTAAAAAACAATGTTATTTGTCTAGTGACTTGTTTTGGTGTCACGGAAGTGAACTGAATCCTAGTGAATAACATACTGTTGCCTTTCAACATGGAGATTTGTTTCATAGTCTGAAAAAGACTTAAGAATATTATAGAGCTTCGGAAAGCTTGAATATATTTATATATTCACGCTAGGTTCAGCTGTAATAAGTTGGTGTGATTGTATCTGTAATTAGCTGAATGAAATTATCAGTGTAATGTTGACATGATTGGGTGTAATTGTTTTATATGATACAAAATGACAAAATTTGAATGGTTTTTAAAAAAAAAATTTATATAACAATTAATCACACATATAGTAATTACAATAAAATTAATGATTACCTCGTTTTGGACTATCTTAACAATAAGTTCTAACAAGAACGATAATTGACGATATGAGACGAGACGAGACAAACGGTTACGAGAGCGAGACTGAGACGAGAGTAATTTTAATTGGAGAGTTAAAACTAACGAGAGCGAGACGAGATTATTGAAACTCTCGCCCTATCTCGTCTCATGTGAAGCCCTAATGGCTCGCGTACACCTAATCCGTCATCGGCCGAAGTTTGCTAGGGCGACGACGGCGATTGAATCATTTATGTTGGAGAGCGCATACACAATCACGACTATCATCGTCTGATAACGCCCAAAAACGGCCGATCATCACGATGATCCAAACTTGTTGGGATTTCTCAGCAATCTGCCGGCGTCAACAATGCAAATTGAGTGTATTTATAGTTAAATTTTGTTGTTATCTACCTCAACGACTATGGATATTGAAAAATTAATTAGCTGTGTTTATAATAGACCAACCCTGTGGGATAAACATTAAAAAAGTTACATCAACTACAGAATACCGGTCCAATGTCGGCAGAAGTGGTAACACTGTTGCAGTGTAAGCACATACACGTCCGAGTTACTCGTCCAAGTAGTTCTGTCCGCTATCGGCCGACAAAATCGGTTTTGGTGTACGCTTAGCATAACTCTCATTTCAAGTTTTATATCGCCCGGTAATCTATTTGAAAGTATATGTATAAATCTATTCTAATAAACCAATTATTAATTCTAATTATTTTGTTAATTTTGAAAATGGCAAAACGGTTTTTAACGAACTTGCTAAATACATATGACTCTATTTAACAGGTCCTTGGCAGCAAATAGATTTAAATGACATCCCTCTGTCGTTTGCGGCGCTGATAGAAGATTTAAAACCCGCGACTAGATACACATTCCGTGTGATCGCCGAAGGTCCGGCGGGTAAAAGTACACCGAGTGCTGAACTTTTACTGCGGACAGAACCGCAGCGTCCCGCGGGGCCGCCTTTAAATCTCTCTCTGCGTCCCGTCTCGTCGACGGAAGTTTTGGTGACATGGACGCCGCCCTTGCCGGAGTTAAGACACGGCGACATACTGGGATTTAATATCGGCTTTCGGATCGGAACGGTCGGCTCATATAATTTCACTTCCATTACGGGGGACGGCGAAGACGGGAGCGGGGAATTATTATTGGGAGGACTAGGGAAATTTACAAGATATACCATCGTCTCTCAAGCGTTTAATGAAGTTGGGGCAGGTCCGTTAACTGAACCGGCAACTACTCAGACCATGGAAGACGGCAAGTATCTGTTTCATTTAAAACCCTTGATCAATCTCGAACGAAACTTAACTAACTGGAACACATCATTATCCTTTATTTATAATCAATAGCAGCTAAATTTAAACGCCAAAAGATCAAAAACATACCTTAATATATATATATATATATATATATATATATATATATATATATATATATATATATTACATGTGATCTTATCACATATACATGGCGTCTTAGAGACGTCATTGTATGTCAAGGGGTTAATATTCCATATTTTGTTTGTATATTAAGTATGTTGTCTGTTTAGTGTGATACATAATTTTTTATTACTCATACGCGAAAATTACCTTTTGACGTAGATTATTTAATACGAGAAATGTCACATCTCGTTGTATTTCCACATAACCTGGGTAACGCATACAAATATTCAATATCGCTAGGTTACATTAAAAAAAAACAAATAAAAATAAAATAAACACAATCTAGACTGCGATATTAAAAAAGTGACATGAAATGTCAGAATTTTTTTTTCATTACAATACAATAATAAAAATTAAATAAAACGGTTTAAAATGAGTGTAAATTCTATGGTTTATAACCAGACTGGGAGGACTGAGGAGAGTTCTTATGACGAATCCACTTCACCGGAGACAATTGAAAAACCAAATTCTTCATTTTTTATTGCATTTTTTGGATGGCCCCTGGATCCCAAACTTGTAAGATACATCCCCTCGCATGAGTAATAAAAAATATTGTTTGTAACACGGGCGAAATTGTCAATTTTTCGCGAGAGCGAAATTGTGCGCACGAACGAAGTGAGTGCGCACATTCGTCCGAGAGGGTTAGTTCGCCCTAGTTACAAAATATACTATGTTAATATTCTTGATTACTTCTTGATTCTATTCTTGATTATTTCTTGATTTTATATTGCCTGTTTAATCAATTTAACGTTAAGTAATAATAATTAGTTTAAATTGTAAAATAAGTTTTTCTATTATATTAGATACTTAAATTAAATATTTAAGCATGTAAATAACTGTTTAAAGGCTTTACTACTTATTACGTAATGAAAATAATCAATATAAAATTGGGAATTTCATATTATTAATTTTAAATATTAATGAATTTATCCATTCTATTTCGTTATTTTAAAATATGTTTATTCTTATAGTGCCGAGTTCTGCACCGGAAGACGTCCGATGTGCAGCTTTAACTTCTCAATCGTTGCAAGTTAGTTGGCAACCGCCGCCAACGGAGCACTGCAACGGTTTGCTCCAAGGATACAAATTAACTTACGAACCGGTACTGGATGATAACTGGCGAGGTGATTTCGTGACTTCTTTTTCCTTGAAATTTGTTCATCAAAGTTTATCCCGAAGTAAAATGACTTGAGCATTTCTTAAATGTCTCCTGCTTTTAGGGAACGATGAAATGGAAACACGGAAAACGACCGCCCTGACAGCCGTAATCACGGGATTGAGAAAGTTCACAAACTACAGTTTGCAAGTGTTGGCATACACTAAAGTTGGAGACGGAGTTCTCACTGCCTCTACATACTGCCAAACGGAAGAAGACGGTTAGTTACATAATCCACTTAATATAATAGAGTTGCATTGTTTTTCATAAAATGAAACCACTTATCTATGATAAACAAGTTTGTCAAACTGATATTTATTATATAAAAATTTATTCAATTGCAATTTTACTGCAGAATATTATAATTTCTTTGCCAATATTTTTGGTTTTTATGGAAAAATAATGTTTTCTGTGTTTAGCATTTATAGGAACCTACAAATTTTACATAAATTTAGACTTTTTAAAATTGAATTTTCATTTTATTACGACGAATTTATGGTGTTAGAATTTTTATTTTCTTTTGAATATTATCCTTTAACCCTTTCGCTGCTGTGCACTGGTATAGCAGTTCAATTGATTTGACGCCCAGGTGCTATGGACTGTTATAGCAGTCCAATTGATTTGGCGGTCAGATGCTATGAACTGCTATAGCAGTCCACCGACTTCATGAATTAATTGTTCAACATTTGTTCAACATTAAGTTGTTGCAACTTGAAGTTGTCGCAACATGAAGTGGTTTCAACTTGAAGTTGTCGCTACATGAAGTGGTTTCAACGTGAATTTGAAGATGAAATGTGGATTCGAGGTGAAAAAAATCTCTTTTTGAAACCATATAGATTGTTTCGATCTAGTCAGTTCAACATGAAGTTGTCGCAATTCGAAGTGTCAACTTGAATTTGTTTCAGACAAGACAAGCCTAGATAAACAAATTTAGACCGACAAGACTAGATGGACAAGACTAGATGGACAAGACTAGACAGACAAGACTGGAGAGACAAGACTAGACGGACAAGACTATATAGACAAGACTAGACTTATTTTGTCGTTTTGGTCTAGCAAATTATTTTGTCGTTTTCGTTCAATTTTGACATAAAACATAAGAATTTTGCAAGTTTTGTCCATTCAAATCAACAAAACTCAACACATTTTTACTTGGAATAGAAATTTTGGTTTTTAAAAATTTGGCACTATTTGCCAATTATTTTGACATTTTCATCCAATTTTGACATAAAACAAATGAATTTTGCAAAGTTTGTCCGCTCAAGTCATCAAAAAAACAAAATTTGCTTCGACTAGAGATATTGGTTTTTGAAAATCTGGCAATTTTTGCAAATTATTTTGGCGTTTTCGTCCAATTTTGACACAAAACAAAAGAATTTTGCAAGTTTTGTCCATTGAAATCAACAAAAAGCAACACATTTTTACTTGGAATAGAAATTTTGGCTTTTAAAAATTTGGCAATATTTGCCAATTATTTTGACATTTTCGCCGAATTTGGACATAAAACAAATAAACTTTGCAAAGTTTGTCCACTCAAATCAACAAAAAAACAAAATTTGCTTCGAATAAGAGATTTTCGATTTTGAAAATTTGGCAATTTTTTAAAATTATATGGTCGGTTTTCTTCAATTTTGACATAAAACAAAAGAATTTTTCAAAGTGTGTCCACTCAAGTCAACAAAAAAACAGAATTTGCTTCGAATAGAAATTTTTGTTTTAGAAAATTTGGCAATTTTTGCAAATTATTTTGATGTTTTCGTCCAATTTTGACACAAAACCATAGAATTTTGCAAATTTTGTCCATTCAAATCAACAAAAAAAAACAGAATTTGCTTCGAATAGAGATTTTGGTTTTAGAAAATGTGGCAATTTTTGCAAATTATTTTGACATTTTCGTCCAATTTGGAGATAAAATAAATGAATTTTGCAAAGTTTGTCCACTCAAATCAACAAAAAAACAAAATTTGCTTCGAATAGAGATTTTGGTTTTTGAAAGTTTGTCAATATTTGCAAATAATTGCAAATAATACAAAGTTATAAAAGTATATTCCGCACGGGCTATAATGTTCAGAATATTGAGCACACAACACATCAGTTCAAAAAATTAATTCGCAGCGAAAGGGTTTTAATTTCTGTAAATTATTTGCAAATTCACCAAAATGGAAAAAACTTTGGTACTTACGTATTAACGCCACCACCGTTATATATTGAATCGAGAGTTCGCGTTACCGCACGTATGTTGTCTTGATTTATCTGTCAGCTTCGCGGCGGGCAACCTCATCTAACTGGGGTTAAAAAATAAAGAATTTTGAGTTTTAAAAATGTTTTAACTTAAATTAAATTTTTTATTTTATGCTATATCATAAAAAATGTAGCGGTGGTGGCGTTAATAGGTAAGTACCAAAACTTTTTTCTGAGTTTTTTTGTTCAATATTTATAGAAACTTATAAATTGCACATGAAACTAAAAATTTGGAATATTTTTTTCAGCATTTCCTAACATTGTGACGTATTGCAGGGGTTAGATGTTTGATTTCTTATTAAATATTGTTGCTTACTTGCTATAAATTCTGTGGCTTATTCAGGAAAACCAATGACATCAGTAGAAAGAAGACGGGAACGTTTAATTCTAGGAACCATATCTATCCTTATGAATAACTTTGTTTCGAGATTAATTACAATTAACTTTACAAAAACGGAATCTCTTTGAATTTTTTTGAAAAAAATCTCTTTTTGAAACTATATAGCTATATCCCCTACTATATCCCGTTGTTTCGATCTAGTCAGTTCAACATGAAGTTGTCGCAATTCGAAGTGTCAACTTGAATTTGTTTCAGACAAGACAAGCCTAGATAAACAAATTTAGACCGACAAGACTAGATGGACAAGACTAGATGCACAAGACTAGACAAACAAGACTGGATAGACTAGACTAGACGGACAAGACTAGACTTATTTTGTCGTTTTGGTCCAGCAAATTATTTTGTCGTTTTCGTTCAATTTTGACATAAAACAAAATAATTTTTCAAAGTGTGTCCACTCAAATTAACCAAGAAAAAAACAATTTATTTCGAATAGAGATTTTGTTTTTAGAAAATTTTTGACAATTTTTGCAAATTGTTTTGGCGTTTTCGTCCAATTTTGACACAAAACAAAAGAATTTTGCAAGTTTTGTACATTCAAATCAACAAAAAACAACACATTTTTACTTGGAATAGAAATTTTGAAAATTTGGCAATATTTGCCAATTATTTTGACATTTTCGTCCAATTTTGACATAAAACAAATGAATTTTGCAAAGTTTGTCCGCTCAAATCAACAACAAAAACAAAATTTGCTTCGAATAGAGATATTGTTTTTTTGATAATCTGGCATTTTTTGCAAATTGTTTTAACTTTTTCGTCCAATTTTGACATAAAACAAAAGAATTTTGCAAGTTTTGTGCATTCAAATCAACAAAAAATAAAAAAATCTGCATCGAATAGAGATTTTGTTTTCTGAAAATTTGGCAATATTTGCCAATTATATTAACATTTTCGCCAAATTTGGACATAAAACAAATGAATTTTGCAAAGTTTGTCCACTCAAATCAACAAAAAAAAAACAAAATTTGCTTTGAATAAGAGATTTTCGTTTTTGAAAATTTGGCAATTTTTTTAAATTATTTTGTCTTTTTCCTTCAGTTTTGACATTAAACAAAAGAATTTTTCAAAGTCCACTTTCTTAAATCAACAAAAAAAAAACAGAATTTGCTTCGAATAGAGATTTTGGTTTTAGAAAATTTGGCAATTTTTGCAAATTATTTTGACGTTTTCGTCCAATTTTGACACAAAACAAAATAATTTTGCAAGTTTTGTTCATTCAAATCAACAAAAAATAACAAATTTTGCTTCGAATAGAGATTTTGGTTTTTGAAAATTTAGCAATATTTGCCAATTATTTTGACATTTTCGTCCAATTTTGACATAAAGCAAATGAATTTTGCAAAGTTTGTCCACTCAAATCAACAAAAAACAAAATTTGCTTCGAATAGAGATTTTGGTTTTAGAAAATTTGGCAATTTTTGCAAATTAGTTTGACGTTTTTGTCCAATTTTGACACAAAACAAATGAAATTTGCAGTTTGTCCACTCAAATCAACAAAAAAACAAAATTTGCTTCGAATAGAGATTGTGGTTTTTGAAAATTTGTCAATATTTGCAAATTATTGCAAATAATACAAAGCTATAAAAGTATTCCGCACAAGCTATAATGTAATGTTCAGAATATTGAGCACACAATCACATCAGTTCAAAAAAGTAATTCGCAGCGAAAGGGTTTTAATTACTGTAAATTGTTTGCAAATTCACCAAAATGGGAAAAACATTTTTCCGAGTTTTTATGTTCAATATTTATGGAAACTTATAAATTTCACATGAAAGTAAAAATTTTGAATGTTTTTATAGCATTTTCGTAATATTGTGATGTATTTCAGGGGTTAGATGTTTGATTTCTTGTTAATTATTGTTGCTTACTTGCTATAAATTCTTTGGCTTATTCAGAAAAATCAATGACATCAGTGTAAAGAAGTCGGGAAAGTTTTAAAAAAAAAAAATTAAAAAAAAAAAGAAAATTCTAAGAATCATATCTATCCTCAGGAATATCTTTGTTTCAAGATTAATTACAATTAATCACTATTTAACACGAATTCTTATGGGAAATTAAATTTGCTTAAAGTTTTACTAGAAATATTTTTCAAGCTTTTGATTAGTTTCCTAGTTATTTCGGCATATTTGACGCAAAAAAAATTTAAAACACAGTTTTGACTTCAAGTTCAAGGTTAATTATTAACAAATTGGAAACAGAAAATCACTAGATAACAAATCTCCTTATAAGAAATTTAATTCTCTGTAAGTTTTATTTTTATTTCAAAATTTGGCTCAGTTTTCGTGTTATTTGCAATTTTTTAAGAAGTAAAAATTATGTTTAGACATTATTCAGGGTTACCAAGTTGACAAATAAAAAATCACTAAGTACTAATTGAATATAGGGGTGAAACTAACAAGGGGGCACTGTCAACTAGTCATCACCGATTTGGCCCAAATTTACAGTATATATAGGGCTTGACTATAAATGAAAGTGACGCAAGCGGGAGGGCCAGATGGCCAAGCGTTAAAAAAATAACTCATTTTTTACGCGGACCGGTAAGTTATCGACAACTCATAAGCCCCCTATGTTAGCTTAAATTTCAATGGCCGGTCAGCGCAGCGGTAAGAGCTCGAGTTCATAGTACGAGGATCGCTGGTTCAATTCCCCGTGGGTACGCTTTTTTACAATTTTTAAGATGATCTTAATGGCAGAGGGGGGCCAAATCTCGGTATGAGTTAGTCGTTTGCTAGCTCTTGACCGAGTAACTTGAATATTGTGAGAAGAATCTAGCTTTCGAAAATGTCGCATACTGATAGTGAAAATATTAATGTGCCTGGAACATCGGTAGAACAAGAAGAAGATGTGATGTGCACTGATAATATCCACAGCGAATCGTCGAATCAAATGTTAAAAACGGCACTGGATTATTTGTTACATCTTTTGGCCGAAGACAATCTGATCACATAAGAGAGTGCTGAGGTAATAACCGAACAACATATGCAACTTGCAGACAAAATACGCGAGAAAATACTGGACGTTTCTTTTTTGTTTTCTTTTTTTTTGTCTCGAAAACAAAGTTCGTTTGTTGATTGACTCGTGGGGAGGACAAACAAATCCACAATTATACGACGACATTTTCCAAGATGAAGATGGATTGCCAACGTGCAGTATTAAAGTGATTTCCCCGAAATACACTCCTCTAGTGCAACCCTGCGACGTATATTTGTATCGTCAGGTAAAGAATTTTATCAGGAAGATTCAAAACTGCTCTTATCTCATCGAGAGAGAACGAGAAATCACTTCCCGGAAAGATTGTATCAAAATACATTCCATCCTGCATCACCAGCTATCCTCGCCAATATTCCGCGACATTCCATTACGCGTGATTTGCTGCCAAACTCTGCGACGACAGAAAAACTTTTATGAATGTAAATCAAGTTTGTTTTTGTATGGTTAATTTTAAAAAAACATGTAGCAGTAGAAATGCGGCTTTTGTAACGTGTGCAAGGTGCCTGCACAATTACTGTTTCCCTTGTTTTTACGATAATTATCACCCCAGCACATGTGATTCACCTGTACAATAATAAAAATATCTAATTTTATATACCAATTCCTCGTGTACGCTTTAATTAGAATACCTCTAGAAATAACTTTGTAAAATTATAAGCCTATAAGACTACTACATTATGAATTACTACGGTTCATTTGTGGCGCAAGTATCGTAAAAATAAAATAAACAATAATAACAATAATAGTAATAATAAAAGAAAGCAATTTTAAGAATTAACCGTTGAAGTTATAAAGAAACAAATATTAAATATTAATACTAATATAGTAATTAAATTGACAAATTAATAATTACAATTAAAAAGTTAAACAATAATAAATAATAATAATAATAAAGGAGTCATTTTAAAAATTGTAAATAAAAAAAAAGCTTCCCCACGGGGCATCGAACCAGCGATCCTCGTACTATGAACCCGAGCTCTTACCGCTGCGCTGACTGGCCATTACTAACAATAAGATAGGGGGCTTATGAGTCGTCAGTAACTTACCGGTCGGCGTAAAAAAATGAGTTATTTTATTAACGCTTGGCCATCTGGCCCTCCCGCTTGCGTCACTTTCATTTATAGTCAAGCCCTACATATACTGTAAATTTGGGCCAAATCGGTGATGACGAGTTGACAGGGCCCCCTTGTAAACTAATTATAGATACAGTCATACCAACTTATTAAAGCGGAACATAGCTTATTCAACCTTTCCGTAGCTCTATAATATTATTAAGTACTTTTAAGACTATAAAACAAATGTCATGTTGAAACACAGCAGATATTACTCTGTTATTTAATTTACTAGGACAGAGTTCACTTTCGTGACACTAAACAATAACTAGATAAATAACATTGTTTTTAAGTTCAGATCTTGCTATTTAACCCAAGTGAATATCTAGCTCTCATCAGTGCAGCTTTGCTCTTTTGAATTATAAAATGGAATACACTTATATTAGTTTGAAAACCATGTGCTTTATAATTCAAGAGAGCAAAGCTGATAAAACTGATGAGAGCTAGATCTCAAAACGCGTCTGCATATGGTTATTGACTTGGTTTATGGCCTTAGGGCCTAGGGGGTCGCTAGATTTTTTTAACTTGTGAATGGATCACGTATTCAAAAAGAATGAAAAACACTTTTTTTATTTTATTTTAATTTTTTTCAGTAAAGATTTTTTAAACTATTTTTGACAATTTGGTTGGTGCAAACAATATATAGCACAAAATGGTGCAACATTACTTCTAGAAATATTTAATTCATGAGATTCTTACGATTCTTTCGCAATTCAGTCAACGGTTCAGAGAGCGCTAAACTTTAACATAAAATAGAGATTGGTGTTCGAATTCGTTGAGATTCGTAGACTTAGATCTCGAAACGCGTCCACAGATGGCTATCCACTTAAGGTATCGGAAAGACACGATCTTAAAAACAATGTTATTTTTATGGTTTTTGTTGAGTGCCACGAAGGTGGACTGAAAGCTATAAAATAACTTACAAATTTCACTGAGATTTGTTTTGGTAGTCATAATAAGACTGATAATTGTTATAGAGCTCCGGAAAGGCTGAATATATTTATATATTCAGGCTGTGTTCCGTTTGTTTTAAGTTTTTATCATAAAAATTTATTTTTTTAGCAATAACTCAAAAATGCCATGTTTCAGTGACATTACTTTTGTGGATATTTTTATTACATTGGAAGATTGCTTATAAGAGTTAAATTACTATTGGCAAAATCATACTACATTATAGATAATCATATAAACTTATTAAAGTCTGAAAACAGCCTGAATTTATAAATATATTCAACCTTTGCGTAGCTCTATAATATTATTAAATCTTTTTTGGACTACAGAGCAAATCTCATGTAAAATTTGTTAGTTATTTATTATTTGCCAGTTCATTTTCGTGGCACTAAACAATAACTAGAAAATTATATAAAATGAATTTTTCAGAGTTTCCCAAATGCCGGGTCGCGACCCGGTACCGGGCCACAGAAAAAAAATGCCTGGTCGCAAAGGAACTCAAAAAAATATTTTTACGAAAACCGTAACCGTAAGACATATAAGTGGATTAGAGAGGAGACAAACGTGCGGTACTTCACCAAACATACTGACAACCTGAAATGGAATTGGGCAGGACTTCATCTTGATATTGGACTTCCCGCATTCCGTTTCTGAGTCCGTGGCCTCCATCGTACTATATGCGCGCCCTTATATATGTACCTCTGGAGGCCACGGACTCAGAAACGGAATGCGGGACGTCCAATATCAAGATGGAGTGATGATATCATTACTTTAATTACAAGACACAAACTTAAATTATTTGGATATTAATTGTAAAAAAATAGTACTTATTCATTATTATTTGTAAGTGTTGGGCTACCAATTAGCTATCATTTACGAGTTGCCTATTTCTTGCAAGTTAAAATATGTAAATGCATTTCTGATTTCATTTTCGCTTTTTCTTGTTTTAAAATGTTCAACACGCCATTTAAAATATGTTCGAATTGTTATCATATGAATGGGCAAACAAACTACTGTGCCATATATGCCGTTTCTGACTATCTCTCATTTGATGAACAATATTTACGGGTCACGAAGGGAAAATATTAAAATAACCGGGTCCCGAAAAAAAAAGTTAAGTTAAGGGAAACGCTGCAATATATTATTGAATCTAATAATGATTTTATAGACAATTTTAAGGAAAAACATAAATGTATTAATTTATATAATTATACTCCTTCTGTTAAATTTCTCAAAATGAGCATAAAATAATATATAAATACATAATATATTTCGTTATAGTTCCCGGAGCTCCAGCTGATATAAAGGCCGTTGTCAGTTCCCCGCAATCCCTATTAGTCTCATGGCTTGTACCGAATGAACCCAATGGCATCATAACTAAATACAATCTCTATAAAAGGAGTATGGATGGCAGACAGGAAATTGACCACGCCAAGCAAACTATATCTGGCCAGCACACCAGTTTCGAAGTCAAGGGGATTCAACCCCACGTTGAATATCAATTCTGGGTCACAGGCTCTACTCGAATCGGAGAAGGACCAAGTTCACGAGTCGTTACTCAAGTTGCATCCAATAGAGGTAATAATTTCTTTAATAACATATCCCATATACTCATTGCAATACATGTGTAATAATTGTTTTATAAAAATCGAATAGTTGGGAAAAAGTATAACAATGTTTTAAGGAAGTTCGATAGAAATTAATGAGTGAAAATAGTGTAGGATTTTTTCTATATTTTCAATTATCCTAATCGTTTTCAAAATTCATTATTTTTATTTATAATAACTTAACAAATTTAAAAATTGGTAATTATTATTTATTTATTAAAATAGAGTTATGGCTCGCGTACACCTAATCCGTCATCGGCCGAAGTTTGCTCGGGCGATGACGGAGATTGAACGAAGCACTTGTAAAAGAAAGAGAGCGCGTATACAAACACGACTGTCATCGTCCGATGACGCCCGAAAACGGCCGATCATCACGATGATCCGAACTTGTTGGGATTTCTCGCCAGTTTACACTGAAAATTGAGTCTATTTATAGTTAAAGTTTGTTGTTATCTACCTAAACGACTATCGATATTGAAAAAGTAATTGGTTGTGTTTATAATAGACCAACCTTGTGGGATAAACATTAAAAAAAATTCAATAATCGAGATTTTTCCATACGGTTATGGTTGTTGGCACCATAGTGGTAGCACATAGTGTAAGCACATACACGTCCGAGTTATTCGTCCGGGTAGTTCAGTCCGCCATCGGCCGACAAAATCTGTTTTGGTGTACGCTTAGCATTAGACTGCGTTATTTTTGACTTATACCGTGTAATCAAAAGATCTGGCTACAACGCTTTATTGTGTCTTGAAAGTTTATACTACAGAGAGAGATATGAATATTAATTGAAAGGAGTCGAGTGTATTTTTTCTCTCTTTATAACTATGTTACCATCTTTTTCTTTTCTCTCAGCTGTTTTCGCGACGTTGCCAAACCATCCGTCATGTGAATTACTGTCATTATTGACAAGATACAAGATTCAATATAAAAAGTTTAATTTTAATTATTTAAATAATTACATCGGCAACGTCACATTGCTTTAATATTATCGTGTTTTACAATTATCTAAGTTTATTATATATAGTTTTTTATTCCTTAAAGTTTGCAAATTAATATCGAAAAATATAAATAAAGACGTGACGGAAGCTGTCAGCCATAAGAGCCTTTGTATAAGATTTGAAAGAAAACATTAATTTAGATTTTTTTTCCGTATAAACCAAACGGTGGATCACTTTCAAATTCTGAGAGGACATAAATAAAGTGTTAATCTGCATGTATAAAAAGTCTCAAAGCTTAAACTTAGCTCAAACTGAGCTTAAACAAAGCTCAAAGTTAATAAAAAATATTTAACATGGGATTCGCTTGAACCTCCTTAAAATATAAAATTTAGAAAATATTTTGGTCGAATGCTAAATGCTTTATAAATATAACAACCTTTTACATATGAAATTAAAAATATTTCGTTTCTATGAATCGACAATCAGTAACAAAAATATATACAAAAACCAAAACACTGAACTATGTTTTTTTAATTGAGTAATGTCAATCAAAATTGAATTATAAAATTAATAAACGCATTCTTAATAGACCTTTTCATAGTTGAAATTTTTTTGTGCGCATGCGTCTATTTCCGCCTGTTATAAGTCAAAATTGCCCGAACTTTTTGACGTATAACCTTAATATTTGCCCGAAACTTTCATATTCCCACCTTATAAACTTAACAGATGCGCATGCGCTTAACTAACCGTAAAAAGGTCTATTACGAAATGATTAGATATTTAATTTTCTCATTCAACTCAAAGTATATTTACTAACTTAAATATTAGCATTCCCAAATGCTTTTTTGCAAATAAAATTCAAATTATCCGATCTAATAATATCATTAGAGAAAGAGAATATATTTATAAAAAGGGAATATATTTAAGGGCTATCGACCACCGGGTCCTTCAGCCCTAATATCATTATTATGATACAAAATATGTTTTAAAATAGTAACATTTTTGTAACATTTCCTCTGATACAAATTCAAATATAATTGATTTTCTCTGTTTAGTTCCGGCGAGGATAATAACTTTCGGTGGAGTGGTAGTAAGAGCCTGGCGAGGTTCTGTTGCACTTCCTTGTTTGTCGGTCGGGACGCCGAGAAGAGAATGGCTACGAGGCGAGCAAATATTGAAGGGGGGCGCCAACCACAACATTCAACTTCTGGATACCGGCGAATTAATTCTCTCTAATCTCCAACTCGCGGATTCCGGCAACTACACATGCCAAGTTGACAACGGACAAGGGTCCGACAAAACCACATATAATTTAGTTGTGCAAGTGCCGCCAGCCGCTCCTTTGTTATACGTCACTAGCGCCACCAGCAGCAGCGTTCTCTTACACTGGAAAACTGGGAACAACGGAGGAGCTACCATCAGTGGGTATACTTTGAATTATAGGAAGGAGCATGGGAACCTAGACGAGATTCATTTGTCTAGACACGCCATGAGTTTCGAGTTAAAGGTAAATGCATTAACTTATTTACTACACTTTATTAACATGACAATTCATATTTGTAACCGTTATCGATTATGTTTATATGCTCCAACTACGTGCGAATTCAATTAATAATTATACACTGGCTAGCAAAAAAATTATTCATTTTAGTCACTTAAGAAATTGCAAATAATTTAATGTTTTCGTGGAATTTTCTGTTTGTAAGGCTAAATATTAAAAGCTAAGGCTAAATATTAATTAAAAATTAATAAAACGGTAAATTTGTAGGCTAAATGAAATATAAAGTATTGAATTGGGAATCATATCTTTTGGTTTATGATATATTGTGAAAATGCAACAAATTTACGTTTAAAATGTAGTTCGTTTTTTCGTTATGAGGAACTAAGAAAATGAATGAACGTTAATAGCGACGAGGCATACTCAATTAAATTAAGAATCAAATTTTGGTCAATGTTATTGCATTCCTGCAATAGCAACTCTCTTAGCTCCTGAGCAATTCTTCGAGTTGGTGTATGCCTTCGTATATGTCGTCCCAACTCATCCCAGACATGTTCGATGGGATTAATGTCTGGACTGAGTGCTGGCCATTCAAACCACCTAATACCCACCTCGTCCAGATATTCTCTGACAACTCTGGCTGTGTGAGTTTTAGCATTATCTTGCGTGGAAATGCCATGCTCATCCATTGCGACCAAGGCATAAGATGATCGTCTAGAACAGGGATGGCGAACCTTTTTGACTAGTGAGTCAAATTTTGTTCATTATATTTTGCGCGGGTCACTAAGCCAGTGGCATCACTTGAAAAAGAGGAGGGATGTCAAAAGCTACTTTTTTGTTCTCACTTAGAATGCTTTTACAAAATTCAAGGTTCCTTTTTGTTTTACAACTTCTGCTTTGGAAGTGGAGAGCAAAAAATAAAGGTCGAAATCAAAAAATGTATAATCTCGGTAATTCGGCCGTTGGTTAATCGGACGATACGTCCAGTAATCGGGCGGTCTGGCCCTCCTCTGTCCTCCCACCACTCTTCCTTATAATCCGGCGGTTGAATGTCTGGTCCATATGTGTCGGATAATCGAGATTATACTGTTATCGAGATTATCCTAGAGCGGATCGATGGCTGGTTCGATGGTATTTTTGAATTAAAAGCTCCTTATGAATTTGATATATGTTTTCCGACTAATTTTGGGACGCTGAATCGATTAGTAAAAACTAAAAGTCACTGTGATAAACCTTTCAAAAGTTATGCCATCGCGAAATCGGACCAAGTTTTGAGTTTGGTTGGTTGTAACTTAGAAATTAGGCAAAAGAAATTAAAGTAACTTAGACAATATTTGTAGAAAATTCCATTGTCGAAACAACAAAGTTAATTTTGTTTTGAAAAATGTTGGTTTAGAAATTTTGAAAAATTCAGAGGGAATCAAATTTAGACAAGACTTGGGTTTGATTCGTTGTAACTTGGAAGTTTTAACAAAGTACGTGAAAATGTTTTAGACAAAAACTGTTACGAATTTCATTTTCTAAGAGAAAATTTGTTTGGTTTTATCACTTGTTTTGTGATTTTTGAACGATTTGAAGGGAAGTCTAAATGGGAGAAATTTGAGAAAAGCAGACAAAATAGACAAAAGTGGTTTAAACAACATTAGTAGAGAATGGAATTGTTTATTACATGTTAATGTTGCAATAGTTTTTAACTATTTTGAAGTTTTTCTGAAAAAAAATCGAAAATCTAATTTAAGTAAAAGTTGAAAGTTTGGAAGATTATAACTCAAAATGTAAGAATTTTAGGCAATTTTTTTTAGATAAAAGCTGTAAAGAATGTCATTCTCTATAAAAGTTACTTTCAACATTTTTTGTTATTTCGTGTTTTTATGCAGAAAATTGCAAAAAACGTAATGAAGCTCAAAAGCTGGTTTGGGTTGTCAAATTTAAAGGATGATACCTAATAAAAAAAATTAAAAATTTTAAGTAACCCTCGACACAAAAAACCTCTTAAAATAAAAATAATTTCTTGCCCATTTAACTCCATTAAAAGTACCTATTAATATTTTGATTCTGAGCGTCGCCGCGAAGGGGGACCGCTATGTGAAGAAGTATAATTAGTTATACCTACATAGGTATAACGAATAGAAAATACGTATAACTTAAATCTATCTTACAAAGTCTACTAAGTTCCTGCAGCGTTTCGATATAGTATGCGTCACGTTGGCGTTAAAAAGAACGCGCAAACAGGTGAGAGCAGACGTCGTTAACTGTTGTCTTTATTTTGCGATTTTTTTTGAGTAAATGAATCAAGGCTGAAATCTAAACGATTGGATATTGTTGTTTTATTACTTACGTACGTTGCTTACATAGAGTAAGTATAATCCACACTTTATCATTATCAATCTTCTTTATATTTCTTTGCATTCTAGTCTTAGTACTTGATTTACTTAGCAGTTTCTCGACGTGGCGATGCTCATCATCAAAATATTAATAAGTTAAAAGGGATCATCAAATGCCTGAAAAGATCTTCATAAACTATAGCTAAGAACCTTCTCGATCACGTCAGTTTTCATACACAAGTTTGGATATGCGGAACTAGACAAGCACTTGTGTCAAATTGGTTGCAGATTAATTTTGTCAAGAAGGAAATGAGCGGATGATCATCATGCGCGCAGATCTTCGTAAATTTTAGCTAAGAACCTCCTTGCTCACGTCAGCTTTCAAATAAAAAAAGCCGCATCAAAATGGTTCCATTTGTTTGGGAGCTACGATTCCACAAACAGTCACATATAAGGACAGACGGATAGACTGGCACACCAAAATGTAAAGAATTTAGAGAAACGTTTTAGACAAAACTTGTTGCAAATTTAATGTTGGCTAAGAATCTTTTTAAAATTTGCAAACATTTCGCAGGGCGTTATAAGAAATTTATATTTACTTCACAGGTTTAATAGCAGGTTATTTTAAAAAAATCTGAATGTTTGACAGGTTATTACTCAGAACCTAGATGAAATAGACAAAAGTGTTTTAAATGAGAGTTATAAAGAATTTAATTCTCAATAAAAGTTGTTTTAACCAATTTTCTGCAATTTTTATTTTTTATGCAAAAAAAATGCAAAAAACCGAGTGAAGGTTCAATTTGGGCCAAGTCAACTTTAAGGGATGATATCAGGAGAAGTAAACAAGTTAGTCAAAAACTCTTTAGAATCTAATGCTTTATAAGAATTTACCTACTTTGGTGTCGTATTAATGAATAACTCAAGAAAAATTCCTGATGTATCATACAATGAAATCCAATTAAAGGATGTGGAATATTCTGCTTAAGAAATTGAATAGAATCAATGTTTCCTAGAACGTTCTGCGCCCCCGTGGCAAAAGTTGCTAACTAGTAAAAACGCACAATGTCGGGAACACGGTCGTTGTCGATGTAATCTAGGTAAACGTAAATTTAATCTGGATTAGATTAAGTCACTTTAGAGCCAAACAAATCCAGACTGAGGGACCGAGACGTCAATTTTAGGTTTTTTCGTGATTACCCCTCTGGTTAACTTGAAACTATTAACTTCGTGCACGTGTCGGTCGAACACGGTCTTCACGCTTCTCACACTTGAAGCGTACTCCCCGAATCATATAAATTCGCGAAGTAAAAATTGATAAATCGCGCGATTTCGGCGCACCTTTCCCCTTCTGTTAATCGGTGCCGAAATCGATTCAAATATTGAATTAAAAATACAGATTTATTAAATTTGGCGCTAAACAGGTAAGATTGAAAAAATTGCACTATTTTTCAAATGTGTTTCAAAAAGATATCAACATAGAAGAAATTGCATGTCAAATATCTATAATATTTGAAGCAAATCAGGATAAACTAGAATTGGAAATAATCAAACTTCGAAATGATTTCTATTTGAAATCCAAAGATTGTATTTGGAAATGCACTAAAGAGAATATAATGGTTGTATTGTGAGAATATAATGGTTGTACCAATTATTAATTTTCTTGACAAATGCGGCACAAAATTTGATGTCTTGAAATGTCAAAAATTCTTTAACTGATGAATCTTGATCAATGTTTACGGTTTATCTCCTTTAACGTTTGATCCCGCCTTTGAAGATATTGCCAAATCCATGCAATGCCAACGATCTCATTAGTATTAATGTTGTGGTTAGTATTTACTATATTCCTAATTTTGTTATTTTATATCAGATATTATAAAAATTTCAATACTTTTTGTTCCTGTTGAGATGTTTATTAAACATTGTATAATAGATTCTGTTTTTTTCATAAATTTAGGGCCACCTTAGCACGTTAACTGCCATGTGTACACAAATGTATACACGCTAATAGGGTCCTGTACGCCGCGTGTATAATTTCGTATACAAGCACATCTTCTTTTTGGTCGCGTGTATGCTACCGGAGTTTGCTTATCATAGTTTTTTTTATGACGGAATGGTTGGTGTGGCGTCGAAGAACACACATTGCAACTTAGCCCAAAATTTTTTTTATAAATTCATGAATGAAAATCAAAACATTTTTTTTGATTTTCATTCATGAATTTATAACATTTTTTCCAAATTTTTTTTGGGCTAAGTTGCAATGTGTTCTTGTGACCTCGTGACCTGTGGGACCTTTTTCAAAATTACCCGCGGCAGTTAACATGTTAACATTCAAACAATCAAAACTAAAAACGATAAAATGCAGGAAAGCTAATCGCCCGCGCGTCGCACAGTGGGCAAAAATTCCAAAAAGCTGGCCATAATACGAAAATATCATTATTTTGCAATTAATTTTCTAACTCGGTTTTTGGGGTCGCTGCTTACGAATCTGAAATTGGTTTCTTAAAAAACAGTATCGCGGTTACAAAATGGCGACTGATATTAATGAATTTTATTGACATTGAAACAAAAATTATTATTCAGGGGTTTTTGGGGTCGATGATTACGAATTTGATATTGGTTTTTCAAAAAACAAAATGGCGGATACAAAATGGCGACTGATATTTATGAATTTTAATGACTTAATAAAAACTAACATAAACTAACCTAAGCTATATAATACTATACAATTATACATAATATACAATAATAATATCCACAATTACTTTTAGTCCTTTTTATATACACATATAACAAATTTATAGTTCTTTTTATATACACATAAAGTCACTTTTATATACACATTTTAACGAAAATTAAACACAATATACAAGTATATACAAGTATTCTAATAACTCCCGTACTTAGTCGGTGTCACTGTAATTCACTTCGTCTGTCGATATCCTTGTACGTTTACAATTTCAATTGGAGGTTCTATCAACAATTATATAGCTTCAGGCTTGAAATAAAAGGATCGGACGTAACTGATAGTCTTTGAAAAACGTCCTCCATAGTGTTAGTCCTACTACATTTTCGGCTGAAATCCTGACGAAACTTCTTGATGCACTTGTTTCAAGATTCCTGTGCCTCTTTAGACATTTGTCCAATAGGCAACAAAGATGCTTCTATTATTTGTGGCCCGTGTATTAATATTTTATGTACACTAGTAGGCATTTAGTACCATGGATACAATTCTACGAATCTTCGCGCGGATGAAACAGCGTACTCCTCAAATTTTGAAATCTTTACATCAAAGCCACACGAAATAACTTGTAAGTATTACATGGAACCTCTTGATTAAATTTTCGTCTATCCCTGTAATGGATGCTGAAATTTGGGAATTTTGGAAAAAGCGGCGCGCTGTTTACCGTCATTAGTACTCCCATATCCCTGTTTTGGGGCATCCATAAAAATCCATCCTAATTGCTGCCGAAAACCAGTTTGAATACTTTTTTTCTTGAATACTTTGCGACATTGCCAACTCTTAAAATCTAATCTATACGAAACATGCAATAGACACTCAAAGAACCGAATCCATGCATGTAACGACGAAATGCCAAATTCTAAATTTTCCTTCACTATTTCTTTTTGCAACATTAGATCAATATTATTGAATTGCTTGGCGCTACATTTACAAAGAAAACAACGTTGAGCAGAAGTTGTGTTTGAAAGCGAATTACAAACTTTTCCGTCGATCATAGTAAGTATGATTTTGTAGGAAACGTTGATTTGTTTGCCGTTAAAAATCGTTTCAAAAGGCTGAAAATTATTTTCTTGATCTCTGATATGATCAACTTCTTTCTGCTCTGATTGCTGCAGCAGTTTCATGTAAACATTGTAATTTTATCGGCCTGCAAAATCTTGTAGATGAAGGTCGTCGATTTTTCCAAAAAACTGTATTGCTAGTAATTGAATTTGTAAAAACAAGCTGCAAAGGTACCAGCGAAGTGACGAACATGTTGGCATCAGTTTTAGTTCCATCGTCATCCTGAAACTTTTGTTTGAAGGTACTCTGCCTTGAAGTGCCATCACACCCCCACTTACAAATTAACTGCAAATCTTATTTTGTATCTTATGGGAGGCTTTTCAAAACGTCCGCTTGCACAATTAACACTCGTTAAATTATGTGATCTAGCAATGCCTGCAACTTAATTTCTGCGCTTGATTCAGTAACAATAATTTCCGATGGTGAAGGATAACATCTTTTTTTAGCGGCTTGAACCAGATTGTAGGGAGGATATAAAATAAAATTTTTTTCAAGAGCTACAGATCGTATGCCAATATACTGGGCTTTAGATACATTATTCTCCATGATGAGCGCAACAGCTTCGTCGCCAGTAAGAGTTTTTGTTTAAGATATTTCCGGTATTTTGATGCTTTTGACGGGCTTCCTGCTGTTATATCTTTGACCAATTTCGCTGCATTCACGTTCCCTTTGGCCCGGAGACTCATCTCCGTGGCATAACCTAACTCTTGGGGATCATATTGTTCTCGGATATCTTTAGTTCTTCTCCGTTTTGTTCGGTCACTCAATTCTTGGAAAGAGAACTCGACAAGGGGCGACCAGAGCTTCCTCTCGAAGAACTTGCTTCGGATTTGTCGTCACAGGCTTCATTCTCTTTATCGTCAATTTCATTTTCAAAAGAAGCTCACACTTGAGCCACTGCTCATGTTTTTTCAAAAATCCGTTTTCCGAGTAGGAAGCATCTCTCCATTTATTTTTTAAATCAGATATTAATTTTGTTAGTCTATTTTTACACGCCACAGATAAGGTGTATGGAGTACCGAGTTTCTCGGAAAACGAACGTTCGATAACGATTAAGTAACTGCCAAAACCGTTAGAAATTTCGTTTTTTATGAGTTGAAACACTTCGTTTCGGGTTAAAGAAATTCGCTGTTTCGTACCCTCATGCTCAGTATCTAGAAAAAAATAATATTGTCTGATTTAATTGAGTGAAAAACAGGAAACCGGAAGTAGAAAACCGGATGCGGAAAACCGAAAACTGGAAGTTTCAAGGTTACCCCAAGGTCAGTGGAGGTGGAGGGTCCAGAACTTAGCATCCTACTCTACTATCCTCCTCTACTACTATGTATGGGCGATTTTTTTATTTAGAAATGGCATAAAAGGGGCAAAATAGAAAAGATAGTATGAAAAACCCGTTCATAAAGCCTTTTATCGCACTTGTCGTACTTGTCTAAACTTGGACGCGTGCGGATAAATTGCGCTTATTGAACTCGTTCTTTAATATACTATTATAATATTTAAAATAATTAAAATGAAAAAAGCACGAATATCCGCAAACCGGATAAGCCGCAACCGGGTAATCAAGAGTATACTGTATATTTTTATAACATTTCGTAAATAATGAAAAATCGTTTATGTAAAGAATAGATTAGATCAGAAGTGATATAACATGTGTTACAGTATTTATAACGCATTCTACAATGAGGGTTGTTACAAAGGACATAAAATCGGCAGGCTTCCGGATCGTTTCGGTCTCAATTTTCAGATATGTTTTGTATAAATATGTAACGTTCTATTTAATTATGAAAACAGGACAGGATCTAGCAGGACTTTTTTATAATAATAATACTATTTTTTTAAGCGTGAAATAATTCAATTTTCTATAAACCGCAGTCCATTGTCTATCAATTTATAATTTCCACCGTTGTCACATATATTTATAATTAGTTATTTATTAAAGTACTTACATTCACCAGAAAATTCCATGTCTTTCTATTAAAATTGGTCACTCGATGTAAAAACTATACACTATTAAAAAGCTGGTATTTTTGGACGAGACGTGCACACGTTTCAACTTATAATAACGTCTATGAATGAGAACGAAAAAAGGGTGTTTAGAAAACTACCTCTGCTCTCAACTAATGTTCTCAAATGATGCTAGGGGTATTACTGTAATCATTTAAATCTTAAAATACCGAAAAAAAAAAACTTGCATTATGGCCAGCTTTTTGGGATTTTTGACCACTGTGCGTCGCTCACGTTTGCAAGAGTGAGATAAGTGACTGCAATGGATTTTTAAAAGTACACCCAAAAAAAAACATTATCTTAAATTCGTTGGCGATCAATTTATTAATTGGCGAAAATTGGCTAAAAGTGTAGCCCTAAGAATAAAAATCTACATAGAAAAATTAATTCCGAATTTTGTATTAGGTTATTTATCTCCCCCCATGTGGGGGGGGGGGGGTGCACTCCGTGACCCCAAAACCCCCGTTGACCCCTTACGCATTTCGGTCGACCTCTCTTTTTTTTTCTTTTTAGCCCTTAATTCGTCCATCTTTGGATATAGGCCTCCCCTAGATTCTTCCAACCTTCTCTGTTTTGCGCTGCCCTTTCCAGTGTAGCCCTCCCGTTTTTTTGAGGTCGTCAGCCTACCTCATCTGGGGCCGACCTCTTCCTCTTTTCCCTAATAATGGTCTCCAATTCTGGATGGCGACATTCCACCTTTGGTCTTGCAGTCTGGCGTTATGACTTGCGAAGCTCCATTTTAGTCTGGCTGCATGTTCTGTGACATCTGCCACTTTAGTTGTTTTCCTAATCCACACGTTTGGTCTTTTGTCCCTAAGCTTGATTCCGAGCATTTTCCTCTCCATGGCTCTTTGTGTCTGCTATCCTGTCTACGTTTTCTCTAGTTTGTGTCCAAGTTTGGGATCCATACGTCATGATAGGGAGTATGCACTGGTCAAATACTCTTGTTTTTAGATATTGGGGTATCTTGGAGTTTGATAGTACCCACCCTAGTTTTGCGAAGCCTGCCCATGCTAGTCTAATTCTGCGGCTAATTTCGGCTGTTTGGTTTTCTTTGCTTGCTCTTACTGTTTGACCAAGGTATATATTCCTCAACCATTTTAAGTTCGACGTTGTTTAGATTTACTCTTCTTGTGTCAGTGGTGTTTGTCATTGTCTGTGTTTTGCCAATATTCATTTTCAAGCCTACTTTCTCTGAGGCTTCTGCCAATTGGTTTACCATAGTTTGGAGTTCCTCGAATTCGGTGGTAATAAGTATTACGTCGTCCGCATACCTCAGATTGTTCAAGTTTTTCCCGTTCATGTTTATCCCCATATTTGTCCAGTTCAGCTGTTTAAACACATCTTCTATAGCTAAAGTAAATAGTTTTGGCGAGATAATGTCTCCCTGTCGGACGCCTCTCCTGATCGGTATTGGTTTTGTGGTGCCTTCTAGTGTGATTATCATGGTAGCTTGTCCGTAGATGTTGTGTATGAGGTTTTTATACCTGGTATCTATTCTGCAGTTGTTTAGTGCATCTTCGATAGCCCACAATTCTACGCTATCGAAAGCCTTTTCGTAGTCTATAAAGGCTAGATAGAGATCTAGATTGTATTCGTCGGCTTTTTCAATTAGTGTTTTTACGGTAAGCAGACGATCTGCTGTGGTGAATCCTTTACGGAATCCCGCTTGTTCTACTGGTTGGTAGGCGTCCATTTTTTGAGTTAGTCTGTTAGTTATGATACGCATAAATAGTTTGTAGATTTGTGACAGTAGTGATATGGGACGGTAGTTTCTAAGGTCTTTTCTATCTCCTTTTTTAAAGAGTATTAGTACGACGCTAATTTTCCATGCATCTGGTACATCTTCCTTATGCAGGCATTCGTTGAAGAGCGCCTTTAGTATCTCTATTGTTTTGTCAGTTTCCTCTTTCAGTAGTTCAGTTAGGACTCCATCAGGACCAGGGTCTTTATTGTTTTTCATTTGCGACAGGGCGGTCCATATTTCATAACTTTCTATGTTTGGTAAGTCTTCCGAGTTGTTCATAATTACTTTTCTTATGTTTGCTTTTTTTTCGGTATCGGGGTCAATCTGTGTGTTCTATAAGTCAGTATAAAATGTTTCAACTATTTTTAGTATGGCTTCACTATTTCTTTCTTCTACTCCTTGTTGATTTTTTATTGATAGTATGGCTGGTTTACCTAGTGTTGGTTTTAAACATTTTATTCCGCGATTTAGTTCGAAGACTCTTTCTATTTTGTTTTCGTGGTATTTTCTCAGGTCTTCTCTTACTTTTTTACGGATTGTTTTATTTAATTCAGTATATTTTACTGTGTTTCTGTTATTTCGTTCAATTTCTTTACGTCTTTCCGTCATGAGTTGTTTTGTTTCGTCGCTGATTTTTTGTTCTTTTACGGTCGCCTTTTTAGCTACTTTTAGTCCTGCCTGCAACAATAGTTCTGTTAGTTGACTATTGGTTGAATTAAGGTCTATTTTTGATTTATGTGGCTGAGTTTTTGCTATCATCTCCTCTAGTCTGTCTCTGTACTCGTGCTTGTGTTTTCGTACTTTGTTGTGGTCTATAGCTTGGTATTTTGTGTGTCTGTTTTTCCTTTCGATTCTACTATTTAAGCATATTTTGGCTCTTAGTAGCCGATGATCACTGCCCGTTGTAAATTGGTTGAGTGCCGTGATGTCCTTGACGATGTTTTTATTACTACACAAGAAGTAATCAATTTCATTTCTTGTTTTCCCGTTTGGCGACATCCAAGTCCATTTCTGTTTGTTTTTCTTTTTAAGAAGGTATTCATTGCATTTACCTGTTGTTATCTAACTACCTAAAAATTGCATCATTCTTTGACCTCGGTAGTTTCTGTTATCATACCCCTAGTTTCCAATTTTGTTTTCTGTTTTATCGAGTTTTCTGCCCAATTTTGCATTAAAGTCGCCCATGGTGATTGTGTGTTTTACCGGGGTGTCTTCTATAGCAGCTGTGATGTCATCATAGAACTCATCTACTTCCTCGCCGTCATGTGAGGTAGTTGGGGCGTAGACTTGAATGATCTTGATTTTCGTGTTCATATTTATTTGTACAATTATGTAAGCCACGCGGTCTGATATAGCTTTGAAGATTTTGATGTGTGGCTTCAACTCCTTCTTACTGAGGAAGCCTATTCCTCCATATGTTTCCATATTTTCGCTTCCTCTGTAGTATAGTCTATCTCCTGATGTTAGGTCTATGCAGTTTTCTCCTCTTCGTTTCACTTCCGATAGTCCTAATATATTCCATTTGATCTTAGCTAGTTCTTCTTCGAGTTCATATAGCTTTTCGTCTTTTGCCATGGATCTGATGTTATACGTGGCGATGTAGAGTGTGGTGTTGGTTCCATCGAGTTTCTTTTTATTTGCTGTTCTTTTGCCTCCCCCAGAATCCGTGAGGCAATCCGAGTCGCACGACTCGGTGTGGGATTGTGGACACTCCGTCCTACCCACCTGGGGTATATTCTTATGTTTTAAGGTCAGCATTATTTTGGGGGTAGTTGGCGTTAAAACGCCTCGCCTGCCGAGCGCATTGGTGAGTTTTGTTTAGGGTATTAGGAAGGAAATGTTAGGATCAGACAAGGACTAGGAATGGGACAAAGGTTTCTCCCGTATGGCATTGGGAGATAAACCAAGGCTCAGGATCTGTCATCTATCGGGATCATAGATGAGTATCTACCCGCTACCTTATGGGTACACAGGTACCCAGGTACATAGGTACTAGGCACATAGGTACCTAGTTGAGAATTACATTTCCTTTATTCTCGATGGAATGGTTATACCGCCATGACTCGGTCGACCTTGGCAACAATATTTACAAAAAAGTGGATCGCCACTACAAAACGGTTGGACAGCCCTGGTATATACTGTTTTGAGAGAACGAATCTGACAATAAACGTTCTGTATTTTATTGTCAGTTGAATCCATACAAAATTATTTTTAATTAAATGAGACTCCAGTTTTAACTTGTAGTCAAATTTGAAACACCAGGGACGCTAGAAATAATTGGATAATATCTTCATATTCACTTGACCGATGCTTCAGATAATGCGTTTAACTCTTATACAGCAAGTATAGCTTGCTTGTACGGTTTTAACTATATTTTGTTGCTGTAATTAACGATAATACAATTTAATAAGTGTATACAATACTATGAAATATAATTATTATGGACCGGGTTGAAATATATAAAATATTTGCTCAATAATTTTTTTTGAAAAATGTACATATTTTTGGTGTATCACTCAATTTATTTTAAGAAAATCAAAAGTTGAACTTATTTTTGAATAAAATTTTATATTAATGCCATATTAATATATACTTAATTCTTTTTCAAAACAATCGGAACACAGCCTGAATATATAAATATATTCAACCTTTCCGGAGCTCTATAGCAATTACTGAGTCTTTTTAGGACTACCAAAACAAATCTCATGTGAAACTTGTCAGTTATTTAATAGCTTTCAGTCCATTGCCATGAAGGTGGACTGAAAACTATTAAATAACTGACAAGTTTCACATGAGATTTGTTTTGGTAGTCCTAAAAAGACTCAGTAATTGCTATAGAGCTCCGGCAAGGTTGAATATATTTATATATTCAGGCTGTTTTCCGATTGTTTTGAAAAAGAAAACGAATCTTACCTTACCTTCTTTGGCAGAAGAACAATTATATAAAACCATATAATTTTTTGCATAATATATTAGAACGGAATAGGAGTATGTGACACCTACAACATTTGTATATATAGTTTTTAAACAAAAACCTATAAATAGTCAATTTTAGTAGGTAAGCAATTTTACCTTTGTTAATGTGATTTTCCGTACTTCCATTGATATATTCAACGAAATTCAACAATATTCCATTTTCGGTTTTCTCTGTATAAATATATCCCTTCAATAATCGATTATCGAATGTTTGAATGATCTTGTACATGATGGGAAAGGTAAAACTGCTACCTATTACCATATAAGTTATTGCGTTTTCAAATAATACATTTTCTTTCTTCGTGTATTTAATATGATATCCATCATCAAATATCTAAAAATATAATTTAGTCACATTTCCATCATTTTATGCCGCATACATCGACATTCTTACTTCTTGTAGTATTTCCTTATTTAATACGCTTTGCTGAGGGACACAAACTTGCGAATTCACCGACGCAATAATAATCAACGGAAATATTTTGAGTATCATTATTTATTTTTTAATTATTCAACTAGACAAAAATATGCCTAAACTGCTTGTAAGTTGGTTCGTTAATACTCTTTTTATCAAACGAAGAAAATATTTATATTCATATTATTTCATAGTGCTCTTAAGAAATAAGACATTACATTTACTGAATGAATATAACATAATGTTATAATGCAACAAATATTGCTTATATAAAGTGTTTGGACTAAAGGAATAAAGTGTATTGGTTTCTCTATCAATTATACAATGCTTCCAATGGCTCCTAGCTTGTAGATTTTGGTGGTGACTTATACCGCAACCTTAATAGATCTATTGTACCGCACCCTCTTCCTCTAATCATTGGTATACTTACCCATTTAGTGCGCCTCCTGTAGTCGTGATTCCTTTAGGAATTTAAGAATCTGGGTGGGATTCAATTTTTCGTTCAAGCAGTGGGCACCATAGTACATTTGACTCTTGCGAACCGTCTTTCAGCATTTGTATGAGGGTTTCATCTGCTGAAACGCTGAATCTGCATCTGTCACCTTCCTCTAGGCCTAGTCTCCCCTCAGGACTCCTGTCAGAATTTTAAGCTTGTTCCTGTTTAGTTTCAGCCATGCTTTTGTTCTTTTGTAGTTAAAAGATCCCAGCATTACTTTGGATTCTCTTAGCCTTGGTAGTTCTTTCCAGGTTTTCATGCAATGTTCTCTTATTTCTTCATCTAAACTTCTGTGGATGGGGTTTCATACTCATACCGCAAAAGTGTTCTGGACCTATAAAGGAATTACTGGATCCCTCCTTTGCTAGGTGATCGGCTTCTTCGTTTCCATCTATACTAGTGTGTCCTAGTACCCAGTATAGCGTTACTTTATTTTTTCAACTGAGCTTGTTTAGTTTTCCCATACAGTTCCCTGCCAGTTTGGATCTGATGGTGTATGAGCTAATGGGCTTGATGGCTGCTTAGCTATCTGACAGGATAGCATTTCATTTTTTCCGATAGTTCCTGTCGAGGTTAAATTGTGCTCATCTCTCAATTGCATGTAACTCTGCTTAGAAGATACTTGGGTAGATTCCCATGGATAAATATTTGATACGAGGTCCAAATACTCCTGGACCAGTACCTTTCTTTCTTCAAACCATCCGTATACCAATCGATAGCACTTTGCTCTATGTTGTACGCTGAGGATTCGTCGTTCCAATCGTATATACTACTACACATCGCTGTATAGTTTTTCTCGAAATAGTATTTGCATACCATTTCGTCTTTCGGTACTTCCAGCCAGAGGATCTTGGTAGCGAGGCTGTTCCGGTCTCTGCTCCAGATTACTTTACCTCTGCCTATTCCTTTTCCGTTTAACCTTATATTCCTAGTAACTGGTATCACCGTGGCTCGAGTTGAGTTTCTCTCCCACTGTTTGAACCTATCTATTTATTACTTTGAGGCCTCTCTGTACGATTTCGTAGAGCGTTCCCTCAAGCTTCCCTCTCGCTATGACGACTAGGTCATCGGCTTAAACTTGATATTAAATATCTAGGCCGTTCAGCCTAGTCAGCAATTCATCAACTACCCGGCTTCACATCAATAGTGATAACACACCTCCCTGTGAACACTCGAGTTGTGGAGATCTTTATGGTGTTTTTCTCTCATTCACTTTGAGGTAATGCTGTCGATATTCCTTCTATCAAGAGCCGATTTTCCAAAGGCTCCTTCAATGTCTAAGAAGGCACATATCGATAATTCCTTTGTGTCTAGTGCTGCTTGTATTTAATTTGTCTGCTGATACAGTGCGGTCTCTTTGGATTTTCCTGCTCTGGAAAGATATTAGACTCATGGGTCGAAATGATTTCGGTTGTATACCACCTTTGACCTTCTCTATAGCTCCGATATATGTCCGAGCGCTAAACTACTTCTAAAGATTTTTAGAAGGTACGGCAATTCTCCTCTTTCTTTTTGTAGGAAGGCTAATTAGTCCAAACCTGGGCCCTTGAATGGCTGGAAAGTGCCGATAGTCCACCTGATTCGGTTTTCCATACAGATCAACGAAGTCCTTCTCTAGTTAGCCCGACTTGGACTCCGTGTTTGCATAAAGCCCTAGGTCTCTTGTATTTTCAAAATCCCGCAAAATTAGTATATAGTAGAAGGAGAGCTCTTCGTCTTCCATATAGCTCTCAGCCAGTCTCTTACCAGTGGCTGTTATTCCACTCTATACTACGCTAGTGCAATCTTTGTGACTCGTTCTTTTCCGGATCCGGATCTTCTGCTTATCAGGCCAGTCTTAGTTGAAATTTTTTAAATGACCTAAATTTTTTGCTCGCCAGTGTATATACTTACTGTTTTGAGAAAACGAATCTGACAACAACGTTCTGTATTTTATTGTCAGTTGAATCCATATAATATTATTTTTAATTAAATGAGACTCCAGTTTTAACTTGTAGTCAAATTTGAAACACCAGGGACGTTAGAAATAATTAGATAATATCTTCATATACAATTGTCGTATGAAGCAGATAATGAGTTTATCTCTTATACAGCAAGTATAGCTTCATTTTGTTGCTGTAATTAACGATAATACAATTTGATAAGTGTATAAAATACTATGAAATATAATTATTATGGACCGGGTTGAAATATATAAAATATTTGCTCAACAATTTTTTTTGAAAAATGTACATATTTTTGGTGTATCACTCAATTTATTTAAAAAAAATCAAAAGTTGAACTTATTTTTGAATAAAATTTTACATTAATGCCATATTAATATATACTTAATGAATACTCAATAAATACATTCAATTCATTTTATTCTCTAAAAATAAAGAAACAAATTTTGTAGCTTCAAAAGTACTATAGCAACATATGTTATAAATTGTGATACGTAACTAATTTTTTGTAGAACAGTTTCGAAAATTAATTTCCTGTAAACTTGTATTTCCGTCATACATGTTATTAACATCCACTCGAATCTGCAGAGAATTATTTAAAATACTTAATATTTCGGTAATAATTTTCTCCCCCTCAGTCGACCAGTTCGATTCCAAAATGATAACTGTCTGTCTCATAGTCTCTGTTTCTAAAAATATAAATTTCATTTATGCTAAACAAAAGAAAACGATAGGATTGGTAAAACCATCCTACGTTATAGATAATCATACAAACTTAAAACAATCGGAAGACAGCCTGAATATATAAATATATTCAACCTTTCCGGAGCTCTATAGCAATTGCTGAGTCTTTTTAGGACTACCAAAACAAATCTCATGTGAAACTTGTCAGTTATTTAATAGCTTTCAGTCCATTGCCACGAAGGTGGACTGAAAACTATTAAATCACTGACAAGTTTCACATGAGATTTGTTTTGGTAGTCCTAAAAAGACTCAGTAATTGCTATAGAGCTCCGGCAAGGTTGAATATATTTATATATTCAGGCTGTTTTCCGATTGTTTTGAAAAAGAAAACGAATCTTACCTTACCTTCTTTGGCAGAAGAACAATTATATAAAACCATATAATTTTTTACATAATATATTAGAACGGAATAGGAGTATGTCACACCTACAACATTTGTATATATAGTTTTTAAACAAAAACCTATAAATAGTCAATTTTAGTAGGTAAGCAATTTTACCTTTGTTAATGTGATTTTCCGTACTTCCATTGATATATTCAACGAAATTCAACAATATTCCATTTTCGGTTTTCTCTGTATAAATATATCCCTTCAATAATCGATTATCGAATGTTTGAATGATCTGGTACATGATGGGAAAGGTAAAACTGCTACCTATTACCATATAAGTTATTGCGTTTTGAAATAATACATTTTCTTTATTCGTGTATTTAATATGATATCCATCATCAAATATCTAAAAATATAATTTAGTCACATTTTCATCATTTTATGCCGCATACATAGACATTCTTACTTCTTGTAGTATTTCTTTATTTAATACGCTTTGCTGAGGGACACAAACTTGCGAATTCACCGACGCAATAATAATCAACGGAAATATTTTGAGTATCATTATTTATTTTTTAATTATTCAACTAGACAAAAATATGCCTAAACTGCTTGTAAGTTGGTTCGTTAATACTCTTTTTATCAAACGAAGAAAATATTTATATTCATATTATTTCATAGTGCTCTTAAGAAATAAGAAATTACATTTACTGAATGAATATTACATAATGTTATATAATATTGCAACAAATATTGCTTATATAAAGTGTTTGGACTAAAGGAATAAAGTGTATTGGTTTCTCTATCAATTATACAATGCTTCCAATGGCTCCTAGCTTGTGGATTTCGGTGGTGACTTATACCGCAACCTTAATAGATCTATTGTACCGCACCCTCTTCCTCTAATGGTTGGTATACTTACCCATTTAGTGCGCCTCCTGTAGTCGTGATTCCTTTAGGAATTTAAGAATCTGGGTGGGATTCAATTATTCGTTCAAGCAGTGGGCACCATAGTACATTTGACTCTTGTGAACCGTCTTTCAGCAGTTGTATGAGGGTTTCCTCTGCTGAAACGCAGAATCTGCATCTGTCACCTTCCTCTAGGCCTAGGGCCTAGTATCCCCTCATGACTCCTGTCAGAATTTTAAGCTTGTTCCTGTTTAGTTTCAGCCATGCTTTTGTTCTTTTCTAGTTAAAAGATCCCAGCATTACTTGGATTCTCTTAGCCTTGGTAGTTCTTTCCGGGTTTTCATGAAATGTTCTCTTATTTCTTCATCTAAACTTCTGTGGATGGTGTTTCATACTCATACCACAAAAGTGTTCTGGACCTATAAAGGAATTACTGGATCCCTCCTTTGCTAGGTGATCGGCTTCTTCGTTTCCATCTATACCAGTGTGTCCTGGTACCCAGTATAGCGTTACTTTATTTTTTCAACTGAGCTTGTTTAGTTTTCCCATACAGTTCCCTGCCAGTTTGGATCTGATGGTGTATGAGCTAATGGGCTTGATGGCTGCTTAGCTATCTGACAGGATAGCATTTCATTTTTTCCGATAGTTCCTGTCGAGGTTAAATTGTGCTTATCTCTCAATTGTATGTAACTCTGCTTGGAAGATACTTGGGTAGATTCCCATGGATTCAAAATTTTGATACGAGGTCCAAATTCTCCTGGACCAGTACCTTTCTTTCTTCAAACCATCCGTATACCAATTGATAGCACTTTGCTCTATGTTAATAATAATAATAAATATTTATTCACTTTGCTGCTTACAATTATATAGAAATTATAAAAAATAATAAATAATATACATATATAATTTGCAGATGTGATTGTCAACATTCGAAAAAAGAAAATTGTAAAATAAATTGCGAAAAAAACAAATACACAAGCAATATATAAAAACCACAATAAATACAAAACAATTACATACATTTGAATGCATTCAAAATTTTAAATCTCAACATATCTACTTGTAGGAATACTCGTTCAATGATGTCGTTTAACCAATTTGGTTTTCTAAGTATTCATCAATTCCATAATATGTACCAGCTATTAATTTTTCTTTTATTGATTTTTTAAACACATTCTATGACTGAGTGCTTATTTCTGACGATATATTATTGAATAATTTAACCCCAATACAGAAAAAAGAATTTGCATATAAGGTAGTGTGATGTTTTTCAGTTTGTAATAATTTGCCATTCCTTGTGTTGTATGTGTGCATGTTAGAGGATATAGAGTAATTCTGAGTATTTTTTTTTATATAACACACATTTATAAATGAAAATAGAAGGTACGGTTAACAATTTGTTGTTCCTAAAACAATTTCTGCAGCTCTGTCGACGCTTTAAATTAAATATTAGTCTTAAAATTCTTTTCTGCATAACGAAACATTTGTGGCTATGTCTTGAATTACCCCATAATAAAATATTAAAAGATATATGTGAATAGACAATAGCATAGTACAAGCTTAACAAGGTACTTGTATGCATAGACTTTTTCAATTGAGATATTGCAAAATAAGCTCTTGCTAATTTTTTGCAAACTAACTCTGTGTGGTTCGACCACGTAAGTTTCGAATCAACTAATACCCAAGAAATCTTGCAGAGCTGGATATTTTATAGCGTTGGTTGTCTACAACAATCTGAAAATAGGTTGGTAAAGTTCTTCTTTTGCCCATGTATAAACACAAAGTTTTTTCGCTATTCAAGATTAGTTTGTTTTTTGTACACCAATTATTAAATTGTACGATTGTTTTGACTACCTTTGCATGTATTTCTTCCAAACTATTTGCACATACCACAATTGTGGTGTCATCCGCCAACAAGATGGTTTTAGCGTCTATGTACCCTGGAAAATCATTTATAAATAAAAGAAACAGAAGAGGGCCAAGAACAGATCCCTGTGGTATACCTATTGTTACGCTCTTTTTATTCGAAAGTGTGGAGTTAATTTTGACAATTAAATGTCGGTCGCTTAAAAAGGATCCTAAAAGATCCAAAAAAATTCCACGAAATCCGTACCATTCTTATTATTTATTTTTTTTCTTTCTATTTTTCCATTAGATAGCCTATATTAACGGTATCGAATGCTTTAGACAAATCAAAAAACAGTCCCATGACGTGTTCTCCTTTATCCAGTTTCTCTGATGTATATTTCACAAAGCTGGCGGAAGCAGTTTCCACCGATCTTTTTGATCTAAAACCATGTTGGCATTCAGATAATAAGTCATTTTTAAGGAGATATGCCATCATTCTACTGTATATTAATCGCTCAAATATCTTAGAGAAAATAGATACTAAAGATATAGGTCTATAGTTGTCCATAGTCTGAGGGTCAGATTTTTTATGTAGTGGCACTACCAATGCCACTTTTAACGCCGCTGTATAGTTTTTCTCGAAATAGTATTTGCATACCATTTCGTCTTTCGGTACTTCCAGCCAGAGGATCTTGGTAGCGAGGCTGTTCCGGTCTCTGCTCCAGATTACTTTACCTCTGCCTATTCCTTTTCAGTTTAACCTTCCATTCCTAGTAACTGGTATCACCGTGGCTCGAGTTGAGTTTCTCTCCCACTGTTTGAACCTATCTATTTATTACTTTGAGGCCTCTCTGTACAATTTCGCAGAGCGTTCCCTCAAGCTTCCCTCTCGCTATGATGACTAGGTCATCGGCTTAAACTTGATATTAAATATCTAGGCCGTTCAGCCTAGTCAGCAATTCATCAACTACCCGGCTTCACATCAGTGGTGATAACACACCTCCCTGTGAGCACATTCGAGTTATGGAGATCTTTATGGTCTTCTTCTCTCATTCACTTTGAGGTAATGCTGTCGATATTCCTTCTATCAAGAGCCGATTTGCCAAAGGCTCCTTCAATGTCTAAGAAGGCACATATCGATAATTCCGTGTGTCTAGTGCTGCTTGTATTTCATTTGTCAGCTGATACAGTGCGGTCTCTTTGTATTTTCCTGCTCTGGAAAGATGTTAGACTAATGGGTCGAAATGATTTCGGTTGTATACCACCTTTGACCTTCTCTATAGCTCCGATATGTGTCCGAGCGCTAAACTACTTCTAAAGATTTTTAGAAGGTACGGCAATTCTCCTCTTTCTTTTTGTAGGAAGGCTAATTAGTCCAAACCTGGGGCCTTGAATGGCTGGAAAGTGCCGATAGTCCAACTGATTCGGTTTTCCATACAGATCAACGAAGTCCTCCTCTAGTTAGCCCGACTTGGACTCCGTCTTTGCATAAAGCCCTCGGTCTCTTCGTATTTTCAAAATCCCGCAAAATTGGTTTATAGTAGAAGGAGAGCTCTCTGCTCTTCGTCTTCCATATAGCTCTCAGCCAGTCTCTTTACAGTGGCTGTTATTCCACTCTATCCTACGCTAGTGCAATCATTGTGACTCGTTTTCGCCCGGATCCGGATCTTCTGCTTATCAGGCCAGTCTTAGTTGAAATTTTTTAAATGACCCAAATTTTTTGCTCGCCAGTGTATATACTTACTGTTTTGAGAAAACGAATCTGACAATAAACGTTCTGTATTTTATTGTCAGTTGAATCCATATAAATATTATTTTTAATTAAATGAGACTCCAGTTTTAACTTGTAGTCAAATTTGAAACACCAGGGACTTTAGAAATAATATCTTCATATACAATTGTCGTATGACGCAGATAATGAGTTTATCTCTTATACAGCAAGTATAGCTTCATTTTGTTGCTATAATTAACGATAATACAATTTGATAAGTGTATAAAATACTATGATATATAATTATTATGGACCGGGTTGAAATATATAAAATATTTGCTCAATAATTTTTTTTCAAAAAGTACATATTTTTGGGGTATCACTCAATTTATTTTAAGAAAATCAAAAGATGAACTTATTTTTGATTAAAATTTTACATTAATGCCATATTAATATATACTTAATGAATACTCAATAAATACATTCCATTCATTTTATTCTCTAAAAATAAAGAAACAAATTTTGTAGCTTCAAAAGTACTATAGCAACATATGTTATAAATTGTGATACGTAACTAGTTTTGTTAGAACAGTTTCGAAAATTAATTTCCTGTAAACTTGTATTTCCGTCATACATGTTATTAACATCCACTCGAATCTGCAGAGAATTATTTAAAATACTTAATATTTCGGTAATAATTTTCTCCCCCTCAGTCGACCAGTTCGATTCCAAAATGATAACTGTCTGTCTCATAGTCTCTGTTTCTAAAAATATAAATTTCATTTATGCTAAACAAAAGAAAACGATAGGATTGGTAAAACCATCCTACGTTATAGATAATCATACAAACTTAAAACAATCGGAACACAGCCTGAATATATAAATATATTCAACCTTTCCGGAGCTCTATAGCAATTACTGAGTCTTTTTAGGACTACCAAAACAAATCTCATGTGAAACTTGTCAGTTATTTAATAGCTTTCAGTCCATTGCCACGAATGTGGACTGAAAACTATTAAATAACTGACAAGTTTCACATGAGATTTGTTTTGGTAGTCCTAAAAAGACTCAGTAATTGCTATAGAGCTCCGGCAAGGTTGAATATATTTATATATTCAGGCTGTGTTCCGATTGTTTTGAAAAAGAAAACGAATCTTACCTTACCTTCTTTGGCAGAAGAACAATTATATAAAACCATATAATTTTTTGCATAATATATTAGAACGGAATAGGAGTATGTGACACCTACAACATTTGTATATATAGTTTTTAAACAAAAACCTATAAATAGTCAATTTTAGTAGGTAAGCAATTTTACCTTTGTTAATGTGATTTTCCGTACTTCCATTGATATATTCAATGAAATTCAACAATATTCCATTTTCGGTTTTCTCTGTATAAATATATCCCTTCAATAATCGATTATCGAATGTTTGAATGATCTGGTACACGATGGGAAAGGTAAAACTGCTACCTATAACCATATAAGTTATTGCGTTTTGAAATAATACATTTTCTTTGTTCGTGTATTTAATATGATATCCATCATCAAATATCTAAAAATATAATTTAGTCACATTTCCATCATTTTATGCCGCATACATCGACATTCTTACTTCTTGTAGTATTTCTTTATTTAATACGCTTTGCTGAGGGACACAAACTTGCGAATTCACCGACGCAATAATAATCAACGGAAATATTTTGAGTATCATTATTTATTTTTTAATTATTCAACTAGACAAAAATATGCCTAAACTGCTTGTAAGTTGGTTCGTTAATACTCTTTTTATCAAACGAAGAAAATATTTATATTCATATTATTTCATAGTGCTCTTAAGAAATAAGAAATTACATTTACTGAATGAATATTACATAATGTTATATAATATTGCAACAAATATTGCTTATATAAAGTGTTTGGACTAAAGGAATAAAGTGTATTGGTTTCTCTATCAATTATACAATGCTTCCAATGGCTCCTAGCTTGTAGATTTCGGTGGTGACTTATACCGCAACCTTAATAGATCTATTGTACCGCACCCTCTTCTTCAAATCGTTGGTATACTTACCCATTTAGTGCGCCTCCTGTAGTCGTGATTCCTTTAGGAATTTAAGAATCTGGGTGGGATTCAATTATTCGTTCAAGCAGTGGGCACCATAGTACATTTGACTCTTGTGAACCGTCTTTCAGCAGTTGTATGAGGGTTTCCTCTGCTGAAACGCAGAATCTGCATCTGTCACCTTCCTCAGGCCTAGGGCCTAGTGTCCCCTCAGGACTCCTGTCAGAATTTTAAGCTTGTTCCTGTTTAGTTTCAGCCATGCTTTTGTTCTTTTCTAGTTAAAAGATCCCAGCATTACTTGGATTCTCTTAGCCTTGGTAGTTCTTTCCGGGTTTTTATGAAATGTTCTCTTATTTCTTCATCTAAACTTCTGTGGATGGTGTTTCATACTCATACCGCAAAAGTGTTCTGGACCTATAAAGGAATTACTGGATCTCTCCTTTGCTAGGTGATCGGCTTCTTCGTTTCCATCTATACCAGTGTGTCCTGGTACCCAGTATAGCGTTACTTTATTTTTTCAACTGAGCTTGTTTAGTTTTCTCATACAGTTCCCTGCCAGTTTGGATCTGATGGTGTATGAGCTAATGGGCTTGATGGCTGCTTAGCTATCTGACAGGATAGCATTTCATTTTTTCCGATAGTTCCTGTCGAGGTTAAATTGTGCTCATCTCTGAATTGTATGTAACTCTGCTTGGAAGATACTTGGGTAGATTCCCATGGATTCAAAATTTTGATACGAGGTCCAAATACTCCTGGTCCAGTACCTTTCTTTCTTCAAACCATCCGTATACCAATTGATAGCACTTTGCTCTATGTTAATAATAATAATAATAATAAAACTTTATTCACTTTGCTGCTTACAATTATATAGAAATTATAAAAAATAATAAATAATATACATATAATTTGCAGATGTGATTGTCAACATTCGAAAAAAGAAAATTGTAAAATAAATTGCGAAAAAACAAATACACAAGCAATATATAAAACACACAATAAATACAAAACAATTACATACATTTGAATACATTCAAAATTTTAAATCTCAACATATCTACTTGTAGGAATACTCGTTCAATGATATCGTTTAACCAATTTGGTGTTCTAAGTATTCATCAATTCCATAAAATGTACCAGCTATTAATTTTTCTTTTATTGATTTTTTAAACTTATTGTATGACTGAGTGCTTATTTCTGACGATATATTATTGAATAATTTAACCCCAATACAGAAAAAAGAATTTGCATATAAGGTAATGTGATGTTTTTCAGTTTGTAATAATTTGCCATTCCTTGTGTTGTATGTGTGCATGTTAGAGGATATAGAGTAATTCTGAGTATTTTTTTTTGATATAACACAGACATTTATAAATGAAAATAGAAGGTACGGTTAACAATTTGTTGTTCCTAAAACAATTTCTGCAGCTCTGTCGACGCTTTAAATTAAATATTAGTCTTAAAATTCTTTTCTGCATAACGAAACATTTGTGGCTATGTCTTGAATTACCCCATAATAAAATATTAAAAGATATATGTGAATAGACAATAGCATAGTACAGGCTTAACAAGGTACTTGTATGCATAGACTTTTTCAATTGAGATATTGCAAAATAAACTCTTGCTATTTTTTTGCAAACTAACTCTGTGTGGTTCGACCACGTAAGTTTCGAATCAACTAATACCCCAAGAAATCTTGCAGAGTTGGATATTTTATAGCGTTGGTTGTCTACAACAATCTGAAAATAGGTTGGTAAAGTTCTTCTTTTGCCCATGTATAAACACAAAGTTTTTTCGCTATTCAAGATTAGTTTGTTTTTTGTACACCAATTATTAAATTGTACGATTGTTTCCACTACCTTTGCATGTAATTCTTCCAAACTATTTGCACATACCACAATTGTGGTGTCATCCGCAAACAAGATGGTTTTAGCGTCTATGTACCCTGAAAGATCATTTATAAATAAAAGAAACAGAAGAGGGCCAAGAACAGATCCCTGTGGTATACCTATTGTTACGCTCTTTTTATTCGAAAGTGTGGAGTTAATTTTGACAATTAAATGTCGGTCGCTTAAAAAGGATTCTAAAAGATCCAAAAAAATTCCACGAAATCCGTAGCATTCTAATTTTTCCATTAGATAGCCTATATTAACGGTATCGAATGCTTTAGACAAATCAAAAAACAGTCCCATGACGTGTTCTCCTTTATCCAGTTTCTCTGATGTATATTTCACAAAGCTGGCGGAAGCAGTTTCCACCGATCTTTTTGATCTAAAACCATGTTGGCATTCAGATAATAAGTCATTTTTAAGGAGATATGCCATCATTCTACTGTATATTAATCGCTCAAATATCTTAGAGAAAATAGATACTAAAGATATAGGTCTATAGTTGTCCAAAATCTGAGGGTCAGATTTTTTATGTAGTGGCACTACCAATGCCACTTTTAACGCCGATGGATATACTCCTTCTTCAAGGGCTTTATTGAATAGCTGCGTTAGTGCAAGAGCCAAAGTTGTACGCTGAGGATTCGTCGTTCCAATCGTATATACTACTACACATCGCTGTATAGTTTTTCTCGAAATAGTATTTGCATACCATTTCGTCTTTCGGTACTTCCAGCCAGAGGATCTTGGTAGCGAGGCTGATCTGGTTTCTGCTCCCGATTACTTTACCTCTGCCTATTCCTTTCCAGTTTAACCTTCTATTCCTAGTAACTGGTATCACCGTGGCTCGAGTCGAGTTTCTCTCCCACTGTTTGAACCTATCTATTTATTACTTTGAGGCCTCTCTGTACGATTTCGCAGAGCGTTCCCTCAAGCTTCCCTCTCGCTATGATGACTAGGTCATCGGCTTAAACTTGATATTAAATATCTAGGCCGTTCAGCCTAGTCAGCAATTCATCAACTACCCGGCTTCACATCAATAGTGATAACACACCTCCCTGTGAACACTCGAGTTGTGGAGATCTTTATGGTGTTTTTCTCTCATTCACTTTGAGGTAATGCTGTCGATATTCCTTCTATCAAGAGCCGATTTGCCAAAGGCTCCTTCAATGTCTAAGAAGGCACATATCGATAATTCCTTTGTGTCTAGTGCTGCTTGTATTTAATTTGTCTGCTGATACAGTGCGGTCTCTTTGGATTTTCCTGCTCTGGAAAGATATTAGACTCATGGGTCGAAATGATTTCGGTTGTATACCACCTTTGACCTTCTCTATAGCTCCGATATATGTCCGAGCGCTAAACTACTTCTAAAGATTTTTAGAAGGTACGGCAATTCTCCTCTTTCTTTTTGTAGGAAGGCTAATTAGTCCAAACCTGGGCCCTTGAATGGCTGGAAAGTGCCGATAGTCCACCTGATTCGGTTTTCCATACAGATCAACGAAGTCCTTCTCTAGTTAGCCCGACTTGGACTCCGTGTTTGCATAAAGCCCTAGGTCTCTTGTATTTTCAAAATCCCGCAAAATTAGTATATAGTAGAAGGAGAGCTCTTCGTCTTCCATATAGCTCTCAGCCAGTCTCTTACCAGTGGCTGTTATTCCACTCTATACTACGCTAGTGCAATCTTTGTGACTCGTTCTTTTCCGGATCCGGATCTTCTGCTTATCAGGCCAGTCTTAGTTGAAATTTTTTAAATGACCTAAATTTTTTGCTCGCCAGTGTATATACTTACTGTTTTGAGAAAACGAATCTGACAACAACGTTCTGTATTTTATTGTCAGTTGAATCCATATAATATTATTTTTAATTAAATGAGACTCCAGTTTTAACTTGTAGTCAAATTTGAAACACCAGGGACGTTAGAAATAATTAGATAATATCTTCATATACAATTGTCGTATGAAGCAGATAATGAGTTTATCTCTTATACAGCAAGTATAGCTTCATTTTGTTGCTGTAATTAACGATAATACAATTTGATAAGTGTATAAAATACTATGAAATATAATTATTATGGACCGGGTTGAAATATATAAAATATTTGCTCAACAATTTTTTTTGAAAAATGTACATATTTTTGGTGTATCACTCAATTTATTTAAAAAAAATCAAAAGTTGATCTTATTTTTGAATAAAATTTTACATTAATGCCATATTAATATATACTTAATGAATACTCAATAAATACATTCCATTCATTTTATTCTCTAAAAATAAAGAAACAAATTTTGTAGCTTCAAAAGTACTATAGCAACATATGTTATAAATTGTGATACGTAACTAATTTTTTGTAGAACAGTTTCGAAAATTAATTTCCTGTAAACTTGTATTTCCGTCATACATGTTATTAACATCCACTCGAATCTGCAGAGAATTATTTAAAATACTTAATATTTCGGTAATAATTTTCTCCCCCTCAGTCGACCAGTTCGATTCCAAAATGATAACTGTCTGTCTCATAGTCTCTGTTTCTAAAAATATAAATTTCATTTATGCTAAACAAAAGAAAACGATAGGATTGGTAAAACCATCCTACGTTATAGATAATCATACAAACTTAAAACAATCGGAACACAGCCTGATATAAATATATTCAACCTTTCCGGAGCTCTATAGCAATTACTGAGTCTTTTTAGGACTACCAAAACAAATCTCATGTGAAACTTGTCAGTTATTTAATAGCTTTCAGTCCATTGCCATGAAGGTGGACTGAAAACTATTAAATAACTGACAAGTTTCACATGAGATTTGTTTTGGTAGTCCTAAAAAGACTCAGTAATTGCTATAGAGCTCCGGCAAGGTTGAATATATTTATATATTCAGGCTGTTTTCCGATTGTTTTGAAAAAGAAAACGAATCTTACCTTACCTTCTTTGGCAGAAGAACAATTATATAAAACCATATAATTTTTTGCATAATATATTAGAACGGAATAGGTATGTGACACCTACAACATTTGTATATATAGTTTTTAAACAAAAACCTATAAATAGTCAATTTTAGTAGGTAAGCAATGTTACCTTTGTTAATGTGATTTTCCGTACTTCCATTGATATATTCAACGAAATTCAACAATATTCCATTTTCGGTTTTCTCTGTATAAATATATCCCTTCAATAATCGACTATCGAATGTTTGAATGATCTTGTACATGATGGGAAAGGTAAAACTGCTACCTATTACCATATAAGTTACTGCGTTTTGAAATAATACATTTTTTTTGTTCGTGTATTTAATATGATATCCATCATCAAATATCTAAAAATATAATTTAGTCACATTTCCATCATTTTATGCCGCATACATCGACATTCTTACTTCTTGTAGTATTTTGCTGAGGGACACAAACTTGCGAATTCACCGACGCAATAATAATCAACGGAAATATTTTGAGTATCATTATTTATTTTTTAATTATTCAACTAGACAAAAATATGCCTAAACTGCTTGTAAGTTGGTGCGTTAATACTCTTTTTAACAAACGAAGAAAATATTTATATTCATATTATTTCATAGTGCTCTTAAGAAATAAGAAATTACATTTACTGAATGAATATTACATAATGTTATATAATATTGCAACAAATATTGCTTATATCAAGTGTTTGGACTAAAGGAATAAAGTGTATTGGTTTCTCTATCAATTATACAATGCTTCCAATGGCTCCTAGCTTGTAGATTTCGGTGGTGACTTATACCGCAACCTTAATAGATCTATTGTACCGCACCCTCTTCTTCTAATCGTTGGTATACTTACCCATTTAGTGCGCCTCCTGTAGTCGTGATTCCTTTAGGAATTTAAGAATCTGGGTGGGATTCAATTATTCGTTCAAGCAGTGGGCACCATAGTACATTTGACTCGTGTGAACCGTCTTTCAGCAGTTGTATGAGGGTTTCCTCTGCTGAAACGCAGAATCTGCATCTGTCACCTTCCTCTAGGCCTAGGGCCTAGTGTCCCCTCAGGACTCCTGTTAGAATTTTAAGCTTGTTCCTGTTTCGTTTAAGCCATGCTTTTGTTCTTTTCTAGTTAACAGATCCCAGCATTACTTGGATTCTCTTAGCCTTAGTAGTTCTTTCCGGGTTTTCATGAAATCTTCTCTTATTTCTTCATCTAAACTTCTGTGGATGATGTTTCATACATACCGCAAAAGTGTTCTGGACCTATAAAGGAATTACTGGATCCCTCCTTTGCTAAGTGATCGGCTTCTTCGTTTCCATCTATACCAGTGTGTCCTGGTACCCAGTATAGCGTTACTTTATTTTTTCAACTGAGCTTGTTTAGTTTTCCCAGTTTGGATCTGATGGTGTATGAGCTAATGGGCTTGATGGCTGCTTAGCTATCTGACAGGATAGCATTTCATTTTTTCCGATAGTTCCTGTCGAGGTTAAATTGTGCTCATCTCTCAATTGTATGTAACTCTGCTTGGAAGATACTTGGGTAGATTCCCATGGATTCAAAATATTTGATACGAGGTCCAAATACTCCTGGACCAGTACCTTTCTTTCTTCAAACCATCCGTATACCAATTGATAGCACTTTGCTCTATGTTGTACGCTGAGGATTCGTCGTTCCAATCGTATATACTACTACACATCGCTGTATAGTTTTTCTCGAAATAGTATTTGCATACCATTTCGTCTTTCAGTACTTCCAGCCAGAGGATCTTTCCGGTCTCTGCTCCCGATTACTTTACCTCTGCCTATTCCTTTTCAGTTTAACCTTCTATTCCTAGTAACTGGTATCACCGTGGCTCGAGTTGAGTTTCTCTCCCACTGTTTGAACCTATCTATTTATTACTTTGAGGCCTCTCTGTACGATTTCGCAGAGCGTTCCCTCAAGCTTCCCTCTCGCTATGATGACTAGGTCATCGGCTTAAACTTGATATTAAATATCTAGGCCGTTCAGCCTAGTCAGCAATTCATCAACTACCCGGCTTCACATCAGTGGTGATAACACACCTCCCTGTGAGCACACTCGAGTTGTGGAGATCTTTATGGAGTTTTTCTCTCATTCACTTTGAGGTAATGCTGTCGATATTCCTTCTATTAAGAGCCGATTTGCCAAAGGCTCCTTCAATGTCTAAGAAGGCACATATCAATAATTCCTTTGTGTCTAGTGCTGCTTGTATTTCATTTGTCAGCTGATACAGTACGGTCTCTTTGGATTTTCCTGCTCTGGAAAGATGTTAGACTAATGGATCGAAATGATTTCGGTTGTATACCACCTTTGACCTTCTCTATAGCTCCGATATGTGTCCGAGCGCTAAACTACTTCTAAAGATTTTTAGAAGGTACGGCAATTCTCCTCTTTCTTTTTGTAGGAAGGCTAATTAGTCCAAACCTGGGGCCTTGAATGGCTGGAAAGTGCCGATAGTCCACCTGATTCGGTTTTCCATACAGATCAACGCGGTCCTCTTCTAGTTAGCCCGACTTGGACTCCGTGTTTGCATAAAGCCCTCGGTCTCCTCGTATTTTCAAAATCCCGCAAAATAGGTTTATAGTAGAAGGAGAGCTCTCTGCTCTTCGTCTTCCATATAGCTCTCAGCCAGTCTCTTAACAGTGGCTGTTATTCCACTCTATACTACGCTAGTGCAATCTTTGTGACTCGTTTTTTTTCCGGATCCGGATCTTCTGCTTATCAGGCCAGTCTTAGTTGAAATTTTTTAAATGACCGAAATTTTTTGCTCGCCAGTGTATATACTTATTGTTTTGAGAAACCGAATCTGACAATAAACGTTCTGTATTTTATTGTCAGTTGAATCCATATAATATTATTTTTAATTAAATGAGACTCCAGTTTTAACTTGTAGTCAAATTTGAAACACCAGGGACGTTAGAAATTATTAGATAATATCTTCATATACAATTGTCGTATGACGCAGATAATGAGTTTATCTCTTATACGGCAAGTATAGCTTCATTTTGTTGCTGTAATTAACGATAATACAATTTGATAAGTGTATAAAATACTATGAAATATAATTATTATGGACCGGGTTGAAATATATAAAATATTTGCTCAATATTTTTTTTTTAAAAATGTACATATCTTTGGTATTTCACTCAATTTATTTTAAGAAAATCAAAAGTTGAACTTATTTTTGAATAAAATTTTATATTAATGCCATATTAATATATACTTAATGAATACTCAATAAATACATTCCATTCATAGGATTCTCTAAAAATAAAGAAACAAATTTTGTAGCTTCAAAAGTACTATAGCAACATATGTTATAAATTCTGATACGTAACTAGTTTTGTTAGAAAAGCTTCGAAAATTAGTTTTCTGTGAATTATAAATGTCATTAACATCCACTCGAATCTGCAGAGAATTATTTAAAAAACTTAATATTTCGGTAATATTTTGCTGTGCCTCAATCAACTCAACAAAGTCCGATTCCAAAATGATAACTGTCTGTCTCATAGTTTCTAAAAATACAAAGCTCAATTATGATATAAAGAAAGAAAATGAATCTCACCTTCTTTGGTCGAAGAACAATTATACAAAACCATATACCTATGTGCATAATATATTAGAACGGAATAGGAGTATGTCACACCTAAAACATTTGAATTTATACTTTTTAAGCAAAAACCTATAAATAGGCAATTTTAGTAGGTAAGCAATTTTACCCTTGTAAATGTGCTTTTCCGTACTTCCATTGATATATTCAACGAAATTCAACAATATTCCATTTTCGGTTTTCTCTGTATAAATATATCCCTTCAATAATCGACTATCGAATGTTTGAAAGAACTCGTACATGAATGGTAAGTCAAAACTGTTATGTATTACCAAATAAGTTAATGCGTTTTGAAATAATAAATTTTCTTTGTTCGTATATATAATATGAAATCTACTTAAAAATATCTAAAAATATAATATAGTCACATTTCTGTCATTTTATGCCGCATGCATCGACAGATTTACTTCTTCTAACATTTCTTTATTTAATAAGCTTTGCTGAGGGACACAAACTTGTGAACTCACCGACGCAATAATAATCAACGAAAATATTTTGAGCATCATTATTTATGTTTATAATTATTTATACTAGACAATAATTGGCCTAAACTTCTCGTAAGTTGGTTCGCTAGTACTGCTCAATTTATGAAACGAAGGAAATATTTATATTGACATTATTTCACAATGCTCTTAAAAATTACATTTACTGAATAAATATTACGATACCTTCCTACATATAAAATAATAAAGATAATTTTATATTTTATTGCATCAAATATTGCTTATATAAAGTGTTTGGACAATGGTTTCTCTATCAATTATACAATGCCTCTAATGGCTCCTATTTTGTAGATTGTAGATTTCGGTGGAGACTTATCGACATTCATAGATATATTGTACTCCACCCTCTTACTCTTATACTTACTGTATACTTACTTATACTTATACTGTATACTTACCCATTTAGAGCGCCTCCTCTAGTCCTGATTCCTTTAGGAATTTACAGGATCTGGGTGGGATTTAATTATGCGTTCAACCAGTGGGTACTAAAGTACATTTGTCTCTTGCGAACCGTCTTTGAGCAGTTGTATGAGGGTTTCCTCTACTGAACCGCATAATCTGTATCTGTCATCTTCATCAATTCCTAGGGCCTTGAGGTGTTTTCTAATCTTAGTTTTCTTAGACTATAGTGTCCCATCAGGACTCCTGTCAGAATTCTAAGCTTATTCCTGTTTAGTTTCAGGCAAGCTTTTAATCTTTTCTAGTTAAGACATCCCAGCATTACTTTGGATTGTCTTAGCACTGGAAGTTCTTTGCAGGTTTTCAGGCTTTGTGCTCGCATTTCTTCATCTAAACTTTTATGGATGGTGTTCATACTCATACCTCAAAAGGGTTCTGCACCTATGAAGGGATTACTGAATCCCTCTTTTGCTAGGTGATCTGCTTCTTCGTTTCCATCTACACCAGTGTGTCTTGGTGCCCAGAATAGCGTTACTTTATTTTCTCTGCCGAGCTTGTTTAGCTTTCCCATACAATCCCATGCCAGTTTGGTTCTGATGGTGTATGAGCTAAGGGATTTGATGGCTGCTTAGCTATCGGACAGGATAGCAATTCGTTTTTTGCAATAGTTCCTGTCGAGGTTAAATTGTGTTCATCTCTCGATTGCATGTACCTCTGCTTGGAAGATACATGGATAGATTCCCATGGATTCAAAATATTTAACAGGAGGTTCAAACACTCTTGCACAAGTTCCTTCCTTTGTCTTCGAACCATCCGCATACCACTGGATAGCACTTTGCTCTATGTAGTATGCTAAGGATACGCATTGCTGTGTAGTTTTTCCCGAAGCGATATTGGCATACCATTTCGTCTTTCGTTACTTCCAGCCTGGGGATCTTGGCAGCGAGACTATTGCGCTCTCTGCTCCCAATTACTTTACCTCTGTCTATTCCTTCCTCACTGAACCTTACAATCGCCGATCTGGCGGCCCCCTCGACGACCTGGTGCAACGGAGTCAGATCCAGCAACAATTCCATTGCTGCTGTCGGACATGACCCCATCGCCTCCGCAATGCAAACCTGCGCCAGTTTTTGCTTTGAATCGCTTTGACATCGTTTGACACGCTTTGAATCACAAGCTGGTTCTTCATAGAGAAAAGTTTGGTTCTACTTCCTCACGCAACTGCCTCATAAGTGATCGCAGGTCTCACTATCATGGTGTATATCTATCGACGGATTGTGGGGTTGCAACTCCTCGTTTTTCCTGCCAGATTTCTGCATACCATTAGAGTGCGTTTGGCTTTTCATACCACTTCTTCAGCATGCCTGTTCCATAAGAATTTGCTAGTGTTATACCCAGATACTTTAGCTCCTGTTTATATTCTACTGCCCTCCCATCTAACAGTATGGACTGCAAGCAGTTTAACCTTCTCTTCCTTGGAAATGGTATCACCTTGGCGCGGGTTGAGTTTCAGTCCCACTGTTTGACACCATCTATTGGTTACTTTTAGGCCTCTCTATACGATTTCACAGAGCGTTCCCTCAAAATTCCCTCTGGCTATGATGACTATGTCATCGGCATAACCTTGACATTTAATGTCTAGGTTGTTCAGCCTAACCGGGAGTTCATCTATTCTAAACATTCTAAACAGCTAGGCTCCACATAAGTGGCGATAACACACCTCCCTGTGGGTACCCTCGAGTTGTGGAGATCTTTGTGCCTCCGCCGTTCTAGTTCTCAGCATTTATCCCATCCACTTTGAGGTAATAAAAAGGCTCCTTCAATGTCTAAGAAACCACATATAGCTACTTTCTTTATGTATTAGGAGTAATATGTCCCATACACAAGAAAGGGGACCCTCTAAACTGTAAGAATTTCAGAGGCATTACATTGCTAAGCGTAGCAAATAAAGTCCTTTGCAACCACCTCCAAAGGTGGAAAAACACATAGGGGGCTATCAGGGGGGTTTCCGTCCCGGAAAATTCATAATTGACTATATATTTGCGGTTGCAATTAGACATATATTAGAAAAGGGCACCGAACACGAAATGGGCACGTGCCATATGTTCGTCGATTTTATAACAGCATATGTGGTATTATACGAACCAAACTCTATGATGCTCTAACGGCCCTAGAAATACCAACGAAGCTAGTGCGACTGGTAATCATAACAATGAAGAACGCTAAGTGTACCATACAAATATCTCAAAGCACATTGAAATACACATTGGGCTACGTTAAGGAGGCGCGCTGGCGTGCCTCCTATTTAACATATGCCTAGAAAAAGCAATCAGAGACGCGAACGCAAACAGAAAATGCATGATTGTAACTAGATATGCACAACTACTCGCATACGCAGACGACATTGGCATAATTTCCAGGACGACAAGAGAAATGACTTAGAGAACAAGAGAACTTATTCAGCCCTCGAGGAGGCGGCCAACAACTTCGGCCATAAATAAAAGAGGAAAAAACAAAAATAATGCCAGTAACCACGTCACAAAGGGCCCTGCATAAACTCGGTGAAGCACTTACAATCCGAACAACAAATTTAGAAAACGTACAAGGTGAACTCTTGTACGATTTCGGGCTGAAATAGGAAAGAGAATTATGCTCGGTAACAGGTGCTAGCAAAACAACTAGCAAATCCTAGCATTACTAGAAAGACACATTTCATTACTACAGGACTCTAATACTGCCTGTAGTAACATATGGCGCGGAAACATGGACAATAAGCCAACAAGACGCCAACCTCCTAATCATTTTCGAGAGGAAAATTTTAATTGCACAATTTTTAATTGCACAATCTTCAAAGGGATATGCGACAACGGTGCATGGCGACGTTGATACAATTTGAAACTGCAACACCTACTAAAAAAACAAGTAGAACTCGACATTGTAACCAGAGTCAAAATAATGCGGTTACAATGGGCAGGACATGTAGCAAGAGCTCCGGAAAAAAGCGTACCAAAGAAAGGCTATTAGACGCCCAACTACAGGGAGAATGAAAAAGAGGCAGGCCAAAACTCAGATGGGAAGACGGAGTAACAGAAGACGCATCAAACTTAGGAGCCTTAGGAGTTCGAAGCTGCAGAGGACTAGCACAAAACAGGCACGAATGGAGGAAGACACTTTGGGAATCCAGGACCCGCACAGTGCTGTAGCGCCCCAGATGATGATTATATTCAGGTTAATATGGTAACTGATTTTCACAATCAGAAATGTTCATTTATTGCAAAAGTTACCTGGCACTTAGGCATTTCAAGATGTGAAAATTAAAAAAAAAAATAGCACGCGGGCAGTAAAAGGTTCGCCACTCCTGATATAGGGCGGTCTCTGTGAATTTTCCTGCTCTGTATGCATGCTGACAGTTGTGTAGTGGTGCACCTACCAGCACTGTTTGTCCTAAGGTAATTGTCATTTATCTTCTCCATTGTGTTCTCCGGCTCGTCCCTCCTGATTTCAATATAATATTTATGTTATATTTTGCATATTTTCGTGGGGTGGGGGGGGCGTTGGATATGAGAGCCATTTTTTAAAAAAAATGCAGAAAAATAATATTTAATGACGTATTAATTGCTTTATACATTTATTTTCACATATTGTAATAGTATATTGTGCTACTAGGGCGGTAAGTTGTCAATTGTCCACGAGAGCGAAATTGTTCTCATTCGCTCGAGAGGACAATTGACAATACCGCACGAGTTGCAGATAATATTTGTTATTACTCATGGGGCCATCCAAAATAAATAGAAGAAAAATGAAGAATTTGCTTTTTCAGTTGTCTCCAGTGGTGTGCGTTGCCCCAGTTATGTGGTAATAATTGAATTGTCAAAAACAGCCATTTGTCGCACTAAGAAACGGGCGCCAAGATAGTACTTATCCCGCATGAGCAATAAAAATAAATTATCAAGGCAAACATTTTAATAAAAACGAACACAACCATGAGTGAGATTTTTACGTGTGAATTGATGCACAGATTTGTTTGGAATCAAGTTCGTAATTTCAAGTTTTTAGCTTTAAACTCTGAAATCATAACGATCATCGGTTAACTCCAAGTATTCGAAGCCTCCCATTAATCTTCCACTGCGAAGCAATTGCACAGAGTTTAGCATTGTTCTGCGCATACCCCCACTTTATTGTGCGCGGTGTTTAGTTGTCCATATTTGAAAAACTGGCGCATATTTGGTTAACTCAAACTAATCTGCGTGTACATCGGCGCGTCCCTTGCCCCTCATACCTCGGCGGAGTACAGCTGCATTCTCTCGCCGGACAGAGAATCGAACGGTACATATAGCCCTACTAATCCAACTTATGTAGTATCCTTAATGTTATACTACTCGTCACGTGCTAAAGAAATTACATAATTTTAAATCAGAAAGTTGCCACATTTTGTAACAAATTGACGCATTCTCTGTTATTTAGAGTGTTCTATAATGAATTGTCTTTGGAGATAATCTTTCCATAGTCTTTACTTTAATAAATTAAATTTTATTTTGGTTCTTTAACAAACTTGAGATGTATATTTTGGTCGGGCTAAAGAACCACACAATTTACATGAAAGGGTCGCCCAGGGGTTGCCGACCCCCGGGTTAGGTCATATATTGCTTATTTTATACTCATCACATCGTATTCTTATTCTTTATTTTATTTTAATGGTTTTGAAACTAAACTTCGCAAAAGAAATGAATAGTAAAAATTCAATTTTTGTTAGTAAATAGCTCATGTATTTTCTATTGGTGATACAAGTAATACTTTAAACAACGTTTTTATGCCTTCCTATTAATATACTCTACAGATGTGTTTATGGTATATTAAAGGACGAGTTCAGTAAGCGCGCTTTTACAGCACGCGTCCATGTTTGGACGCGTGCTCTAATGGACAAGTGATGAAAGCTGCCTTACGAACGAGTTTTTTATGGTATTTTTTTTTCTATTTTGCGCCCTTTTATGCCATTTCTAAATAAAAAAATCGCCGATACATATTGAGAAAATTGTATCGCACTCGGCGAGCCATAACCGCATGCATATGAGTGTTGTTATGTGTCCATTACAGACGCAAAATAGAAAAAATAATTTACAAAATATTTATGTGCAGGGTTAAAACATACATAATTTCTATTCTGTTAAAACAAAAATTATTACTCATGCGTTAAAAGCAGGGGTGGGCTGCCGAATTTTGAACAACCGGCTCGCTATTTTTTTGAAGAAAAAAAAACGGTAAATGAGTACATTGTCTTCAATTATTTTTGTACAGTAATTATGTAATTCAACTTCTGAACTGCTAATCGCAATTGTGCTTGCTACTTTTTAGCCCTTAAAATTGAATTAGGTAACTGAACATTTTTCAGTTGTAGTTGGAGTTTCAAAAATTTTAACAACCGGCTCGCGCGAGCCGGACCGAGCCGGCTCCAGCCCACCTCTGGTTAAAAGTATTATCTGGTGCACGTTTTTTATTACGAGAAATGCCACTTTTAGTTGTATTTCCACGTAACTTGCTTAACGCACCCATATATTTAATATCGCTAGGTTACATTAAAAAAAAACAAATAAATAAAAATTAAATTGAACACAATCAAGATCTCGATATTAAAAAAGTGAATTGAAATGTCAGAATTTTGTTTCCTTACAAAATAATACTAAAAATTAAAGAAAACGTTTTAAAATGATTGTAAATTCCATGGCGATACCGTAGACTAAGGAGAGTTCTTATCGAACGAATCCACACGTCCGGAGACAATTGATAAAGCAAATTCTTCATTTCAGCAAATTTTTTATTCTATTTTTTTTTGTATGGCCCCTGGATCCCAAACTTGTAAGATACATCTCCTCGCATGAATAATAACAAATATGGTAAAACCGGAGATCCGTGCATATAAGTGCAAGTCGCAAGGTAAATTATTTCAATTATTTTTTCTTATATTGGATCGAGAGGTCCCGCTGCCGCGCGATATGTGGTCTGCATTTATCTGCTCAAGTATAACCTAAGCCATGCACGGATCTCTGGTTAAGCCAAAAATATTGTTTGTAACACGGGCGGAATTGTCAATTTTTCCCTCGAGCGAATGTGCGCACTCACTTCGTTCGTGCGCCCAATTTCGCTCTCGCGTTAAAATTAGTTTTCAATTTCGGCCCTAGTTACAAAATATACTATTTTAATATGTTTAATTGAATTTAGCAACAATTTCACTCTTCACAGAATCAGAAGTTGAAGTTTGTTTTTACATTAAAGTTAAAGTGTATTAATATCATATTTATACGTGCTCAATGAAAAGTGAATAAATACAAACAGTTACTTGAATTTCCTATCAATAAAAGAATAAATTTTAAATTTTATAAATTCAAAAGTATAAGTATTATAGCAACATATGTTACAAATTCTAGTACGTAACTAGTTTTGTTAGAGAAACTACGAAAATCAATGTGGTGTGAATTAAGGTTTGCATCATCATACATGTCATTAATATCCAATTGAATCTGCAAAGTATTATTTAAAATACTTAATATTTCCGTAATATTTATTCCGAACGGAATCCACATTGGACGTTGAACATTGACCGCTTTCAAAATAAAAACTGTTTGTCTCGTAGTATCTGTCTCTAAAAATGGAAATCTCATTTATGCTAAACAAAAGAAAAGAAATACCACCTTCTTTAGTCGAAGTCGAACAATTATATAACACCATATAACTATCTGAATAATATATTAAGACGGAATATGAGTATATGACACCTACAACATTTGAATATATAGTTTACAACTTATAAACCAATAAAAAAGGATTTTGGTAAATCATTTTACCTTTAGTAATATATTTTTCACTACTTGCATTGATATATTCAACGAAATTCAACAATATTCCATTATCTGTTTTCTCTGCATAAATATAACCGCTTAATAATGGACTATCAAATATTTGAAAGATTTCGTATATAATAGGAAAGTCAAAATCGCTTTTTATTGCCAGATAAGTTCTTGCGTTTAAAAATAAAAAATCTTCTCTATTCGTATATATAATATGATATTTAAGATAAAATATCTAAAAATTTAATTTAGTTACATTTCTAACATTTTTCCCACATGCCCCGATATTCTTACTTCTTGTAATATCCCTTTATTTAATACGCTTTGCTGAGGGACACAAGCTTGTGAACTCGCCGAGGTAATAATAATCAACGAAAATATTTTAAGGATCATTATTTATTTTTGAAATAATTTAAACTGGAGTTGTAAGTTGGTTCGCTAATACTGCTGTATTTATGAAACGAAGGAAATATTTGTATTCGTATTATTACATAAGGCTCTTAGAAATTACAACATTTGCTGAATAAATATTTCGATACTTTCCTACTTTAAACTAATAAATGTAGTTTTATATTTTACTCCATCAAACATTTCATGTGTAAACAGGTTAGACAATAGTTCTCAATCAATTATACAATGGGACCCTTGGCTCCTACAGGCCAATAGCGCATTTTCAGACTAAATAGCGCAAAACTATATCAGGTTTTTAGGATTCGTGATGGATTCCTCAGTCAATCAAAGTTGATATAAAAACGCTCCAAAATAGAGTTATTGGCGTGTTATGTAAGCTATTGTGTCAACTAAATCTTGATTACGGGAACAAATTCAAATCTTTAAAATGAATTCGCGACAAAATATATGAACTTATTACAATTTGCTGACAAACGCAACGGTGTCGAATAAAGGCCGATTGTCATATACGCGATGTCACGCGACATCGCCTGTCAAATCATAATTAATTGTTTTAAATGGACACGTTCTCACTATGGCTACGCGACAGCTACGCGACGTGCCCATTTAAATTGTAATCATTATTTGACAGGCGATGTCGCACGACGTCGCGTAGCTGAGTGTCGCGCATATGGGAATCGACCTTTAGTGTGGAAATTCGAATAAAGGAGCGTATTCGAATTTCCACACTAAAGGTCACACTAAAGGTCACACACACTAACAGGGCTTTCAGGCAATGCCGCAATACGATATGGACCAAGCTATGGCCTATCTATTGTAATACCTGGTTCTTACAAAATATATGAACTTATTATAATTTACTGACAACGGTGTCGAATTAATGTAGAAATTTGGATACGGTGTCTCACACAGTAATACGGCTTTCGGGCAATGCCGCAGTAGGATATGGAACAAGCTTTGCCCTATCTATTCTAGTACCTCGTTCTTGCACTACAATAGATATAGGGTATTTCAACTGTCACGCATCAACTTTGACATTTTGATTCGGTTTTGAAACGCCGTGCTGTTGTTTAGCTACGTTTTTATTTTGCTATAAACCCCATTTATTCATGCAAAAGTAGACGTTTCAATACGGCACACAAATTGTGAAAATTTATTATCAAAATTTTTGGACTCTAAGTCAGTAACGGACTTGGTAAAGAATACGAGATTGTTTTGAAACTTAGTGTTGCGGACTTTTTACCTGGTGTAACTGTTGTTAATCGTATTTGGCACTCTTTAACTAAGAACCGAATGCAAAAATTAAGCTTCTTTGTTGTCTACGTTGGTTCAATAAATATTTGTATTTTTTTTTAAAATAATTATTGATATTTTCAAGATGACAGATAGTAGATGCGAACGCAACTAACTCAACGTTGCCACGTTTATTATTTTTGATTGATTCAACGGTCCTTTTCACATTGTCCTATATTGGATCGAGAGTTCGCGCTGCCGCGCGTATGGTGTCTTGATTTATCTGCCCGCTTCGCGGCGGGCAACCTAATCTAACCGGGGTTAAACCATCGGTCCTTGCCATATTGTCCTATATTGGATCGAGTGTTCGCGCTCCCGCGCGTATGCTGTTTTGATTTATATTCGCGGCGGGGAACCTAATCTAAACGCAATTAAACCAACGGTCCTTGTCACATTGTCCTATATTGGATCGAGAGTTCTCTGAAGAACTCTCGATCGAATATAGTACAATGTGGCAAGGACCGTTGGTTTAATCCCGGTAAATTAGGTAAACAAAGACCACATACGCGCGGCAGCGCGAACTCTCGATCTAATACAGGACAATGTAGCAAGGACCGTTGGTTTAATCAACTCGGCTGGTATCAATTGACATTCAAGTAATTTTTGAATTGTTTAGTCGGAATCTCTTAAAATATCCTGAATATTCATAATAGACAAATAATTTCTGGAAGGCAATTTTGTATATACTTTACACAAACATGTGATTTAAATAATTTATATTTTGTCAAAATTAATTTTGGCAACGCTGACCCAATTGTATCTACATTCTCAGTTATGTGACCAGTCATATACGTCAGTTATTTAGTTGAAGATACAACTTTTTTATTACAAAAAGTAAAAAAAAAATTTGATGGATATCCAGGACACTTAAATAATGAACTCGAGACATTGTAGCTGTTTGTGGCGTGGCTGTTCGTTGCAATATGAATACAACTTCAATACGACGCTTGAGATTGTAATATATGTTGCCAAAATTATAGATTTTGATATAAACGGGTATATAAACAAAAAATAAACGTGGCAACGTCGAGTTAGTTGCGTTCGCTTCTACTATCTGTCATCTTGAAAATGTCAACAAATATTTTCAACAAAAATACGAATACTTATTGAACCAACGTAAACAACGTAGAAGATTAATTTATGCTTTCGAATCTTAGTTAAAGAGTGCCATAGACGATTAACAACAGTTACACCAGGTAAAAAATCCACAACACTAAGTTTCAAAACAATCCCGTATTCTTTACCTAACCCGTCAGGGACGATTGTCCAAACATTGACAATGAACGATTGATGAAGAAATTTGAGGAAACTTGATGGTGAAGATCTTGAAGTGGGAGCATATATTGATCGTCCCAGGCGATCGACCGAAAACATTGCAGCTGTCGCTGAAAATGTGCGTGAAGACCGAAATATGTCATTTTCTTGTCGTCATAACAACTTGGTTTTTCTGAGTCTACAAGTTGGCGAATTTTGCGGAAAGACTTGCATCTGTACTCGTATAAGATTCAATTGGTATCAGAATGGAAGCCACGAGACCACGTACGTAACGGGGTAATAGGTTTCATTATTTGAAACATGGAGGATTTTTTTTATGGTAACATATTTCCCATGCGACAACACTTTCGCAAAAAACGGTGTGAACATTGAATGATTTTTAGTCCAGTACATCTTTTCTTCCGGTTTTTTGCACAATCCTCATTGCCATGACAATTGCAAAAAAAGTTCGCATTTCTGAAATGCTTGTACGCCATTTATTGGTGGAAGAAGTTGACGCTGTTTCTCTCGTAGTTTGATCACAGTACAAATTTGTTTGGTCAACAATATTTTGAACTAATTCATCATTGAAAAAATAGTTAAAAAACTGGCACGGTTTCGTGAACGAAGAAATTTGATCATTTATATGAGAATTTTGCAGTAAATTCAAAGGAGGCCGATGGTGCTGGTGTATCCGTTTCAAAATTTATTTCTGTCCATTCGTCGGATAAATCACCTTCCGATTGATGTGGATCTGATTCATTTTCGGTTGCAGAACTCTATTTCAATAATTGAACATGAAGAATCGGTTTATGAATGTTCAATATCCAACTGTTTGCTGGAATCGCTATCGCTCTCCATAATGATTGAATGAACTGTAAACAATTTTTATTTTTTGTTATAGTTTTATCTAAAAGTAAAAAATGAATAACAAAATATTCACTATAAAAATATAAAATACAAAGTTACTTACCACACAATAAAAAAATAACACGTGAAAAACACTACACTCAAAAATATATTACGTGGAAACACCGAACGTCTAAAGGGCAATAATGTGTACAATACACTGAATTCTAAAAGGGCGAGTACCTCTCGTTCGACATAAAAATAGATTTCTTAAAATTAGTAACTGGCGAGAGGTACTCGGCTTAGCGCAAAACAGCAGGTATAGGTCGAGCAAGAGGGACTCGTTCAAGATGCTTAAGTGGTTAAACGATTTCTGATTGTTGTTGCTATGGCAACAACTCGCGTCACTAAACAAAAAACATAGACATAGTGAAATAGTAATTTATGATACAAGTGCGTGAAGAAGGGCTTTTGTACACTCAGTGCACTTACTGACGCGAGTTGTAGCCATAGTAAAAACCAATGTAAATCAAATGGAGTTTATTATTAAACGATTTCTGTTTGTTGTCAGGCGAAAGAAATCGTTTAATAATGAAACTCCATTTGATTTACATTGGACTTTTACGCACGATTTGGAATCTTTTTTGATAGATATGTTCAACGAAGTTTAACAGTATTCCTTTTTACTTTACAACCCGTAATCTTCAGCGAAGGCTCGAAAATTTGGAGATAATTGCGAAAAACAAAAAAAATGATCTTTTTTGACGTTCTATTGCGAGCCTACCGCTAAAGAGAACGGCTTCCAGTTTCAGATCCGGTTTCGTAGGTTTTTCCTCTCTAGGCCTGCCAAGAGGTCGCGCGAATTTTTGCTAACATGGTGGCATGGTGGTAACATGCGGTAATGTTTTTGCAAAACCAGACGTTTGCGGCTGCCGAACCGGAAGTAGGTGGAATTTTGCGTTTTCTTCACGATTCGATGACGGTTATCCGGTTAGAAACATAATATTTTCTCTGTTCCTATATCTAATATATGATATTGATACTATATGAAATTTATCAAAAAACCTCTAAAAATTTGATTCCACATTTCTATTAAATTTCGCAATATGCCTCAATATTCTTATTTCTTGTAATATCTATTTATTACAAACTTGTGTATACACTGAGGAAAACATCTTATTTACAGAACGATTACGCCGAAACTGCCCAAAACTTCGATTCGGTTCTCTAATTCAAGAAACGGAAAGTTTTCCTAATTTTCTTAAGAACGGAAGAAATATGTATAATCGTTTTATTTCATAATAACATACTCTTAGTAATTACAAAATATGCTGAATGGATATTACACAATAATTTGCTTGCATTTAATCTAATAGATATAGTTTCATGTTTTCCTGCATCAAATATTGCGTATATAAACTGTTTGGACAATATCAATCAAGTTTCCCAATGAATTATACAACGGCTGTAATTGCTCTTGCGGTTCAATAGCGTATCCTCCCTCCGCTCCAGCCTAAATAGCGTAACACACTGTCAAGTTTTCACGATGTGTAATTCATCACTTATTTCAATTAATAAATTTTAAATTAAAAATTACATCAGTTTTCATTATATTTAAACGTGAAAAAAACGAATTGAATGACAGCTTCTATGTGAATGATGTGCGGCGTTTAATGATTGTTTGGAAATTACGGAGTACTATATTTAAAAATAGTATCAACGTGCAGCTCTCAAGCAATCAACGAATCGTAATCCAAACGTTCATGGGTGATTTTGAATTATTACATTCATTTTTGAATTATTACATTACATTCAACATTAATCGCGGATTGTTACATATGTGTGTGGTATGATGTATTTACATAGTCCACGAACTGTACAATAATGGGCATTTACAATAATGGTCATAAAATTGATTATACAGTTATAAAATTTAAAAATACATTCAACAATTATGAAGAGCGTATGTTATAGAGTTAGTATTCTTTAGGAACTTTAAAATAATCATATTAATAATATTTTGATTTAAAATTTATAACGGATTGTGTTGCGTTTTCAATATATTTGATACTATTTATTTCATAGGGTCTTTTATGTGGAACAACGTATCATCTCTACCTGGTCGCCCATAACAAAATAGGCACTTCCCCGGCTAGTCACCCGTTACAAGCGAGAACGCAGGGCCATCCTCCGGGAGTTCCATCAGCGACCTCTTTCATATCTCCAAATTCGACTTCCGTCATTTTGAGATTACACGTGTGGCCAGATAATGGATGCCCCATATTATATTTCATCTTGCAATATAGAAAATCTACGGAATCCCAGTGGACTTTAGGTAAAACGATCAATGCTTTAACAGTACCCAACGTTGAAATTCGTAATTAACTTTGCAGTCTCGAACGCTCTAAAGCCACAGAGACGCACTTCTATAACAGGATTAACGCCCGCTACACAGTACATAGTTAAATTAGAAGCTCACAATATCGCTGGATTTTCAACGGAGGAATTCACTTTTATGACCTTAACCAAGGAAGGAGGTATAATAACTCTGTCCATAAAATCCATTTAAATTTATAACGATATGTTTTATTTAGAAGTTCCGCCACCGGATTTAATGCAGCAAGGTCATAACGGAATGCCCTTTTATGCAGACATAAAGATTCTGCTCCCTATTATCGCACTTATAGTTTTACTACTCAGTTCAGGAGCCATTGCCGTTGTTTGTTTAAGACATCGTAAGTATTAAAATTTATAGTTTAATTATAAAATGACGCTGTTCAATATTGCTTCAGTTTATTGATTATACAATGTAGATGGTTTTACGAAACTCCATTTATTGTTTTTTGCTCTAGTTTTTGAAATTCAGGCTAATTGACTTTGGTTTCCTCACATTTTCCGGTAGGGTAACTTTTGAACTATTTATCGCAGAGACTTCTAGTTTTCACCATTCAATTCAGCATCCCAAAATTAGTCGCAAGCCATATAAAGTTTTGTTATAAAGCTTAAAATTTAGGAAATCGCAACTGTCGCTCCATTGAAAGTCTATTATATTTTAAGTAATTTCTCAAGAAACTTTCAACCAATTTTCGTAAATTCAGTCTTAACCCTTTCGCTGCGAATTACATTTTGAACTGTGATTGTGTGCTCAATATTCTGAACATTACATTATAGCCCGTGTGAAATACTTTTATAACTTTGTATTATTTGCAATAATTTGCAAATATTGCCAAATTTTCAAAAAGCAAAATCTCTATTTGAAGCAAATTTTGTTTTTTTATTGTTGATTTGAATGGACAAAGCTTGCAAAATTCTTTTGTTTTTTGTCAAAATTGGACGAAAAGGTCAAAATAATTTGCAAAAATTGCCAAATTTTCTAAAACCAAAATCTCTATTCGAAGCAAATTCTGTTTTTTTTGTTGATTTGACTGGAAACACTTTGCAAAATTCTTTTGTTTTTTGTCAAAATTGAACGATAACGACAAAATATTTTGCAAAATTACCAAATTTTCAAAAACCAAAATCTCTATTCGAAGCAAATTTTGTTTTTTCGTTGATTTGAGTGGACAAACTTTGCAAAATTCATTTGTTTTATGTAAAAATTGGACGAAACTGTCAAAATAATTGGCAAATATTGCAATTAAACATATTTTTTCCTTAATTTCAATGGACAAACCTTGCAAAATTATTTTTTTTTGTGTCAATATTGAACGAAAACGTCAAAATAATTTGCAAAACTTGCCATATTTTCAAAAACCAAAATCTCTATTTGAAGCAAATTTGGTTTTTTTTTTATTAATTTGAGTCGACAAACAGCAAAATTCATTTGTTTTATGTCAAATTTGGACGAAAATGTCAAAATAATTGGCAATTATTGCCAAATTTACAAAAACCAAAATCTCTATATTCAAGGCAAAATTTGTTTTATTTTTGCTAATTTGAATGGACAAACCTTGATTGAAACCACAATCCTTTTTTTTCTGTCAAAATTGGACGTAAACGTCAAAATTTTTCCAAAAATTGCCAAATTTACTAATGGGCAAAATCTCTATTCGAAGCAAAGACTATAATATATAGTTTCAACTACGAGAGGAGATTTTTTCACCTTGAATCCACATTTCATCTTCAAGTTCATGTTGAAACAACTTGCGATAATGTTGCGATAACTTCATGTTGAAACCACTTCATGTTGCGACAACTTCATGTTGCGCCAACTTTAAGTTGCAACAACTTTATTTTGAACTTGAATTAGACTACTAACTTATTTCTTGTTGATTTGAATGGACAAACCTTGCAAAATTATTTTGTTTTGTGTCAAAGTTGGATGAAAACGTCAAAATAATTTGCAAAAGATGCTAAATTTTCTAAAACCAAAATCTCTATTCCAAGCAAATTCTGTTTTTTTTTTTTTGTTGATTTGAATGGACCCACTTTGCAAAATTCTTTTGTTTTGTGTCAAAACTGAACGAAAGCGACAAAATAATTAGCAAAATTGCCAAATTTTCAAAAATCAAAATCTATTCGAAGCAAAATTTGTTTTTTTTTTTGTTGATTTGAGTTGAGATATTCGAAGCAAAATTTGTTTAATTTTTGATAATTTGAATGGAAAAACCTTGCGCAATTCTTTTTTTTTCTGTAAAAAATAGATGAAAACGTCAAAATATTTTGCAAAAATTGCCAAATTTATTAATGGGCAAAATCTCTATTCGAAGCAAATACTATATATAATATATAGTTTCAACTACGAGAAGAGATTTTTTCACCTCGAATCCACATTTCATCTTCAAGTTCATGTTGAAACCACTTCATGTTGCGATAACTTCATGTTGAAACCACTTCATGTTGCGATAACTTCATGTTGAAACCACTTCATGTTGCGATAACTTCATGTTGAAACCACTTCATGTTGCGGCTTCGTATGGCGACAACTTCAAGCTGCAATAACTTCATTTTAACTTAAGTCTAATTTAAGTACAAAATGAAGTTGTTGCAGCTTGAAGTTGTTCCCTATTACTAACTTAATAGTAATTAAGTGGACCATGAAAAGCAGAATCTAATACATCTAGTCCAATTCAGTCAGCATTATAGAGAATTAATTAAATTACTTAACTACATTTTAATCTAGTAGACTACATAGACAAGATAAGAAAGAGACAAAACTAGATAAAGTCAAGAAGGAGACAAGTCTAGACAAGAGTGGACAAGACTAGACAAGATTAGACAAGATTAGACAAGACTAGACAAGACTAGACATGACTAGACAAGACTAGATAAGATTAGACTAGATTAGATAAGACTAGACATCAAAAAATTAAAAAAATAATTAAATGGCTATCCGCATAGTTAATAATTATTTTTAGGAATTTTGTGAAATATTCATCTTTCCAGCGATATAGGGTCTTATATAGGGTGCAGGGGTGAGTCCCGAATCTTTCACCTAGGGCAATACAACGCTCCAATGAGAGTGTATGTATTTATTAATCTCTTTGTTGTGTTTAAAAAAGCTACAATTAATTAATGGAGTCTGTAGACCGCTATAGCAGTCCATAGCATCTGACCGCCCAATCAATTCGACTACTATAACAGTCCATAGCAACTGGGCGTCAAATCAATTGAACTGCTATAGCAGTCCATAGCAGCGAAAGGGTTAAAAGTAGCGCAAAGGATTATTTTAATGGAAATGGCTCAAAAGTGCGTGAAATTTTAAAAGAGGCCATTAGAGTTATTTCAAAAACAGGGTCTGGTAGACCAAATCTATTTTGGATTCTGCATCCAAAATGTATCTAGAAACAGCGCATAGGCACCAAAATATCTATTAGGCTGTATTTAGTTTAATTGGGACATTATTTAAAATTACTGTTATTAAATATAACCAGGGCCGTAACTAAACAGGGACAATAGGGACACTTCATAGACGGAAGAGGGCCCAAAAAGATCAACAAAGACATAATAAATTAGAGAAAAACGTGCACCTTTCAACAGTTTGTTTGGGAACCTGCCCGAAAATATTGTACTATTTTAGACAAATAAGTCGTTTTATGCAATTCATAAAATTTAGTGTATTTTCATGTCGACACTATTCGAATTGCTTAGGGTGGCGAGACCGAGGTCTCCGATCTTCACGGAGCCGGTCATGTCCGTGATGAAGATGTCGCATTTGAGGTCGCGATTGATGATCGGGAGGCTGCGCGAATGCAGGAAGGCGAGACCTTTGAAGGTCTGGCGGCACCACGACTTTCGGATTTATCTTCTTAAATCTTCTCAACTAACTGAAACCAACAACAAAAAATTACTGCGAATTTTGTTTCTACAAACAAAAAATAACAAGGAATTTCGAATCTCTCCAGTCATCTTTTTTTCTGAGAAATCTCGCGAAATTTGCACAGAACTGGCAAACAAATTAACGAACGAATTCACATCTCTAAATAATTAAAAGTTTAGATTATAGAATAAATAATGTTTACGTTTTAAGTGTTCCGCTGAGCATGAGCTCGGTGACCAAGACGATGTTCTTCTTCTTGGCGATGATCGACTCCCAGTAGTTGTAAAACCGCACGATGTTCGGATGATTTCTTTAGCATCTCCGCCTCCTCGCGGCACGGAGCGGTAGCGGTTGTAGCCTTGTTCAGTTTCTTCTCCTGCAGCTCGCACCACGCGACGGCAACTTGAACGACCCTCTCCCGATCTGAAACGAAGGAAATTAAGACAAAATGTTGGTGCAAAAAAATGCACACCTCTTCTTCGTATTTGAAAAACCGTCCGCAGGTACTAACATCAATCGGCTTGTAAACGTCGTCGTCGTCTTCGTAATCTTTATCTTGCGGTTTGGAAACGATGACCGGTTGCTCGCTGCTGATTAGATCGGGACTGTTCTCAGCAATTTCGACGTTTTGGTGCAAGATATCGATGTTTTGATCGGTGATTTCCACTATCTCCACTTTGTTCATCATCCTGAAGATATTCTTGGGCAGATTATATTTGGCGTCGTACGGCACCAGCTGCATCTCGCTCTGCGGGAAATCCGAATCATCGTCGGCGTTCGAGTCCGTCTCCACCGGGATGCAGCGAGTCACGCTGCCGTGCTTCACCGATTTATCTTTGCGTTTCTTCATCTTCTTCTCGGTTACGATTTTGTCGACGTTATCGGTGATGTCGGAGAGAATTTCTCCGGCGAAGCTGGTCGATTCCGGGATCTCGGTGCAAGCGTCGTGATACTCAGTTCATTGATAAGGTCTTGCCCAGGGCCCCAAGAAATCTAGTTACGGCCCTGAATATAACCAATTAAATTATTTAATAATAGTTTAATATTTGAATATTTCTTAATAAGCTTTGTAAATGTACAATCATTTTTAATTTTATTTTTAAATGTGTATATAGGTCGAAACGAAGCTGCGAAAGAGCAACTAGATAATCAACAAAACGCCCAAGCTCAAAGAGAACGATATTATGCTACGATACACAAGGTATCTTTGCAAGCTGGAGAGAAAATTCCAGGTAAGCAGACTTTATTTAATAATTGTTAAAGCTTAAAATCACTTGCGAAATAATGTTAATTGCCCAGACCTTATTGTATTTTTAATTTGATTGACACGTTTAGGTCGATTCCCATATGCGCATCGCCTGCCCTATTGACATCGCCTGTCAAATAGACGTCATGTATATGTGATAAGATCACATGTATATGGACACGTCAACGGCCATTTTATTCGTATATCAAGGGGGCACGTCGCGTAGCCATAGTGAGAACGTGCCCATTTAAAACAATGTAATCATTATTTGATAGGCGATGCCGCACGACTTCGCGTAGCTGAGTGTCGCATATATGAGAATCGGCCTTTAACCTGATAAGAAACATAAAATCAGAACAAAAAATTGAGAAAGTTAATTATAAAAGTAAGAATAAATTTATAATAATGGTTGAAGATGTGAAAATACGATGCAAACTCAAATTTCTATAAATTCTAGTTAAATTGAGTTAGGGCCTCTTTCACTATCTCCAAGTAAAGCGTTGATTAATTACTTGCAGGTTAGGTTTTTTTTCAATTTCACAAACAAAAATAAAGCTCCGAGGGAATGAAGTTAAGGGAATGAAGTCACAAATCTTACGTCGCATTCATTCATAATACTTCAATGTTTCTCGTTACGCGTCATTGGCAGTTGTCAACTGTCATTTCTGGTGTTTTGTGTCTTGTTTTAAAGCGTGTCTTTTTACATTTGTTTTTTAATCACCATGAATAAAGTAAAAACGGAATATATATAAAAAATCTGTTTCATCTAGGTCCGTAAAATAATAATCACCTAATTAAAATACACGAATTCTAGGTACTCGTTGCGTCGTAAAATCTTCTAATTCATCCAATTGATGCTCAATCAACTCAAATAAATCAATTCTTACACAAATCTTATGTGTTATGGTTATGTTCTACATGAAATGAGAACGGACAAGTGTCAAGTAAACAAGCTATTTGCCAGATGCCCTGTTACGGGTAGATTAATCTTAGGATTAGTGCTACTCGAACGTCGTGAAATCCGCACATGAAGTTACGGATGACTTTAATTGGCGGTTAGCCTATTCTACACTTTACTTGAGGATGGTGAAAGAGGCCCTTAGTATTTTATTCTTCAGACTAAAATCTTCACGCGTGACTTAACGCGTTTGTCACTTGGAATCTATTCATATATGCTGTTCTATTCATATTGTAATGATGAAATGTTTTCTTTAACATTTATTGCTGAAAATCCCGAAGCGTTATGTGTTTTAACCACATACTATAATTATTCATTAAGTTTCGGTTTTAGTAGAATCCTTGATACCACGGTTAAAATTTTATTCGATGAAGTTGAGACTACTCGTTCAAAATATTGATTATGTGTGAGTGTGATGAAACATGTTTTCACTTTATTGGCCGATTGAACCTACTTTTTGCTGAATACTTTAGATTTCTCCATCCACTTTATATTATGCAATGAAAATGTCTGTTAGTTAAACTTGTGCTTGCAGGTAAAATATTGTTAATTGGTTTTACAGTTATGCTATGGAATCTTGTATTTCTGACTTTTTTATTAGTATATTAAAGGACGAGTTTAGTAAGCGCAATTTTACAGCACGCGTCCATGTTTTTCTAATGGACAAATGCTGAAAAACGCCGTACGAACGAGTTTTTTTTATAGTATTTTTTCTATTTTGCGCCCTTTTATGCCATTTCTAAATGAAAAAATTGCCGATATACATTGAGAAAATTATATCGCACTCGGCGAGCCATAACCGCACGCATGAGTGCTGATAGCTGTTCATTACAGACGCAAAATAGAAAAACATATTTTCAAAACTGTATGAAACATATATTTTTACATATATTAAAATAGTAGCGTGCGCCTAGGAGAGGGCGGTCAAAATACCTCAAATCGGGTTTGGAGAAAAAAACGGACGTTTTGAGTGATTTGCAAAAGAAATTTTGCCGGGGAAAAGTAGTAAAATGTTTAGAAACCTCCAGAGAATCGACCAATATTTGAGATAGTGTGGTGGCGCCGGAGGCGGCGAGGGTTCGCCGCGAAAACGAAATTTCAGTTTTTGGGCCGCTGCGCGGTCGTATTTGAACCGATCACGACGAAAGTATCGGGAGCGCTGATTTTTACTTTACAAACCGTTATCTTCAGTGAAGGCTCGAAATTTTGGAGATAATTGCGAAAAACCGAAAACAAAAACAAGAAAAACGTTCTTATTTGACGTTCTATTGCGAGCCTACCGCTGAAGGGAACGGCTTCCAGTTTGCATTTCCGGTTTCGTAGGTTCTTGCTCTTTAGACCTGCGAAGAGGTCGCGCGAAATTTTGCAAATTTGGCCATGCGGTAATTTGTTTGAAAAACCGGACGTTTGCGGCTGCCGAACCGGAAGTAGGTGGAATTTTGCATTTTCTTTTACACAATTCGTGGATGGTTGACGGTATCTTGCGTACGGTATGCCGATTCGCAAAATTTACGAAGTCTCCGCGGTCGACAAAAGGAATCCGGTAGGATGTCAATCCGTATTCAAGATCTACAAAAGTACAAATGACAGAACTTTCTCTCCTGCAATGACAGATCGAGAACAGACCGGACCCTGTCATATTCTATTAAAAGTTGCAAGAAGTTCCCAACTGGCAAAGTTATTGTAAATAAAGCGAAACTCGCATTTTGCGTCCTAGCTTGCAAAGTTTTCAGAAATTTTTGCACCGTGTCCTTCCGCCGGCAATTACCGACATTCTAAACCAAGTTTGCACGTTTCGGTTCTGCGGTCCCGAGACCTGCAAATCTTCGATTAATTTTCGCGCGTCATATCTCACCCATCTTTTAACTTTAGCAACTTTTACCGCCGCAACTCGCTAGTACCAACTCTTTTCTGCAAGGATTGTAAATTTCGGTTACTCGCTGGCTGCGGTTCCTCAAGTTCCTCAAAAAAAAAAAATCCTCAAATTTCGGGTTCGTCAAAATCGGAATTTTCTTGCCACGACATTTACGGTGCAATGAAAGACAGCAATCGGTGGCAAACATATTTGCGCACTTTCACCTGTAAGTCCTGTCAATTGTAATTCCGCAAGACGATTCGAATCTTAGATTTTTTGCCGCATTGTATGTACCGAGAATTCACAAAGAAAACACACCTGCTACTGACTGGCAAACACAAACGTTAACCCAACCGGCAGTCAGTTGAAAATGTGTTTTCGGTCAATACTCAAACTTTTGATTAATTCTGATCGGGAACAGACATCGATAAATTCTACAATATTCCATCTACACTTACAATCTTTTCACATTCATCAACGTATCCACCCTATTCAACTATTCCATCCACATGTACTAGTAAGAATAAAAATAGAATCGCTTTCGTTTTATATAACGTTTTTAATCGACATCGTGTAAGAGAATTAAGGGTATATATTAAAAACAAAGTTTGTAACAAAGAAAATGAACGATGCTGTCTGTCAATGTACAGAATTTGTCCTGACTGATACATTTTGTATACCGTTGCTTCTGATACTATAAGTTAGTGCCATCTTAATATACTTATGATTAGAAGTTTCTTCCAATAACGCACCTTCTAAAGCATGGATGTACAGCATAGGTTCTTAAACTTTTTGGCTCTACCGCCCCCTTTGGCAAGGATTTGTTTGACATTTTTTAATGAAAACATACACCATTAAAACAAATTTGCGATTTATTAAAAGCCAGATATAGAGATTATTCTATATCTTGGTTCATCTTCTTATTGTGCGTCTTCATTTCTGAAGGTTACCGACCAATTCACTATATCGCTCCCTATCTCCGGCCATGTGGAATAGATCTCCCATGCCCACACCAGTCCAGTTTCTGATGTTACGTAATCATGAAAGGTTTCTCCGACCTATTGGCCTTTTGCTTTCGATACGCCCCTCCTTTAGTATGTTTTATTTTTGGCTAGGTACGTAATATGTGTCCGAGATATGCAGTTTATCCTTTCTTTATTATTAGCAGTAGTTCTCTTTCTTTAAGGTAGACTTCCGAGCGAAGCGGCTCTGGCGTCACTACCACAGCGATACTGAGCTATTCTAGCCTGTTCGATTCTGGTCTTTATCTCTTGTTTAGGGTCCCACTTTTCATATAGGATAGTCCCTGGGTATCTAAATGATTTTACTTCTTCGATTTTGCTGTTGTAACGTTTTATGACCATGGTTCTGATATGTTGTGCGGTTTTGCTAACTTCCATTACTTTAGTTTGTGATATATTAATGTTTAGACCTGAAGCGGTGCTCTCTTCGTAAACTGGGTCCAGCATGTTTTGTAAGTCTTTTTCGTTTTCGGAGAGGATACATGAGTCATCGGTAAAGCTTACGTTGGTTATCCATCGACCATTGATTTTTATGTCCATTTCTACGTCTTCTAGGGCGTTCTTGCAAAGATTCTCTTACTAAGCATTAAAGAGCATAGGAGATAGGACAAGATACAACCTTGGCGGACTCCTCGTTTTATATTTGGTTCGTGTGTTTTCTCTCCTACAATTTTAAATATAGCTTTTTGGTTCTAATGTAGGTTCTGGAAGATGTGGTTGATGTGGTTTCTATGCCATCCAGTCCCGATTTTTTCAGGTCTTCGATTAGTTCTTTGTGCTGTGCCTTATCAAATGCTTTTTGGTAGTCAATAAAGCATATGTAGACCTCCTTTTGGTGGTCTAAGCATTTTTGTGTAAGGACTTGTAGTCTGAATAGTGCTTCGCCTGTTACGAAAGCCGAATTGTCCATTGGTGTTCTCCATTTCTCATTTTTGTAGATTCTATTTTTAATAATATTTAGAAACACTTTCAAGGTGTGACTCATTAAACTAATGAATCTGAAGTCTTCAGAAGATTTAGCGTCAGCCTTTGATCTTGCTTAACCTTTTCGCTACGGCGCGCTTTTCTACAAGTCGTGTCCGCTGTTCCGGATGCCAAGGGTATTGCGGATTCGTACGGTTGCCGCAGTTAGGTACTTACTATTTGCGTATAAATATGGTTCCCGCAGTTTATGGTTATGGTTGGCGCAGTTTGTGGTAGTTATAAATGTGCTGTAGTTATAAATGGCTATACTGAATTGATGCAAGCGGATTAGTACGGTTCCCGTAGTTTGGGCCAGAAATGTTAATTACGCTAAAATCAAGTTTTGATATGTCTATAACATTTGTAGTAGTCTATATCAGCAGTCGGCAACTGGGGGTCATCGGACCCCTATTTGTATAAATTTCATGTGAGATTTGTTTTGGTAGTCCTAAAAAGACTCAATAATTGTTATAGAGCTCCGGAAAGGCTGAATATATTTATATATTCAATATAATATAATTTTTATAGTGGCTTCAATTCGAATCATACAATCTTATAAGGGTTTTTCATAAAATACGCCACGTTGTCATTGAAATTTCTATTTCTTTAGAAATTCAGTGAAACAACGTTTATAATCTAATTAAGTTGATAAAAAATCCAAAATTTGAAATCTTTAAATAAACATCCATGAAAAGTATGATTAATACAAAAAGTATGACCAAAATAATTATAAGAAATATATTTTCGACGACCGTTATAGAGTTTATATTCAGGGTGGACCATTTAACTTGACACCCCAAATATCTCCAAAGCCTTTAAAGAGAAAAAGTGCGAAAATATAATTTGATTGATTTCGAAGGACTGAGTGGTGAAAAATGCATATTTGTCAGTCATAGTTTTGCGTTGTCGAGGTCATCAATGTTTTTTCAAATGGGAAAAGGATTTTTTTAAAGATCAGTTAAGACGTATTAACTGATATTCAGACGAATCTAACTTATGACATCATGATCTTGAAACGATTTTTCACCAAATACACCTGTAAAAATGGGAAATCCTGATGGCATTGTCAAGAAGAATATTCGAATGATGTAATTGAATTATTGTGTGCAGAAAATTGTAAAGCTCTACATGCTCTTGTAATTCGGTCTTGCATGCTCGCCGACTTAACTGGAACATCATAGTAAACACAATGCTCTCCCAATACACCTCTCCCAATCCAGCTTCCGGGAAATCACTTCACAAACTATGCTGTCCAATGATCTGGACAGTAATCATGTTCATATCACATTCGGCAAGCAGTGGCAAACAGAGTTGAGTGTGCGGATGAGATTGTGCCAACGCTTCACTAGGCGTTGGAAGATGAGCTGGTCTGGTGAGCCGGACTGGAAAACTGATCTTAAGCGGAAGTCGCTGCTAATGCTCCATGCAGAATTGCGTGATTTTAGTTGATAAAAAATCCAAAATTTGAAATCTGATGAAGGATCGTGTTGATCTGTGATGATCGGCACAGACGGATGTTATGTCGGGCTAGGCAGTTGAAGGCAAGACGCTTCTCGACCACTTATCTTCGGCAATCGGCTGGCCTGAGGGAGCGAAAAACGAGGGCACATCACAATGAAGTGATGTTGCCCACAGAGATCACAGGGGTAAGTTGTCCTGGATGAGCTGGTCGATGGTTGTGAAAGAGTTGCCTGCGGGATCGCGGAGGCCTGATGAGCAGATGAGCTGGTCGGTGAGGGGCAAACGGTTTCTACTCTCTCCAGCTTCTCTTCTCCAGCTTACTCTTCTTCAGCTGTCGTGAAAAACAAAATATTCCTGCTTAATGTTCTACTCCATCTGAGTTTACGTTGGATACTCCTGACAAGACCCTAAGGAGGTCTCCCACGCTTCCCTCGATGAGCGGTCCAGGTTCCTGGAGATGTGGTGCACCAGAATATACTCCCACATATTCTGATCCACCCCAAATGAGCGCAGTGCCGTGATTGCCTCGGAGACGGTGGTGAGCAAGTTGTTGAGAGCTGCGGCATTCTTAGATGTGAGAGGATTAATGCTGAATATTGCATCCAAGTGAGACTGAATGTGTAGCCTCTCTAGACAGCATGTTCTACGATGGCTCGAGTGAAACTCCGGTGAGTGGTAAACTTGAGATCATTTGAGCTGGGGATCCTTGCAGGCAACCACGCAGGTAGTGAAGTTGCTCGACATCAGGCAGAGATAAGATTTTCAGCACGAGACTGCAGAACACGTCGGAGAAGGCACAGGCCACTGGGAATAGTCGCCGGTGAACTTAGGCAACTTGAGATTCGGGAGACGTGATGGTGATTGGGTCTCCTCCTAATGTGTGATCGTAATCCGCTCCTACTCTTGGGAGAGCTCACTCTTGAGTTTGGCTGCCGCTCGTCTAAAAGCCGAGTAGTCCCGACAAGTCTTTCCCATAACAGAGCTGATATAATACTCATGGTCCATGTGTCGAGATGGCCAATGGGTCTCGAAATAAGCGTGAAAAACACCTTGTGCATGTCACCGACTTGAGAGATGAGGTCCTCGAGTTCCTCCAGAGAGTAGTTTCGGGCGTCGGCGTTGAGGTTCGTTAAGGTCTCCTCCATAAGGGTACTTCGGACCATCTGAGAGCGGACCTTGAGGGTGAGTTCATATGATAATGGACCCGGTGAGGCGTTGCGAGAAGACGTCCTCACGGGATCCTCTTGTAGAGACGGTTTCTCAGATAGTTGAGCTCCTTTGGGGATCATGAGGATTTCCGTCCATTCGAATTGCCGTCTATCCAAATGATCCAATAATCCGGTCATCAATTATGCTCCATCACACATTAACACTGCAAGGACGCTGGTGCACAATTTGCCGGAACCAAGATTTTTTCACCACCGTCAGTCCTTCCAAATCAATCAAATTACCTCGCGCCATTTTTTACGCCATTGTAATGGCAAGGAGATATTTGGGATTGTCACCTTAAATGATCCACCCTATATAATATAGCATCAAATTTTTTATTGTAATTGCCCAATATTGTACAGTTCGTGGATTATGTAAATACATCATACAACACACATGTGTAACAATCCGCGATTAATGTTATTTAATCATTCAAAATAACACTTGCTTGTTTGGTTTACAATTCGTTGATTGTTTGAGAGCTGCACGTTGATACTATTTTTAAATATAGAACTCCGTGATTCAACAATCATTAAACGTCACATCATTCACATAGAAGCTGTCACTCATTTCGTTTTTTCACGTTTAAATCTAACGAAAACTACAAATAAGTACTAAATTAAAAGTTATGTAACCATTATGAATGTATTTCTTTTCATTTCTATCAAGTTAAATAAGGTCGGGTGTTACATCAAACATATTTTTCTTATTAAACAGAAACAAATTAGTGTGGTCGTAGATAAAGTATAGTACATAATTCGAGTTGTAAGACAATTAAGTCCTCGCGGAATTACCCGCTACGCGGGACACGCGTAACTGCTCCGCTCGTACGTAATATGCTTCTTACAACTCTCATTACGTAATATACTATATCGACACAAGCTATTTAATATTTTAGTTAGTTTATAAAACATGTGTAGGTATACAAAAAGCTTTCTTCGAGCAATTCACTGCAATCTTTTTCCTACAACGACATTATATCTTTCACAAATCTTTTGTTCATAGAAACATCGGAAGATATTTCTCCTTATGCAACATTTCAACTGTCTGAACCAAGCACCCTTCCCCAAAACACTATGCTACACAGCTTTATGTATCACGAACACGCTATGACCGAAGGCTGCGCTTCTCCACCACCAGCATCTTCCGTTCAAAGAAACTCGCCATATTATAATATAGTATGTAGCCCCACAGATCGTTTTGTAGCCGAACGGATATTTTAAATTTGTGTTTCAGCAAAAATTTCAAAGTACAAAAGGTCATGGGAGAAGGAGGGCCAACAGAAAAACGGACGTGGACAGTGACGACAGCGAATCGGATCCGGATCAGCTTACTTCCAGCAGAACTGAGTCTTCCAATCATTTAGAAATGAAACACAAACATAGTAAGTCAGGTAATGACAAATACTGTCCATACATTATAAAGAAATTCTTGCAATTACGAATTTTAAAAACGTTAAATTTAAAAATGTTCCATTCAAGTTGTGCTACTTTCCAAATAATGATCACCCAACTTATCTGTTTTAAGCTCTAATCGGCATATAAATACGTTATCAAACTTATCTTCTACAGCATTGTTTTTGTTTTCCTTATAGAGAGGCCTATCTTTTCGGTAATATGCTAGACAGACGAGATTAAAGAAGCAAAATTCAATTAAAAATATAATGCGTAGAAAAGCTAGTTAAATATTATTGCATACTAAAGAGACGTGTTATAAGTTATATTAGTCTAAGCTGAAGACGTGTTATAGGTGATATTAGTCTAAGCTGAAGCTATTTGAGTGAAGCTTCCTTATTATTGGGTAATTCATAATTTTAGCTGAAGACGTGTTATAAGTGATATTAGATCTGATGATTGATCTAAGCTGAAGGTATTTGAGTGAAGCTCCCTTATTATTGGGTAATTCATAATTTTAAAATGACGGTTGTTTCACAGCTTCACTGTTTAGATATCCGTTCCTAAATATGGTGTTCAAATTGTTTTACTTCTTGATTAATGTTTTTTTTTTCATTCAAGTTGTGCTACTTTCCAAATAATGATCACCCAACTTATTTGTTTTAAGCTCTAATCGACATATAAATACGTTATGAAACTTATCTTCTGTAGCATTGTTTTTATTTTCCTTGTAGATAGGCCTATCTTTTTGGTAATATGCAAGCTAAAGGCGTATACAAACGTTATTTAAATGGCGTATTCATAGTGAAATTGTTATCATTGATATCATCAATCATTGAAATTCAAAATCCCGGAAGGTTTCTCGACGGGCCATAAAGACAGAGACACACTGGTCCCACGTACACAGCGTATGCAACGCATTACGGTATGTGGACTCAAAAACTATGCCATAGAAACACACTTATCGTATGCAACCCAACCACACGCCTCACATGCAACGTCGATCTGGGATGTCCAGATCGCCGTGGGAAGGTGGAGGGGATGTTCGTATGCTATCCACGCGTGTGATCAGTGTGTTTCTAGAACTCATGAGTAGCACGTCAGAAAAAAATAGACCTTTGATGCAAGCGTTCTCCTCAAACTGCATTTTAGACTTGCGAAAGTACATAAAGAATCGTTCTTCATCAGATTCCAGTTTCTGCATTAATGTATGGTATTTTCCAACTTTTTTTCATCGTTTATTTATCTCATGAACCCAATATCTTCTCTTCTTAACTTTAGTTTTTATTTTTGTGTTATAAACTGAATAAATCATCCTCCAACTAGCTATCAGAATCAAAAAACATGACTTATAGACGCACTAGTGCACCTTCTGAGAAATTACTACAGAGTCTGGTGCAAAATTTACATTGCATACTCGGGACGAGTGTGCACACCAATTCTCCCACGTTGCATCGCATACGTTGCGTACGTGGGACCAGTGTGTCTCTACCTTAAAGGATCGTCCATTAATCACGTTAGGCTCGAAAGGGGGAGGGGTTTGTGAAGAATCACGAAATATCAGATAGGGAGGGGGGGGGGGGTCTGTAGTGAGATATCACGTGTATCTGTTTTCTTCGTTGAACGCGCGATTTATAAATCGAAAAGCGGCGCGCGACTTGTCCAAAAAAATAGACGTGATTTTGGGTGGGGGGGGGGGGGCTTAACCTAAAATCTCACCACGTATTACCAAAGGGGGAGGGGGGCTTAAAAAGTTGCTAAAAAAACATCACGTGATTAATGGACAACCCCTAATTAAATATCTCCTTCCACGTGAGCCGTGACCGTTCAACGATCGTTGGCGAGCATTATGGCAACCATGTTGTTGATGATAAATTTGTCTGCAGCAGCCCGGAAGACCTGCACTGTTGTCTGTCCGCACCACTGCCAAAGATTATTTAGCCAGGAGGTACGTCTTCTTCCTGGGTCTCTTATGCTATCTATCTTTCCTTGTATGACGAATAGTAGTAGTATTTCATATTTATCACTACCTCTCACAATATGGCCGAAGAACTCCATTTTTCGTTTTTTTTTTATTAATTTGGTCACTTCCGTTTCTTTATTTATACGCCGTAGTACCTCTTGGTTTGTGATCCTGTACGTCCAACTGATTCTGAGCATTCGTCTGTACACCCACATCTCAAATGCGTTCGGACGTTTTAACATTGCCCCTGTGAGTGTCCAGGCCTCCATGCCGTATAAGGAGTCGTCCATTAATCACCTGATGTTTTTTAGCAACTTTTTAAGCCCACTCCCCTCCCCCCTGGAGATACGTGGTGAGGTTTTAGGTTAAGCCCCCCTACCCAAAATCACGTGTATTTTTTGTACAAGTCGCGCGCCGCTTAATATCCCACTACACCCGCCCCCTCCCTCCTCGTGATATTTGGTCAACCATCACAAAACCCACCACAACCCCCCCCCACCCTCTCGGCCCTCACGTGATTAATGGACGATCACTAATGCCTGCTCCAGACTCTCGCGGAGTAACTTCGGCGAGGATCCTCGCCGAAGTTGTTCGAGGCGAGCAAATACACGTAGTAGGCATCCACACTTTCGCCTTACTTCGCGAGGACCTCAGTGCCATGACCGACACCGAACAGGAAGTAGCTGCTGCTGCAGCTTTTTATGCTTTTAATTATTATTATTATGTTATCCCAATAACTGATCCCAAATAACTGGTTCCCTTTGAAAAGCCTCAAGGAATTGTAATTGTAGTTCTTGGGACCTGTCGCTCATAATTTACTATTTAAATTACTATTAGTAAATTATTTTTGATATTATTTAAATTACTATAAGTAAAATTAAATAAAAATATTTTGTTGAAACGCCTCGTGTCCCTTTGACTCGGGCACGAAAAACCGCTTCATGAAGCGAAGTTAGCCAAGCGAGGCGAGGAAGCACAAGGCGAGGCGAGTAACCTGACCACACTCTCGTTCCTCGATCAACTCTGTGCTACTTCGCGAGAGTCTGGAGCGAGCATGACAGAATATGAAAAACATAACACCTCATCATACGTACTCTGAGGCTTAGCATCAAGTCGTGACTAAGAAAGGTCTTTGTGATCTTTGCGTTAATATCAGAGATACACTGCCTTCGAGATTATGTTGAGGTTTGTTCCGTTGATGTTCCGTTGACGTTTTTTCTATTCTGTTAGGGATCGTCCATTAATCATGTGAGGGTCGAGAGGGAGGTGGGTGGAAGGTTTGTTTATGAAGGATGACGAAATATCACGAGGGGGGAGGGGGATGCATACTTATGCAACATTGACGTACGCCTCCCTTTATTTCTACTTCCTCGGTTAGCTCTTGTTCTCTGATGCTCTTTGATGTCAATACAAGTTGTTTGTTATACGAATGTCTTTATTGTCGATTCCAGTCATTTTCAGAATTTGGAGCAGTTTGTCATGTCGCACTTTATCAAATGATTTTTCAGTCTATTAAGCATGCTTACACATTGCAGCTGACGTCTAGGCATCGTTGGATTAGAACTTGAACACCAAAAAGCGCTTTACGTATTCCCAGGTCATTTTGGAATCCGAACTGAAAATAAGTGTCGCCAATCTCCTTCTCTACTTTTTGGTGTATTCTTCCGTGGATTACTCGTAAGAATATTTTTACAACATGGCAACATAAACTGATTTGTGCGATAGTCTTCTTTGCCTTGCTGTTTTTAAGAATCGTGACAAAGGTTGATGCTAGCCAGTCTGATGGTAGTACTCCTGTATTATCTCTCTTCTCAGCGGTGCCGTCTTCATCATTGAAGGTTAGCAAAAATTTGGGCAAAATCGTTTCTGTTCTTGGCCGTTCTTACTAGTGAATTGCTTTTTTGCCTTGCTTTTTTTAGGGATCGTGACAAAGGTTGATGCTAGCAAGTCTGGTGGTAGTACTCCTGCTACTCCTGGTGGTAGTACTCCGAAATTATCTCTCTTCTCAGCGGTGCCGTCTTCATCATTGAAGGTTGGCAACAATTTGGACAAAATCGTTTCTGCTCTTGGCTGTTCATTCCTATCCAATGCCGAATCTTCTTAAGCCACGAGCACATTCTTCTACCTGGTCCTCTCTTCCCTGTATTATATTTGACATTAAAAAGTTCTGTCAAAAGGTTTATGCTATTTTCTTCCAAAAGTTTTAGGACCTCTCTAGTTTTACCATCAGGGCAAAAACTTCGTGTTTTGTAATTGGCGAGTCGGTCACAACAATTAGTTCCTCGTTATTTTCACTTCTGATGTCATTAAAAAGTTCCTAAATGTTCCTGTTGTTTCCAAGTGTCCACTTTAGCCAGTAGATCTGTTATGTGTGCATTACTGTCTTCCAAATTTCAAGTATTGTTGCTTCGTTTAATTCCGCAAACTTCTTTCACCTTCTTAGCCTAGTCATTTTAGCATTTCACCCCGGAATCTAACGGAAGAAGCTGAATTTTTGTATAGACTTTTATTGTAGCATTACAATTGTTGTCTCAAAAGTCACATATGCCAACATGTGAGCGACCTTAGATATTCAAGGTCAAAGCTCGCAAAAATCAGTTTTTTGAGAATATCTCGTTTTTTCTGCCTCCTACCGTATTTGCATTTATTATAAAAGTTGTAGAGAATAAATTTCTCTACAAATTTCATCTGAGACCTTTTTTATACGTCGAACTGTTTTTGAGATAGAGGACGCAGTGGAGCACTCAACCATACGTACCTTAGCGCAAGGTAAATCCTGAATCCCAAGGTATTATACCGTTTTTTTTACCACAAGCTTGACCACAAGCTAAAGAACATTGCATCACTAACTTATGGCAACCACAACGCGAGCCACAACCATTTTTGCAGTTGCAGAATATTGAAGTGAGTAGTTCATCTGGTGCAGGTGATAAAAGTGTTGTAACCAGCGTCGGTGTTTTATTTTGCAATACCCAACCCCATTTATGGGGTTGAATTAGAATAGCATTAAAATATATTTAGAACGATTTACTTCATTATTTAATTATCTGTATGTCAAAGATAAGTAATATTCGATGACTATTTGATTTAAAAGAAATATATATATATATATATATATATATATATATATATATATATATATATATATATATATATATATATATACACATATAAGTATAAGGTATTAAATTGTTATTTAAGTAATATTTAATAAGTAATTAAGTAAAAAAATGGTATAATACATTGGGTTTCAGGATTTACCTTGCGCTAAGGTACTTATGGCTGCTCTATCTCAAAAACAGATCGACGTATAAAAAAAGGTTTCAGATAAAATTTGTAGAGAATTTTATTCCCTACAACTTCATAATAAATGCAAATACGATAGGAGGCAGAGAAAATGAGATATTATCAAAAAACTGATTTTTGCGACCTTTGACCTTGAATATCTAAGGACGCTCACATGTTGGTATATGTAACTTTTTAGACAACATTTGTAATACTAAAATAAAGGTCTATACAAAAATTCAGCTTCTTCCGTTAGATTCCGAGATTGACCCCTTTTTTGACTAAGATGACTATTATTATGATAATGGAAGAAATCATACTTTTTGTCATATTTCAAATGTACAATAGTACATAGTTTCAATTTCTTTGCATTTTTGTGTTTTCTTCCACACTTCATCTAGGATTTCGTCCTTCATTCATTTCTGTTTCTTCTCATATGTTTATCTTCTGAAAACTTCTTGGGTTTCTAGTAAAGCTTGTTTTGTCTTATTCCATTTTTCTTGAGCACTCTCAGAGTTATTCCTAAATTCAGTTTTTCTTCTAGCTGTTGTGTTGCCTTTCCACAGATATTTGCGTCTTTTAGCTTTTCATTTTCCAGTTTAATCACCATGTTTTGTTTTCGGCATATCTTCTTGAATCGAACTTTCATTTCAGCCAACAATAGGCTGTGATCTGGTGGTACATCAGCACCCAGATAAGTTTATATAGATGTAACGGATTTTCTGTATCTTTCGTATAATTTCGTACGATTTCGTACAATTCTCTCTGATGAGTCAGCAGGAGTCTTTCAAGTGTAAAGGCAGCTTTTGAGAGTTTATAAAATGTGTTCCTTATGATCAGTTCTTTTTCTAGAAAGAACTCATCAAACTTATCTCTATCATTTCGTCCCCGAATAATGTTCTCATATTTCCCTTGCCCATTCTTGACATTAAGATTACCCATCAGTATAGCTAGTACATGGGTTTTAGTTGGTATAAGGCAGGGGTCGGCAAAGTGTGTCTCGCGAGCCACATGTGGCTTTTATGGTATGAACTTATGGCTCTTCAGAAATAAATTGAAACATAAAAAAATCAGAAAAAAAAAACGAAACAGAAATGTTCCTTCTCGAAAGGCTTACCACCGCCGCCGCCAAGTTCATAACTCACAGTCACAGCGCGGATCTCGGTTGTTTCATTTAAACTGAATGGACTGAATCGTTTACGTTTGTACCTAATGCAGCTGGTCTTCCAACTTGTCTTGTTTGGCATGAAAAACCAGCAAACACGAAATTTCGAAAATAAACATTTGCAAAGTCTTCCGAAAAATGTTAAAAAGCAAGTTCCGCTTTCAACTGTTGGATGCAGTCTGCAAATAATACTAACTTGGCAAGCTTTGTCTTGAGTCACGAAATCGTCAAAAAACGTAAAATAATTCACTGATGGTGAGTCCAAAAAAGTTAAATTAGCTAAAGTCCACGTTCATAATGCTTCCCAAAAAGAAAAGAGCAACCAAAATCAAAGATCATAAGCCAATCTCGCTAATGAGTCACAAATTAAAAATATGCCTACGCATCATACACAACAGGCTATTTAATAAACTTGAAGGGCTAAGCAGAGACACTCAGTTCGGATTTAAGAGCGGCACCGGTATACGAGAAGCAATATTCTGCCTAATCACATTGGTACAAAACTGCTATGACCAAAGAAAGGACATCTTCCTGTGCTTCATCGACTATGAAACGGCCAACAACCAATTAACGACAGAAGAAATCGAGATAAAAAGAGGGGTCCCAGTCAGCGTTGAATGTTGCAGGAATGTTGCAGCAATGTTACTTTCGCAACGTTAAACATTGCTGCAACATTCCTACAACATTCCTATGTCCGCCTCTCTGCAACGTTCAGAAATGTTGTGGGAACGTTGCACGGAACATTGCAGGAACGTTGCCGGAATGTTGCGAACATTGCAGGAACGTTGCGGGAACATTACGAACGTTGCGGGAACATTACGAACGTTGCGGGAATATTACGAACATTGCAGGAACGTTGCGGGAACATTGCGAACATTGCAGGAACGTTGCGGGAACATTACGAACATTGCAAGAATGTTGCAGGAAGATTGCGAACATTGCATGAATGTTGCAGGAATATTGCGAATATTGCAGGAATGTTATAGGAATATATTAATTATATTGAATATTGTTATTCTCATCGGAGGAAACTTCCGTATTTGCGTTTTTTGGCTCAACTCACTCTTGTTGGAGTTTGAATAACTCATTTCTATCTTCTATATATTTTTGCGACCATTTCTCTCCGCCAAGACTCTGTAAAATTGTAGGACAATATAAAATATAAGTAAAAATATCTGGCAAAAATATAAAAAAGTTCACTTTTAAAGAAATAAACTTACTGCAGAGTAATTTAGCCATCATCAATTGGCTAAAACATCGTTTCTTATTCGAACGACCTTGCCAACTAAATTTTAAGGCAACGCGTTTGCTGTACAAGTAGGTTACGTAAACGCGCTTAGGAGGGACTCAGCGTTCATACACTTCCTTTTCCTAATATGGGGTTTCAGGAATTGCAATATTTGCAATAAGGGCCATTCTGGACGAGTCGATGCCGCTGCCCCTGACCCATCCCATCAAGCTCAACAATCCACTTCTCTTTGACAAACCTCTCACGAAGCGTTTGCCACCTGGAGATACATCCTTTCATTGTTGCTGAAATAAAGATAGAAAGGATATAGAAAAGTATGAACTGTAAATTTCGAATAAAAAGATGCAACATAACCTACCATTCTTTGTTTCGGCCACATTCTTCCATGCGGAGTCTTTTTTGGAAACCTGCATGCCCCTTATCATATATTTGAGGATATGCCCGCACACACTCAACTGACAAAACGTCATTAATAGACATTTTTTAACTCTTAATTTATAAACAACTTTTCGAACTTTCGAATTGTGTAACAACACAATGGAAAATGCCACTCTTGAATTCGAGTGCATGCGCGCAAGAATCGAGAGAGTTGATTGGCTGAAAGATAAGGCGACACGACGTGAATCTTGGATTGGTAGATTTCACATTACGTTAAGTTCGGATACTTCACATTACCTCGATCGTAATGGGCCCCATATAAAACAGTGGGTTTTAGGTTTTCATCACGTCTCATCTCGTCACGTTAAGTTCATCGTAATCCCGCCCTAATACACTACATAAAAGTGGAAGAGAGGAGTACAGAAAGAAGAGAGAGCGTAGATAAATACAGCACGTTTCATTGAGTATATACACGCATTGTGTATGCAAATTCCGATCGGCGGAAAATACACGCGCCGATCGGAAAAATAACTAAAAATGTAATACATTTTTGAGTATAAGAATAAAAAAAAGTGAGACGAGTAAAAATAATCACAGTAAAAATAAATGATAATATTAATGATGAAAAAAATAATTGGCGCAGCCTTACTGGAATGTTGTAGGAATGTTGCTGCAACATTCACATTGCAATGTTGCCACTGAAATGTTCAGGAATGTTACTGCAATATTCACATTGTAATGTTGCAACGGGAATGTTGTAGGAATGTTGCTGCAACATTCACATTGCAATGTTGCCACTGAAATGTTCAGGAATGTTGCTGCAACATTCACATTGTAATGTTGCAACTGGAATGTTGTAGGAATGTTGCTGCAACATTCACATTGCAACGTTGCCACTGGAATGTTCAGGAATGTTGCTGCAACATTCACATTGCAACGTTGCCACTGGAATGTTCAGGAATGTTGCTGCAACATTCGGAATGTTGTGCAGCCTTCGGATCATTGCTGCAACATTCCTGCAACATTCAACGCTGACTGGGGTACGTTAAGGATGCATAATGTCACCAATGCCATTTAATCTTTACGTCGAACAAATATTCTTAGAAGCCTTCGATGATCTAGAAATCGGAATAATAGTGAACGCTACCACAATAAACAATATAAGATACGAAGACGACACAATGATCATAGCAAGCAACCAGCAGCTAGAGCTAAAAAAAGACCTACTAAAGAGCTACTAATGAACATCATAAACAGAAAGGGGTCAGAGGCCGGACGTTTGGCCAGTCTACTGTATGGAGCAGAAACCTGGACGATAAAAGTAGCATCCATTAACAAGATCGAGGCGTTCGAATGTGGACACTCAGAAGAATGCTCCGTATCCCATGGGTGGACCACATTACCAACGAGGAGGTGCTGAGAAGGGCAGTAGTGGACAGATTACTATTCAATACCATAAAACCGCGCATGATCGGGTATCTGGATCACATACTAAGGGGGCGAAAATATCGAATTCCCCAGTTCATACTCGCTAAGGAAAGATAGAAGGCAGAAGGGATCGTACCTGAACAGCTATCATAGCTGAGGAACATCAGGGACTAGACTGGAATCAAAAAGTTTGGTAACATGTACCAAGCAGCAATAAACAAAACATTAACAATTATTCAATAAATGAAGAAGAAGAAGAAGATAAATGTGGCTGACACACTTTATCACAATTTTAATAATAACGCATATATTAATAAAATCAAAATCTTATCTTTGTCTGCCAAAACTGGGCAAAAAAATGTCGTTAAATGTATGCCAACAACAAGTTGAAGACGTAAAATTAGTAAAAAAACCATATTAATTGCGGACGATGGGCGTAGTGACATAGAGAATACTGCGCAAGGTGTCCTCTGTGCATACTATGTTTCATCAGATGGTTCCAAAGAAGAACTTCTTTGGGTTCGTCAAACGCGAAGAAAAGATGTTGAAAATGCAGTGACCGAATATCTGAAGAAAAATCACATCCCTCTTGTTCACTCCACTTGTCACAACAGATGGAGAAAAAATGATGAAAAATTAATCATGACTTATCTTTCCATTGCATAATTCACCAGGATGCACACAAACATTTGCATAAGTTATTGGCAAAGTTATAGATTTGGTACTTTCACAATACAAGTTCACCAATAATATTATCGCTAAATAATCGCCAATTATGATGAAAATTTAAAAATATGACTTTCTTTCTAAAAAATCATCCGTGGCTTTTTATTTGGCTCTTAAGTTTATAGAGTTTGCCGACCCCCGGTATAGGGTGAGTCATGGGAAACGGACGTTTTATAAATGAGCGGTACTCCCCTATTTTAGGGTTTAAAACATTTTTATTGGCAGAAATAAGCAGCTGAGTTACCTATGTACGAACAATAATATCATTAAGATGTTATCTATTTTCACGTTGACAGATGTGGAGAGCGTCTTTGAAGTTAGCTTCATAGTTGACGATCGATCTGAGCGATGTTTTGCTCTATGGCTTGTCGCAGTTCAGCCTGTGTATGAGGTTTGGTTTCATACACACGAGACTTTGGATACCCCCACAAGAAAAAATCACACATTGAATGGTCTGGAAAGCGACCCCCTCGCTCTCCACATCAATGCAAATCACCGAATCTGGAGATAATGCGACTAGGGAACAGTTGACTAACAGCTCACTTGGCAGTACGTGCCGTAGCTCAATCCTGTTGGAACCAAACATTTTGCAGATTGATTCATCATTGTCCTCTCAGCTCAGTTTTCAAGAAATTCTTCACCATATTCGCATAACGATCAGCTGTCACAGTGTTCCAGTTTTCTCTAACATAAGGGCACGAGCGTCACCACTACACCACTCGCGCCGGCACCACTACACACACCCTGTATTAGTTCCTGTTCTATCTCTTCCTAGAATTGTTCCACAAGATCATCATCAGAATCGTTAGTCGGGGCATAGACTTGTATTACATTCATGTTTACTGTTGTTGTTTGTATTTGCATCATAAGAACACGATCATATTGTTGTTTGTATTTGAATTATAAGAACATATGTGCAATGATGCACATGATATCTGCATAATTAAATATACCAGATTTAAAATATTTTAACTTTTTATAAAAGTTTATAAACACAATATTGAATCTAAATGATTATTTCTAGATTTCATATATCATGGAGCACAATCAAGTACATCGTCAGACATATCGCCAATGTCGGAACAGAAGTCGCTTCCCCGCCGTGGCAGAGCGAGGTACTCGTTGCCAAAAAACGTGTATCAAAATGAAAAGCACGTTAATTCCAGGTGGCTGCAACAAACCAGAGGTTCAACTAGACAAATGCTTCCTCACTTGGCGGTCGCCGAAACAGCGTTCACGGAAAGACCCACTCAACCCGACCAAAACACTCCAGATCGGCCGGAATTAAGCGAAGCGGAATGCGACATCGACACCCTTAAAAAGCTCAAATTAGGTTTAAGAAGTTCATTGTGGTCTCGACCTGGTGGTTCGGGTCAGGCATCAGACTACTCCATAGCCGTATAAAATATGTTATTTAAAAAAGAGAAAACTAAATTCTGTTAAAATTACTCAAGGTACTTATAATTAGAGAAAAGAATCTTAATCGCTGGACGAAGAGTATATGTACAATGAGTATAATCTACGTATCTTAATAAGACTCGATCAAACAATTTTCGAACATTTTAAACTCAAAATTGTTTCATTGACATTCAAATAAAGATTTTATTGATTCTTTATAAAAAAGTATATATATAAATCAAAATTAGTCATTGAAAATAAATTTTATACACAAAAATTACCTATTTAGAAAAGTTTTGTTTTTATATCATATATACTTTGTTAAAGGAATATTTTATATTTAAACATTGAAAATTGAAACGTTTGGAAACATTTTTCTCCATATTCAAAATATCATTTTATATAAACAGTGTATAGAGTATTAAAACTTCCAATAAGTCTGTGTACCGAAAAAAAAACAATCAATGTCAAAAGTAATAAAATCAAAACAAATCCCCCTTTATCCCTAAATAACTGTACCTATACAATGTATCATAGATCCATTTAATTCTAATAAATTAATTAAGTCTATAATATCTATATTAACTTATAAGACCAAATTATATTTGCAACGATTTCATTTTTATAATTTTCGGATTTACTAACATTTTAAAAAATCATACACTCTCATTTAATATTGCACAGAAGAGACTTTACAAAAATACTATCTACAAATCTACCGTTGCATCTTATTGTAAAATCAAGCTTTATTGCCAAATAGTTCAACATAAAAAATACAGAAGACTCACCATAATAATCATTAAGCCTTTCGCTGCTATGGACAGCTATAGCAGTTCAATTGAATTGACGCCCAGGTGCTAAGGACTAATATTGTAGTCCAATTGATTTGGCAACCAGATGCTATAGCAGTCTACCGACTTTATGAATTCATTGTGGCTCTTTTAAACATAACAAATAGATTAAGAAACATATACACTCTCATTGGAGTGTTGCGTTACCCTGGGTGAAAGATTCGCAACATGAAGTTGTTTCAACATGAAGTTGTCGCAACATGAAGTTGTTTCAACATGAATATGAAGATGAAATGAGGATTCGAGGTGAAAAAAATCTCTTCTCGTAGTTAAAACTATAGTCCATTTTTTTTAAGAATGCAGTAACTAGAAACCTGATTTACACTATGACAAATGTTCAATCTAGTTACAAAATTTGGCTCTAAATTCAAATATAGTTACTTGAATATAAAATTGGTAATTTATTAATGGTTTCATTGAATATCTTATTATTATTGATTAAATACTCCAAATGGCAACAATAGTAATACAATATAAAGAAATAAATGTAGAAAAACGCAAAAAATCTAAATGATACAAACAGATCAGATGATAATTGTGAATAGAAAACTAACCGCTGCAAATGTATGTGAAAAGAAAGAGAGAAAAGAGGTTGGATGGAGAAGTAAATATCGTCAGTGTGAACTTCTCCTCGATTTAAGCCAATCAGAGAACAAGGACAAATAAACCCTGTCCTCCCTGTACTGCATTCTTAAAAAAAATGGACTATAGATAGATTGTTTGGACATGAAGTCGCAACATGAATTTCTCGCTACATGAAGTTGTCGCAACATGAATTTGTTTCAATTTGAATTTGTTTCAGACAAGACAAGACTAGATAGACAAGTTTACACGGACAAGCCTAGGAGAGGCAAGACTAGGACAGACAGGACTGAGATGTACAAGACTAGGACAGACAAGACTAAGACATACAATACAAGAATAGGACAAACAAGATTAGGATAAACAAGACTACAATATACAAGACTAGGACAGACAGGATTGAGATATACGAGAATAGGACATACAAGACTGGGACAGTCAAAACTAAGACATACAAGACTGGGACAGACAAGACTAGGACATAGTGTGTCCACTCAAATCAACAAAAAAAAAACAAAATTTACTTCGAATAGAGATTTTGGTTTTTGAAAATTTGGCAATTTTTGCAAATTATTTTGACGTTTTCGTCCAATTTTGATATAAAACAAAAGTATTTCGCAAGTTTGTCCACTCAAATCAACAAAACAACAAAATTTGCTTCAAATAGAAATTTTGGTTTTTGAATATTTGACAATTTTTGCAAATTATTTTGACGTTTTCGTCCAATTTTGATACAAAACAAAAGTATTTCGCAAAGCTTATCCACTCCAATCAACAAAAAAAACAAAATTTGCTTCAAATAGAGATTTTGTTTTTTGAAGATTTGACAATTTTTGCAAATTATTTTAACGTTTTCGTCCAATTTTGATATAAAACAAAAATATTTCGCATAGGTTATCACTTAAATCAACGAAAAAACAAAATTTGCTTCATAAAACGATTTTGGTTTTTGAAAATTTGACAATTTTTGCAAATTAGTTTGACGTTTTCGTCCAATTTTGATATAAAACAAAAGCATTTCGCAAAGTTTGTCCACTTAAATCAACAAAAAACAAAATTTGCTTCAAAAAGAGATTTTGGTTTTTGAAAACTTGACAATTTTTGCAAATTATTTTAAAGTTTTCGTCCAATTTTGATATAAAACAAAAGTATTTCGCAAAGTTTGTCCACTCAAATCAACAAAAAAAAACAAAATTTGCTTCAAATAGTTTTGGTTTTTGAAAATTTGACAATTCTTGCAAATTATTTTTACATTTTCGCCTAATTTTGATATAAAACAAAAGTATTTCGCAAAGTTTGTCCACTCAAATCAACAAAAAAACAAAATTTGCTTCAAATAGATTTTCGTTTTTGAAAATTATTTTTACATTTTCGCCTAATTTTGATATAAAACAAAAGTATTTCGCAAAGTTTGTCCACTCAAATCAACAAAAAAACCAAATTTGCTTCAAATAGAGATGTTGGTTTTTGACAATTTCACATTTTTTGCAAATTATCTTGACGTTTTAATCCAATTTTGACATAAAACAAAAGTATTTCGCAAATTTTGTCCACTCAAATCAACAAAAAAACAAAATTTGCGTAGTAATTAAGTAGTTTATGGTTTTTGAAAATTTGTACATTTTTGCAAATTATTTTAACGTTTTCGTCCATTTTTTATATAAAACTAAAGTATTTCAAAAAGTTTGTCCACTCAAATCAACAAAAAAACAAAATTTGCTTCAAGTAGAGATTTTGGTTTTTGAAAATTTGTGTTTGGAAATCCAAGTTTGTAAAGCGCAACACCATTGGTTGAAACGCAAGTGACGTAACATACTGTGTAAACAAGTTCGTATTGTCTACATTTGTATGTCATTGCAGTCTTTTGGTTAGAAAATAAACGTCAAAACGTTATAAACGAGAACAATGGACTGAACTGTTAGTAGTAATTGAGGTCATCAACAGACCGCGGGAAAAAGGCGACGTTAAAACAGCTCAAAATTTGTCTCTATTTTAAATATTTTTTTAAACTTAATTACAGCATTTTTTATATATTTTACTATGTTACAACTGTGTAAACAGTGAATTAAGAAGATAGAAACAACATTCATTCCCTATTGCCTTTAGTTTTAATTAATGAAAAGTAATTAGTTTTCCTGTTCTTCCTAGAGTACAGAAAAGAAGAAAAATCGGAACATCCAATACTAGCTGAACTTCTTTTAGTTTTAATAAATGAAAAGCGTTTTAAATATTTTTTGCCGGATTTATGTACAGGTTACAGAAAAGAAGAAAACTGGGATTGAAAAGAAATGAATATCAGCTCATGTATCACAAATATATTTGATACTAATAATAAAATGCACAAAAATATGTTTAATAAACTCTTGATAAGTGTCCTTCAATACACTGATACTGATACATTAATCATTTTTAGATACATTAATACAATAATACTCACAAGAGCTAAGAATATTTATTAGCTGTATTGAGACATAGCTTCGTGCTTCTTACATTCAATACTCAACTGTTTTACAGCATATACATATTTCCTTTGTATATCTAATAAGGCTTGCAGATGATGCAACAATTGATCTTTTTTCTGCTTTTCCTCAAAATATCTTGTATCCAATTTATTTTTTGACTGCCTTACACTTTCAACAATTCCTTCAAATTGGATTATAAATTCCTCTTTGCCACCACTTGACTGCATTGCTCTGAATGAAAATATTTATTATACAATGCAACATAATTTTACATTTCAACTAAACTTACTCTGGATAACTATCTGATATTGAATTTAACAACGACATTTCTCTCTTCATATATTGCTTCGTGTATTCCAAGGTATTATAAAGGGTGTAATATTGTTTGGTTTCTTTGTGTTTGGCAGCAACTAAATAAAGCATCAACATGGTTAGAGACAAATTTTGTTTTAAATCATGGGGTATATTACCTTGATTGTATAATTCTAAAAATCTACTTTGATATTGCGCTAACTCAGCTCTGCCAGGAACATCATCCAATTGCCTTTGCAAAGCAGCTACAGTGCGGTTTTTCTTAGCCAAATGGAGACGAACTATCCTTAGCTTCTCTGATTCTTCTTCTATTTCTTTATTATTGTCTTCGTCATTTAGAACTGGAGTCTTAGCTTTTTTTGTTTCTCTACATAAAAATAAATTAAAATTTTCAGTGTTTTATTTTTGTTTTCCTCCTCTTTTGATAAATAAAGAAAAAGCAAGAAAATTATCATAAAATACAAAAATAAATATTGAAACTTACTGAATAAGGTTTTGCAACTGTGCCAACTCTTGCTTACAATGTTCCCTAAACTGTAATTCTTGATTGCGCAAATTATCATTCAATATTACTAGTTCTTCAACTTCTTTAACATTCCTGCAATGAAACATTTCATTTACAACACATTTAGTACTCATAAAGTATTTAATAGGTTGAGCGCCATGGCGGTCATTATGCCTGATCGAAAGGCAAGCTTCACAGGTTTCTGCGGTCATAATGCCCGCCGGCATATTTACGTTTTACGTAGCGATCTTTCTTTACATTTTGTGTTGTTGCATGACCGCTATAGTCCTAGAGATTGCATAATTAACATTTGGTTAAAAAAAAGTTTTTACTTAGGCGACCAATTAGCATTCGACCACATTCTCGACAATGAGTTACGTATAGTTTTAGAAAATTTATTAATTTAATAGCCATCTGCAGATGCGTTTCGTCTCATCTATCTCTCTCTCTCTCTATCTGATGAGAGATCTATCTCTCATCAGTACAGCTTTGCACTTATAAATTATCGGTGTTTTCCAGTTTATAATTCATAAGAGCAAAGCTGTACTGATGAGAAGTAGATTTGGAAACGCGTCTGCGGAACTACAATGTCAATGCTATTCATATTGGGTTAATGAGAAGGATCTGATCTTAAAAAAACAATGTTATTTATCTCATCTTGTTTTAGTGTCACGGAAGTGAACTGAGTCCTAGTAAATAACACCAACAATCTGTTGTCTTTCAACATGAGAATGTTGAATGAAACTGTTCATTTGGCAATGAGAATGTTCATTTGGCAATATTTGAAAATTATTTTCACATATTCGTCCAATTTTGACATAAAACAAAAGTATTTCGCAAAATTTGTCCACTCAAATCAACAAAGAAACAAAATTTGCTTCGAATAGAGATTTTGACAATTTGACAATTTTTGCAAATTATTTTGACGTTTTCGTCCCATTTTGACACAAAACAAGAGAATTCTGCAGTGTGTCCATTCAAATTAAAAAAAAAAAAAAATTGCTTCGAATACAGATTTTCGTTTTTGAAAATTTGTCAATTTTTGCAAAATATATTAACGTTTTCGTCCAATTTTCACATAAAACAAAAGTATATCGCAAAGTTTGTCCACTCAAATCAACAAAAATTGCTTCAAATAGAGATTTTGGTTTTTCAAAATTTGACAATTTTTGCAAATTATTTTGACGCTTTCGTCTAATTTTGACATAAAACAAAAGTTTGTCCACTCAAATCAACAAAGAAACAAAATTTACTTCAAATAGAGATCTTGAAAATTTGGCAATTTTTACAAATTATTTTGATGTTTTCGTCCAATTTTGACAGAAAACAAAAGTATTTCGCAAAGTTTGTCCACTCAAATCAACAAAAAAACAAAATTTGCTTTTTTCAACAAAAAAACAAAATAGATATTTTGGTTTTTCAAAATTTGACAATTTTTGCAAATTATTTTTACGTTTTCGTCCAATTTTGACATAAAACAAGAGAATTTTGCAAAGTACGTCCGCTCAAACTAACAAAAAAAAACAAAATTTGCTTCGAATAGGGATTTTGTTTTTTGAAAATTCGGCAATTTTTGTAAATTATTTTGACGTTTTTTTCCACTTTTGACATAAAACAAAAGTATTTCGCAAAGTTTGTCCACTCAAATCAACAAAATAACAAAATTTGCTTTAAATAGAAATTTGTATTTTTGAAAATCTGACAATTTTTGCAAATTATTTTGACGTTTTCGTTCAATTTTGTCAAAAAACAAAAGTATTTCGCACAGTTTGTCCACTCAAATCAACAAAAAAACAAAATTTGCTTCAAATAGAGATTTTGGTTTTTGAAATTTTTTCAATAATTGCAAATAATACAAAGTTATAAAAATTTTTCGCATATAATGTTCAGAATATTGAGCACACAATCAGTTCAAAAAGTAATTCACAGCGAAAGGGTTAATTACATATAACCAAATTTTACGCCTGTGACTGCAAATGTATGTGAAAAGAGAGAGATGAGTAGAGAAAAGGATGAGTAGAGTGGAGAAATATCGTCGGTGTGAACTTCTCCTCGATTTAAGCCAATCAGAGAACAAGGTCAAATAAGCCCTATCTCCCTGTACTGCATTCTTAAAAAAATGGACTATAGTGCGGTTGTTATATAATTCGATCCATCTTGTCAAGCATGCTCTCTTGAACACGGCACAAACACTGATAATCAAAACAATCCAAACGAAGCACCAAGTTTCGACTTGCATGAATGATCGCTGATTTTGACCGTTGCGGTCCCACGCAAGGGCGTATCCAGGATCAGAACTAAGGAGAGGGTGCAGCCCATATTTGTTTCGAGGATTATGAAATGAATTATGCATAATGAAATGAAGTATCCATCTGTCGTACAATTTCAGAATCTCTTTGCTCCCGAAGATGCCAGGGTGAGGTTTTAATAATGTTATACGTATTTCTGTGCGGCGGGGTGTGTACTAAGGGGTGTGTGTATGGGGGGTATATGTACTACCCCCATCCCCCTACGCCTCGCTTGGTACGCCGTTAGTCCCTCGCATCTTAAAGCCTTAAAGTTTAAGGCCCGCCAGGGCCGCGTCGGCCACGTTTCACTATTTTTCGGCTCACTATTTTTCAAGAAAACTTAACAAAACTTTTTTTTTCAAAATAACATACTTATGACCAACAATAATACCGATTGCAAACAGATCTGAGGCAACCTGTTAATACTTACTCTGTACGTTTATTAGAAACATCTTCCAATTCAGCTAAAGAATTTTCAGCTTCCAATTTTTCTTTTCTGACTGTTTCTAAAGAGTTTACACATTCACTTATTTCCTTCTCCAAACCTTCTTTCTCCTTAACTATCCGATTAGAATGCTCTAAAAGAATCCGTTTCTGTTCTTGCAAAACGAACAATTTTTCTTCTTCTTTGCTTTTTAAGCCACCGTCTTCTAGTTCTGTTTGGAGAGCGGCATAATGCTTCGTTAATTTCTCTCTATCTTGAGGTGCTAAATTTTCATACAGAAAGTAGTCCTACAATAATGAAAACAATTAAAAACTTAAAATAAAAATAATTAAAAATACCTTAATACCTAACGGTACACTAAGGTTTGGAGTTAAAAAAAATGCAACTTACTTCATTCAGCTCAGCCATATTATTTAAAAACAGATCGAATTGCTAAAAATGAATATACAATTTTAAGAAAATGATTTATTAAACTACAAATGAAGTTACCTCAGAATTTCCTTCTTCAATTTCTTCTTCGCCATCCTTAGATTTATTGTGTACAACTTGTTTGGCACCTTTCAATCCATATTCTAATAACGTAACTTGTACTCTAGTTTGTAAATCTTCTGGAGGGCCAGCTTTTCTTTTATAATACCTACGTGGACGGTAAACTTCATTTACTCTAACAATATTTTGTAGCATGCTATTTTCTTTTTCAGAAACAACTGCACTGTTGTTAAATTCTCTATTATATTGATTTATTGCATAAGAACGGACAAAAGTGGACATTTCCTGACGAAATTCCATGGATCTTTTCACTAACCACTAGAAAAAAATAGTAAACATTACTTGATACAATATGAAAGAAAATTGTTTATAACTATGGAAGTTAATCAAAAGTATTCTAAATAGTCCAACTTAATACAGTTTTCATAACTATGCATGCCAAACTGTTTTCCTTGAAAATCTTGCTGTTCTTAAGCTCTTTCATAACATCTAGGGATTGCGATCCGGAAAACCGGATCCGGTAATCCGGCGGATCCGGCATCACTAAACATTTGACGGATCCGGTACCAATATACCGGATCCGGTCATCGGATCCCGCGATGCTAATTTTTGGTTAAATAATCGCGGTTAAATAATAATTAGTAGGTGCGCAATTCCATCGATCCGGCCGGATAGAAAATGACACCGGATTGCTCTATTTGTTAGTATTTTGTAAAATTAACATTTGTAGACTCTAACTAGTTTCTTCACTGTGTGACTATTTGGGGAGTAATGTTGGTTTATAGGAGTGCATAGGAGTAATAGGAGTGCAACGCCAAAATACGGGGAAATGCCTTTGAATATTATTCAGAGAACGAATCCTAACTCTAGCCTCCTCGCGGCACTCCCTGGGCAATGCAAGGACGTTGTAGCAAATAGAGAGGGGTGCATGGCGAATCTCCGGCGCCATAAAACGGGAACCACTTGGCTAAGAGAAGGAAAACTCCGACAGAAAACCAGGGTAGGTTCGCATGCCTAAAGGTGGCAGCCCCACCGGCGAACTAGGGTACTGAAGGTTGATAGCCTACATATCCGAAAACAAATTATCACCGAAACTTCAACCAAGAAAATTAACCGGACGGATTTACGATACACGACCTTTAGCATGAAAACACGGATACGAATTGGATGCTGGAATGGCAGAACGATGTTTGAGGGAAGCAGACTCGCACAAGTTGCACAAAACATGTAGCAATATAACATCAACATCCTTGGACTTAGCGTAACGCGCTGGAACGGGTTTGGTGAAACCAAATCAAGCAACGGAATGACATTCTTGTATTCTGGAAAAGAAAATGAAGATGACGTACATGAGCACGGGGTAGGATTTCTTCTAAGCCAGCAAGCCAAGCACGCATTTCTTGAATGGAGACCAGTGACAGAGCGAATTATATTAGCCAGATTCAATACGAGGGCCAGAAAACTGACAATTGCACAATGCAACGCACCCACAGAAGCAGCGGAGACAGAAGTCAAGGAATCATTCTACGGGAAATTGTCAGAAACATTCTTGACAATCCGGAAACAAGACATTGTCATATTAATGGGAGATTTCAATGCACAGCTAGGAAGCAACAACATTGGTCTAGAAAATATAATGAGAACACATGGAATCGGAAACTGTTCGGACAATGGACAAAAGTTTGATTGACTTCTGCAGCCAACAGAATTTGGTAGTAGGTGGAACGCTCTTCCCGCATAAACGATGCCACAAGATCACATGGATATCCCCCGACGGCCACACCCAGAACCAGATCGACCATATTGCCATTAGTCGAACATGGCGAGGCTCGCTTCTTCAAGTAAGGAATAAGCGAGGAGCCGACATTGACAGCAACCACCACCTATTGCTGGGGGAAATAAGACTTAAAGTTGCAGTCCTTCCCAAACAATTAAACCGCACCAGCAAAACGTACAACGTTAAAAAGCTAAAAGACCCAGAGATTAGAGCCCAATACACCAAGGAGCTAAGAACGATAACAGCTAAAACAAATTTGCAAAATCTGGGTATAGAAGAGACATGGCACCAGATAAAGACTAACTTTACTGAAACCAACAACACTGTACTAGGTTTTACCAAGAAAGGCATGAAGGACTGGATGTCGCCAGAAACATGGAAGCTAATCGCCAACAGAAAGCTGTTAAAAATCTTACAAACCCATAAAGTATCTTACAAACCCATTGCCCATTGGATAAAGTTCTACTAAAAGAATTATATAAGCAGGCTCGACTTAACATCAAGCGGAGTGTAAGATCGGATAAAAGACTGTGGGTGGACAATATTGCAGAAAGTGCTCAACGTGCCGCTAACCAAAATAACCTGAGAGAATTGTATAAATCCACCAAGCTGTTGTCGAACAAGAAAACTACAAAAACAAAGCCAATAAAATCAAAAGATGGGAAGCTACTGGTTACAACAGAAGAACAACTCAATAGATGGCAGGAACATTTCCAGGAGATACTCACAGGAATAACTCAAGAACAAAACAACAACGCAAACCATCATGCAACACGGGCACAACTAAACATAGACACCTGAATGAGCAAAGCAATTGAACCTACGTTGAGAGAAGAACAGGCTGGTTTCAGGCCAGGAAGATCCTGCGTAGACCAAATCAATACGTTGAAAATTTTCACCAAAATCTTGGACGAGCGGTTGAGGAGAGAGATAGAGGAGAAGCATCTAGTGCCAGAGGTGCAAGCAGGTTTCAGATTGGGACGGAGTACGATAGAGCATTTAGTAACCCTGCGCTACATAATTGATCAAGAAATAAGCAGAGGGAGCCTGTTTGCTCTTTTCATTGACCTAAAGGCGGCGTATGATTCGGCAGATCGAGGGAAGTTGGTAGAGTGCTTGGGAAAAAAGGGAATCTCAGAGAGTGTAATAAGGAATGTAAGAGAGTTATATAAGGAAACAGTATGTAAGATTAGAGTGAATGGGTGTCAATCTGAGTATTTCGAAGTAAGAAAGGGTCTGAGGCAGGGATGTCCGTTGAGTCCCACACTTTTTAATCTCTATGTGGCTGACATGGAGAAAGTGTTGACAGATGGTCAAGCTGGAGGCGTGGTTATAGGGAGAAGGAAAGTGTGGAGCTTAGCCTACGCGGACGATATGGTAGTGTTCGCTAAAACCGCAGGAGAAATGAAGGAGTTGATTGAAAGACTGAGAGGTTATTTTGAAAAGAGAGAGCTAAATGTAAACGTGGGAAAAACTAAATGGATGCGTTTTAAAAGGGGAGGTAAATATAGGAAAGAACGTTTCGAATGGCTAGGAAAGGAAATTGAGGAGGTGCAAAAGTTTAGGTATTTAGGATATGTGTTTGGAACTGGGTGCAATAATAGGGAGCATGTGGATTATGTGTCAAAAACAACCGTGGGTGGCGGCAGAACGCATATGGAAGGGATAGAGATCTAGTTTTGACGGGAATTTTAGGGCGGCGGAGGTAATATGGAAAGTGTGTGTGAGAGGTGTTTTGACCTATGGTTCGGAAATATGGGGGATTAGAGAGGAAGAGAAGATAGAGAGGGTTCAACAAAACTTCTACAGGAAATTCCTAAAGTTAGACCAATCGACACCAGGCTACATAGTTCTGCAAGAGGTGAATGCCTACAAGGTGGCCCTTTTAGCGGCAAACAGGGTGATAAAGTATGAATACAAAGTGAGTGAAATGGGGGATGAAATAATAATAAAAGAGGTATTTAGAATGGCAAATCGGGAGGGCGAAAGAGGAAAGAATGGGAATGCGTGGGGAATGAATAAAAAGAAATTATATGAAAGAGCAGGGATATCTGGCGAGGGACTAGAAAAACTTAAGAGGGAAGGGGCAAACTGGGTGGAAATGCTAGGTGAGCGATTAGTAGAGGTAGAGTTACAGGAACGCCAAGACCAAATTGCCAGTAGATTTTTCAAAGAATATGCAAAGATTCAGGTGCTTGGTCGTTTACCTACCTATTTATACTCAACTAAACCGGCAGACACGCAGGTCATACTGGCAAGGTTTAGGTGTGGAAGTGAAGAGCGTGGTAGGAAATACTGGATGAGTGAAGAATATCGGAAGTGCACAGTTTGTGGGGCTGGAGAGGATAGATGGAATCATTGGATAGAAGAATGTACAAGGAATGAATGGAAGGAACAGGAGAAAAGGCTAGGACAAGAATGGAAGAAGTGTATGGATGAAAGTCAGATGGCGACAATTGGTAGAAGCCCTATGCCCCACTGGGGGAAACAGGAACTAAGAGAGAGAGAGAGAGAGAGTTACGGTTTGGAGGAATTTTGGAAATCTAGAAACCACAATTTTCTCCAAAAATTCCAAATTTTGAAAATCTAAAACCGATTTGTTAATATTTTGAAAAATAAGGCAATGACATATCAATGAAGATGAGGTTGAAATTTTACAAAATTAACATTTGTAGACTCTCACTATTTTCCTGACTGTGCAACTGTTTGAAGGAATTTTGGCAATCTAAGAACCACAAATTACTCCAAAAAGTCCAAATTTTGTTTACCCAAAACCGTTTTGTTAATATTTGAAAAAATAAGTCAGCCACAGATCAATAAAGATGAGGTTGAGATTTTACAAAATCAACATTGGTAGACTCTCACTAGTTACTTAATTGTGTGACTATTAGGGAGAATTTTGGAAATCTGAAAACCACAAATTTCTCTAAAATGTCCAAATTTTGAAAATCTGAAACCGTTTTGTTAATATTTTGGAAAATAAGGCATAGACAGATTAATGAAGACGAGGCCAAGATTTGACAAATTTAACATTCAAAGACTCTCGCTATTTTCTCTACTGTGAGACAATTTGGAGGAATTTTGAAAATCTAATAACTTTGAATTTCTACAAAAAGACTAAATTTTGAAAATCTGAAACCGTTCTTTTTACTATTTTTAAAAATAAGACAGGGACGTATCAATGAAGATGAGGTTGAGCTCTAAAACATAGCTCCGCGTTATACGCGCACAAAAAGGAGGATGAGTTTTGGGGTGCGCCTTATGCACCGGCAAATACGGAATTTATAGTAAGATGATTAAAACTTGATTAAGTAAGATTAAGTAACTTAATTAAGTAAGTAAGTTGATTAAAACTAAATAGACATTTAAATAGATATTATATTTCATTAGACAGATTCATCATGATGTCTGTCATAAATATAAGAATAAAACTTGTTCACATGCTAATAATAATACCTAATTGTTATAATCTCAGTAGATTATGTAAAGTTTATTATGTTAGATTTGATTCCATCGATCCTGCCGGATCCGGCCGGATCGGTGAAAATTCGGCCGGATCCTGCCGGATTGAAAATGACACCGGATTGCAATCCCTAATAACCACCCATCAGAAGTAATAATTGTTAGTAACATCATCCAACAACATAAAATTAAAAAGATCTGTTGATGTAAAATTACTGTTTGTAAATTACTGTTTGATGTAAAATTACTGTTAATATAATAATTGTACTGTAAAAAAACTGGGCAATTATTAATGAACACAAGATAAAATTTATTATATATTTAAAAAAATTTTATTATTTAAAAGTTATTCAAGTTATTAATAATAGAATAATATGTATATAAACTTACTTGGATCACAGGAAAAATGTGTATAAAATCTAAACCTTGGATTTGATGTGGTTCTATTAAATGTGGACATTTTAATTTTGGTAATACAGCTACGATTTTTTCAGTCAACGAACTAAAACATAACTCCATTACAACAATTACATATTCAAATGGTTTAGAGACATTTTACATTTTTTGTCCTATAGTAGAGTTTTCTTGAAATAACAAGTCAACATCCACATCTACATTGCAGGATTCTATGCACCAGGTCATTCCTCCAACAACTTTATCGAATGGAGAGAGACCTTTAATTCTTGCTCTGAAATAGCCTGCCGCCACCAGCAGATCAATAATTTCTTGCAACTTTACTCCTTGTTCTTCGTCCTCTCGTACCTCAACCTAAAATCAATTTAAACTATTCTTATGTAAACTTCTTTTATTAAATTAAGAAACAAGGAAAATATGATTAATACTAATAAATTTGTAATAAGTTATCTACATCCTTTGCCTTTCTAACAAAATATTGCAATTTCAAGGTGACTTCTAATGTGCCCAATTTCTAATTCCTTTGAGTTCACAACTTTAAGAACGAGGGGCCATCCACTCTTGCAATATATGCTAATATTTAGATGCTTTACCGCACATTACTTTGCATTCCTTAGCATTACGTAAGTATTACACCACAGTACACAAAGTACTCTTGCATTCCTTGCATTACTCTTGCATTCCCTGAATTACGTTCACATTATATTAGCATTACGCCCACATTAACTCCCCACTACACCCGCATGAGCTCATCATGCGCCTCGTCATGCGCCGTGGGACGCCGTAGGACAGTGAGCTCCTACTAAACTCCTCATAATAGAAAGAAGCCGATCCCATTTGAAATAAAGTGAAATTGGTTTAAAATTAGGTAGTATAATATTAATAATAATATTTTAACATTTAATAGTAATATATAGTCCTATGAAATTAGCTACCGAATTTGCAAAAATATAATATTACATCGTAGTTCCTGGTAGATATCAAATATTTCTAGAGTACTTTGTGCAAAATTTCGCGCAATAGTTCTGTTTGCAGTTTTCGGTAGAATTCTTAGTTCTATCGAATATCCTTATAATTGTAAAAATCCCAATTTTACTGTAAAGTTTAAACAAAAAAATCCGCGCAATAGTTCTGCTTGAAGTTCCTGGTAGAACTCTTAGAGTTCTGCCTTCGAAAATCCTTATAAAATGGAAAAAGAAAAAAAATTCTAAAAAACACTTAATTGCTGAACTCAAACTCCATTAGTGAACTGTTTTCGAATATCTTTCCAATATTTGACTTCACAGAAAAATGTTAGAAGGATTTTCGATAGAACTCTAAGAGTTCTACCGGGAAATGCAAATAGAACTATTGCACAATTTGTTTTTCTTCCCTTCGCCGTATCGGTGAAGTTTAATTTTTGTATATCTTTTCAATTTTTACCTTTGCAGAAAAATGTTATAAGGATTTTCGATAGAATTCTAGGAGCTCTATCAGGAACTGCAACCATAACGGTTGCGCGATTTTTTTAATTTTCATTCAAAACCATGGATATTATTGAAAATATCTTTTGAACCAAGGTTTTGATCAAAAAATGTCAAAGGGATCTTCGATAGAACTCTTAGGGTGCTATTTAGATCCGCGAAAAACTGTTTTTTCAATTTTCATTTTTTTTTTTGCAAAATGTTAATTTTTGTAAAGTACTCCAGACCTATGGTTGAGATGCAGTAATATGTCAAAAACGCACAGTAATTCTCAAAAGTGTTGCTAGCTCATTTTTAATATTTTCCATTTTTTAGTACTTTAGAACTACTTTAGTACTCTAGAATTTCATATCTACCAGGAACTCAGATGTAATATCATATTTTTGCAAATTCAGTTGCTAGCTTCACAGGACTGTGACATATGATTTAATATTGATAAGCAATAGAAAAATGTGAAAAAGTAGTTTTGTAGAAGTATAGAAATTCAACACACTTGTTATTTAATGAAGATACTACTAATGTGATGTTTTCTTCATTACTAGCCCTCATATCTTACAGGTTGCACATAGTAATAACAAGTAAATATACTCTAACATTCAATGCATTAGAAATTATTTAATTATTTAAAAGTAAATATTTCAAATTTCCTTCCTTTGCGTGGCATTACTTTGCAGTACGTGACACTATTACGCATTACACTAGTAATTTCTTCGAGTACCTCGAAATACCAAAAAAATCAGGATAATTGCAAATACATTGCAACATTTCAGGGAGCGGATGACCCTTCGTTTAAAAATCTTAAGAATCAGTCTCTTGCAAGAATAAAAATTTACAGCAAACCCTTATTGTAAAACTAATTATTACTATGATAAAAACTCTAAAGAAGATTATTCAGTTTAGATTTTGTTCATATGTACAAGCTACAAGCAATTCTTCTTCATAGGCTCAACAACCCTTTGTAGGTTTTGGAATCCTCTACAATTGTATTCCATTATTTCTTGCTTCCATGTATCCTCTAATGGGTCTGGGCATGGGCCCAAGTGCCCAGTGGGAAAGAGGGGCCTCAGAGCAACTCTGAACTATTTGAACCATTTATTTAGAGTTACATACAATTTTGTTTTTATTACTCATGTGCGAAAAATACTTCTTGACGTAGAGGATACATGGAAACAAGATACAACAAGATACATGGAACAATAATGGAATACAATTGTACAGCATGCCAAAACCTACAAAGGGTTGTCGAGCCTATGAAGAAGAATTGTTTGTAGTTTGTACATATGAACAAAACAAAATCTGAAACTGAATAATCTTTTTTAGTTTTTATCATAGTAATAAATAGTTTTACATTAAGGGTTTGCTGTACATTTTTATTCTTGTACTGATTTTGATTGACTGATTCCTAAAATTCTTAAAGTCATGAACTCAAAGGGATTGGCTATGTGTTATTATACATGTATTATCAAACAATGTTAATCATACATGTATGACTAAATTGTTCAAACCATTAACATATAAAATATATAACATCTTTGAGACAGAACTATTTTGCAATACAAAAATATACCAACATTAGGATCCTCCTCTTGTTTGGTTGAGAGCTGCTTGAATTTTTTAAACATTTCTCCCCTTTCTGAAGCCATATTTAAGACAGATAGATTAGCGTTCCGGCAATCACATAATTAAACTAGCCATTACTGCTCGTCTGCACAAACACTGATAACATTTTTGACACACATATAAATACTTCGAATATCAATTCCATTCAAAACAAATGTCAAAAATGTCTATTCTGTTTGATGTCAAAATACAACTGAATTTAGCTGCGAAAGATATAGGGTGATTCATTAAATAAATTCATTTTCTTAGATTATTTAAAAATATGTTATTGGGTTATTGTGCATTGTTTTTTTGTATTAGTTCAGTGGTTTCCAACCTAATATTTTTTTGCTTAGATTATTTAGTGGGATATTTTGACATACATATAAATATTTGAAACATCAATTCCATTCAAAATCGAACGTCAAAACATTGCGATTTTGTATCTGTCAAAATACAACTGAAAATAGCTACGAAAAATATAGGGTGATTCAATAAATGGATTCAATTTTATGGATTATTTAAAAATATAAGTTATTGGGCATTAAGACGGATTAGTTCAGTGGTTTCCAACCTAATATTTTTTATCTTAATTTATTTAGTGGGCTACAAAATAATATACCATATTATATGTTAAAATTTTAATTATTTAAATAGTTATTTTACGAAAAATGATCAATGTTTAATAAACATTGTTTTGTACTGACTTTTTATTAAAAATAAAATCGTTAAACTCGTTAACTCGTTTTAATGTTTTTGTTCCCACTTTTGTAGATGTTTTTGCAAAACGACACATTTTTGTTCCCACTGGTGTCGACATTTTTGCAAAACGAAACTTTTTTGTTGCCACTGGTGGCGATATTTTTGCAAAACGGAACATTTTAGTTGCCATTCGTATCGATACTTTTACAAAATTAAAAAGGAGATTTCCAAAAACGGAACAGGAAGGAGTTTTCTAAAATCCGAAACATTTTTGTTCAAAATGTTTTTGTACAAAATTTTGCAGCAGGGCACAAAAAAATCATGTAAGATTGCTTTAAAGACAAATCTTACAAAAATTGAAAGGACAGAATATTTGATTTACATGATTGACATAATAAGTACGTAATAATATTTATCATTATCATTAAAATTAATGTTTTTCGGCTCAAATTTTCTCAAACCGTGGTATCATTGAAGATATTGCTATTCTCAGTACCTTTTCAATCACTAATCGAGATCGATATTTTGTCTTTAAAACTGCTACTGCAAAAAACACAGTTTCGCATTAATAAGAAATTACAAATTGCAAATTCCTAAAACTTTCTTGTGAAAGTATGAAAATCCTTCTGTACTTATAGCCAAAACGTAACAATATTTTCTTGTTGAAACATCTGCTTTAATGTGCAGTTACAAAATAAAACAATTATCACTCCTTACTCTGCTGTAGGAAGGCCAAAAATCGTCATATTTTTCAATAACATAGGTTTCTTATCCATTCGTATTTCAACATGTAAAAAACTTTAAAGTAAAACGAGAATTCCTTCCACAGACTGGTCAAGTGATCATTAATAATAACTTTAGTTTCCTCGATTTTATCTCCAGGACAAGTGATTTTAATATTACATTAATCTTCTCCTTTGGTACCAGAACATGTATTTTAGGTTCATGCATTGATTCTTTTAAGTACAGTATAATCTTGATAATCCGGCGGTTAATCAGGCACGTTCAGTAATCCGGCGTTCTGGGGAAACACGTGTCTTTTCTTTACGCTGCCCCGCGCAGGATATAAACCTTGCTCAAAGAAAAATTAAAACACAATCCAGTGTTCTTGGAAAAAAGTCTAGCCAACACACCCTGCTTTTAACTCGTTTTAAATCGTGAAAACTTGATTGACGATTCTAACCAAGCTAACTCCTCTCTACATGTGTACACTCTTACTACTACTCTTACTATCTGTTCTAAGTTTGTACATATTTTTTCTGTGTACACATTTACCTATTCAGATTTTTTTCTGAAATACAATTGTACATAAAATATGTAAAATTGTTATGTTTTGTTTCAATCCTGATAATCCGGAATATTTTTAATAATCCGGCGGTTCTCTGTTCCCATATGTGTCGGATTATCAAGATTATACTGTACTGAGTTTTTGAAAAATGTCCACTAAATACCCCATTCTAGACCAATCGGGACACACATTCGAGAGTGTGCGATTGCACACCGTGTGTGCAATTGATTTCAGAGCTATAAGACGGCCTGCACTTCGTGTGTGCAATAACAGTAATTTGAAATTATTAATTATTCTAAGTAAACTAGTCGTCGAAATACGATTTTTCTTGAACCAAAAAATCTAAAAATTATCTGAAGCCTTTAAATGTAAACTACTATATATACGCATGCAGTGCAGGCCTAAGGCAGGAACATCAGGAATGCAGGAAGCAGCCAGTGATAATGAAAGTGATGATTTCATGTTTGCAAGAAATAGAAAAAAGATATAAGAAAAAAGAAATTATAGAAATAAATAGTTATCATGGATAGTGATAGTGATTTAGAAAACGAGGAAAACATGAATGTGAATATTGAACTATGATACACAGGATGAGGTTTTTGAAGAAAATGATTGGGACGATTGTTCTGACCCAGCCAGCGTTGAATGTTGCAATGTCGACATTGAAAGTGAAATTGAACAGCATCAAAGTGAGCTTACTGAAGATAGCATCAAAGTGAGCTTACTGAAGATACAGAAATGTGGGAAGATGATGGTTCTCTTACAAAAATTCCTTTTGTGGGTAAACCAGGTCTCCAAAAGTTACCAAACAGGGGTAGTCCGTACGATTTTTTTTGAACTTTTATTTGATTATACCTTTTTCTCTTTGATTGTCAAAGTAACAAACAAGTACGGCGAAATTAGTTTAAAGGAAAAATGGTCAACTATTACAAGCAAACCATTCTCCCAGTTTTCACACAGACAGCGAATTAGTTTGCGAAGTTAAAGAAGTCTTAATCTCAGATATGTTTTCTGTCATGAATCTAGAGAAATGCGATAAAAGGAAGATTATCCGCAACCAACGCAAGAAAGTCCGTGAACGATTACAAGGCTTATGCCAACAAAATCCACCGATTCATCCCAACTCCAACGAGTACAAGCACTAAATTTCTTCTTCTTCTGGTACCATAACCGTTAAACGATCGTTGGTTATCATGTTGGCTACCATGTTGACGATGATTGTTTTGTTGACAGTGGCCCGGTAAAGCTGAACCGTAGACTTCCCATACCACTGCCTCAAGTCTTTAACCACGATATTCTTCTTCTTCCTGGGCCCCGCTTGCCTGGTATTTTTCCCTCTTTAATAAGGTGTAGCATTTCATATTTTTTCGGGTTCCTTATAAAATGACCATAATATTCTAATTTTCGACGTTTGATAGTTTTGACTATTTCCAGATCTGTTTACATCCGATAGAGAACTCTATTGTTGTGGACTTTGTCCACCCAACTGATCTTTAGTAATCGTCGGTACACCCACATTTCGAATGATTCGAGGCGTTTAAGCATTATTTCCGTGAGTGTCATGCCATACAAGAGAACTGGAAACACATAGCAGCGTGCCATTTTCATTCTTAATTTTAAAGTTAGATCGTGACTGGTTAGCACTTTTTTCATTTTTATAAAGGCGGCTCTGGCTTTTTCTATTCTGGTATTGATCTCGATGCTCGGGTCCCATTGATCGTTGATGTTGTTATCCAGATAGACCAATTTATGCACCCTTTCCAGATGTGCGCCCTCGACCATGATACCATTACCTCTAAATTCCCGTGCTTTACTGATGACCACATATATTGTTTTGATGACATTGAGTTTTAAGCTAAATCGAGTACAAAAGTGTCGGAGATCTTATTCATTAGATTTTGTAGATCTTCTTCGTTGTTCGTTACAATCGCCGGTGTATCTTATATTATTAACATTAACTCCATTTATATTGTTTCTTTCACTGACATCGTCAAGAGCTTCAATGAATATCTATTCCAAATAGAGATTGAAGAGCATGTGAGACAGAATGCAGCCCTGTCGCACTTCTCTTTTGATATTGACTTCCTCCGATAATTGATGCTCCTAAATTTCTAACAAAGACGAATTTTGCTTAGTTTTCCCTACAACAGACCGTTCATACGATAAAGTCTACCACCAAGGAGTCAGCTCGATCTATTCAACGACACAAGCGAGTAAAGCTCGAGTCAAGCTCAAGCCGTTATGCGCGAGGAAATGTTGGCCAAAGCTAAGATCGATACTGAAAACGCATAACCAATTTAAAACCTTCGCCATCCACCTCTCCAGAATTAGCAACTCGGCCTCACAACAAGATAGAAATTAACTCTTTCGAACCTCAAATGATCGTCGAAGCTGAAGAACACGAGCGCCTCCAACGTTTATCTCAGCGAGATTTCTTACCTCGCAAGAACTGATTGCTCGAGCATATCCATTTTTAATCAAAGTTAACGACACGTTGAGGTCTCAGGACGAGAAGAAATATGAGATTTTTGACAAGTTGTGCAATTCGAGGGAGAATCAGATGGTCAAAGGACCGGCGATTTCTGACCTTTTGGAAGGAATTTGCTGCTCTGGGGGCACACTAATGCATGGGCGTAGCCAGTTGGGGTTGAGGGTTCAAACCCCCCACCCCCACAATATAACAAATATTATATTGAAATTGGAGGGACGAGTAGCGACGACTCTCTTCAAGAGAGCATGGTAGATATGGAGTTTCGGAACCCTAGTGTGTCAGTCGTAGAAAGTAAATTGGTGCATTTCAATTTTATGATTGTATTTTCTTAAAAGAAAATATGACTATTTGGCTTAGTTATATTCCCGCTATTATCATTACTTTTACTTGAACGATAAGTTTTTAGCGAACGCGACAACTTCAAAAATTATATTTTGGTAACAGCTGCGTGCCCCCCTTGCAATGGTCTCATGTCCCCCTAGTGGGGGGGCACAGATTGGAAACCACTGGATTAGTGGTTTAAAACGCATAATTTGTGCTTTAAAATATAGAACATATCTATAATTTATCATTTTGAATGATTATGATAGCCTGTAATGTCGGACATCGTTCGCTACACTTATGTAACATATCAAGTTCTATGACATAACAACGCGCGACTAACAATGCATCGAAAACATCAGTGACATAACAACGTATTACGAGAAGCAACGCACTACGAAAACATCGCACCTTAAATTAACACGGTAAAAAATAAAAGGAGGCAAAACAAACGTCGAAAATACCGCAACATATTAACACGTGGATAATATAACACTGGGATAGTATTACATTCTAATCATTATCACCACATATTTTAGGATAAATTTTCTTAGCGTGTAGTTTTCGTACGGTATCGTTTTGTCGGTGTGATATTTTTGCCGCGTTGTTTAGTCGCAAGTCCTTTTATCAGGACTTTCTACAATTTATAATCATTGAAAATATATGTATCTATAGCCGCCAAGACATTTACCGAAAAAACCTAGTAGAAACTTTTAATTTTCTTTAACATATTGCAAACATTCTCCATTGGCAATCGATCCATTGAAGGGGTATTAGATTTTAATTGAATTCTCGAGAAACTTTCAAACGATTTTCATTAATTTATTCTCAAAAGATGCGTAAGGAATTCGGCTCAGTTATTATGTGGAAAAACTTGCAAAAAGGCCCAAAACAGCGAAAAGCAGTTGAAAAATTGATAAATCGGGGATATCTTGCCGATTTGAACTTTACAGCGAAATATTCTGAAATCGTTTTCAACACTTTAGTATCCTGAAAAACACAGTTCACATTCATTACATTCTCCGAAAAGCGTGCGTTTTCGGATTTTTACAAATGGGAACAGCGATCATGTGTCGATTATTATGTACGCATTACTGCAATTAATGCATGTATACATTAATTTTAAGAAATAAACTATAACAAATTCTTGCATTGACTGAATTATTAAATATTGTTTTTAATGTATTTACTACTTCTATTATTATCAAACAATAAGAGGTAAGGCTTTTAAAAGGCATCGTACATTCATGATCAAATTAGCAAATTTTAATGCTATTAACTAATAATAAAATATTTCAGTTAAGTGAAAAACAACTTTTTACTTTATTCTTGCCACTAGTGAACTTATATAAATAATATTAAAATTTACAAAAGAATGTAGTACAGATCGACGCAAAATAATTTAATCTTCATACACCCAGGCCTTGTTGGCTGGGGTCCAGCCTACCAACTCTTTCTCATCAAACCACAAACTGATCTCTTTCTTTGCAGATTCAACAGCGTCTGAACCATGGATGATGTTGCGGCCAACTTGGATACATAGATCTCCACGAATGGTTCCTGGGGCACTATCAGCTGGGTTGGTAGCTCCCAAAAGAACTCGACCGGTTTTGACTACATTCAAACCTTCCCATACCATTGGAACTACTGGGCCACTGTTCATGTATTTAACTAGACCTGGGAAGAATGGCTTGGAGGATAAATCGGAGTAGTGTTTTTTCAAAAGTTCTTCAGATGCCTTAAAAAAATATATCAATTAGATAAACTTATTATTATTTTTAAGATGTTAATAATATGTGTTTGAAGAAACAATCAAATTTACTTTTAAATTTGAAAAACTTTCATGTAATTTGCATATTAAATGCAATAATAAAGTAATGCATATATTACATATATAATGCATATATTGCATTAAATGCAATAATAAAGTAATGCATTAATTGCGTAATATATTAATTAATAATAATATAATGATTAATAAAGTAACTGCATATTTAAATAATTTGCATTTAAAAATATAAAACCTCTCCAATAAACCCCTTAAACCAGTTTATTAAAATTGGTTTAAGAAGTTTATAAGTTACCAAATAGTATGAGATATTTCCGTTATATTCAATTAAAATCGATATTAGCAAAGGACATATGGAACAATTACTGGTTGCCATGCCAGCCGGGGTTTTCAATCTTACTTACCCACATGAATTTCATTCCAACCAATTTGAATCCTTTCTGTTCAAATTTCTTGATGATCTTGCCGACGAGTCCTCTTTGGACACCGTCAGGCTTTACCATGATGAAGGTCCTTTCTTCGTTGGCCGACATTGCTGTAGAAAAATAGGAAAAGAACGACAACAAGGTACAGATCATCAACCGGTCAGAGTCGAAATGGCAGAGTTTAGTTCCTCTGCTCAACAGGAAACCGCTCTGGCGATAGCTCGTAGTGGGAGATCGATGATGTCTTGTCGGTAATGTAGAATTTTGTCTGCAATCAAGGTCAATAAAAAGATTCTAATGAGAAAGATGAGTAAGTTCTAAAATGAGAAACTTATTGAAGGAATACAAATTAAATTTCATGTGCTACAATTATGAGTATTCGTATGCAAGATCACGCGATTAAACAACGAGCGACAGAATACCATGTCGAAAATATCACAGCCGCATAACAATACCTCGAAGATATCCATGGATCTATGAATACTATTCACACTATTCAATAGTATTCATACGTCAATGAAGATATCAAATCCTAAAAAAAGCTCAAACAGAAGACACCGCTAATACTAATGCGTTAAAAATATCACAGGGACATAATAATAATTAGCGCGCGCCTAAACTACGCGACGAAAATTTCACAGCAACATAACAACGCGCACTACAAAAACATTACATCCCAAAATATTTGATAATAATAATGATTAAGATGTGATATTTTCGAGGTCTTATTATGCTGCTGTGATATTTTCGACTTGTATTTTGTCGTCAATTATTTGTGACCGTCTTGTTTTAGAATGTGATCTTTTCGTAGCATTTAGTTTTCGTAGTGCATTGTAATGTCGCTGTGATATTTTCGACGTGTTGTATAGCAACGCGTTGAAATGTCAGGACATCATCGAAAATATCACATCCTGATCTTAGAGCACATTGTGGAGGAGGAATAGTGTTTCCCATAGACTAAGTATGTTTAGGTTGCGTGCGAGATAGAATGGAGTTGACACTAGTCAGTGCAAAGTGGTCAGTCTAATATCAAGTAATTTAACGTTGTTTATAAGTTTCCAGCATAAAAGAACGCGTGACAAAACAACACGTCGCAATATTACAGCGACATAACAATGCACTGCGAAAACGCTACGAAAATATCACAACTTAAAATAAGTGATGATAATAATTAGTAGGATGTGATATATTCCTAGTGTGATATTTTTGGCGAGAAATTACTTTTGCTGTTGATTTTGACCGCGTTGTTTTCGTAGCGTTTTGTTTTCGTAGTCTTGTAGTCTCGTAGTTTCGTAGTTGTTATGGCGCTGTAATATTTTCCCCGAGTTGTTTAGTCGCGGGTTGTTATGCCATCAGGCGCGTTTTTAAGCTATTGAGCGGCTCGGTACAAGTTTTTGGCGGGGCCCGCTTTCTGAGAAGAGAAACGTATACCTATCGAAGAACCATCATCAAGAGATCTGTTGGACAATTTTTTGGCGTCACGCTGCTATTTCTGTAAACTCCAAAATCAGATGACGTTATAAAGCGTTGTATGGCTACGCATTGTAAAGTAACAAATTTAACAACAGGCATTTATCTTATCGGGGTGAGAACTCATTTGTGATACAGCTTGGAACTAGCCAAACACCTTAATGTTCAGTTGCTCATTACCTTGCCTTCTTACGGAAACACTTGCGTTCAAAAGTTCAAATGCTCCCATAAAGATGGTTCTTCTATAGATGTCTCTCATATTTGCGTCTGACTCCGTAGTGGAGTGACCTAGCCAGTAAAGCTATTAAACATACAGCAAATAATACAAAATTCACTGAAAATTTATTTTTCTTATAAGTAAACAAAAGTAAGCAATACAGCATAGACAAAATCAACAAAGGTTTAAAAAAATGTTTATGTGCGAACTTTAGCCGTGCTTTTAACTTTAGCCGATATAATTTTTTTATAATTTCCTCTAAATTTTGATTATTGGGAGTATCTTTTGAAAGTAATGCCAAATCAAAAGTTTTAAATTGAGTCATTGTGCTCTTTAGGTGTGTTTTTACTCTACGCAATACACTAAAAGATCTCTCAGCATTTGCTATACCTATGGGCACCGTTACAAACAATCGAAAACTAATTCAAGATTGAGGAAAATATCATACATTTTCTGTTTATCAACTAAATATTCTAGATAACTCAGTACAACTCTATCACAACAAGGGTTATCACGTGAAAAATATATGTCCTGAAATTGTATCATTTCATCTATCAAAATAGGGGAAATAAATTTAAATGTATCACTCAATAATGTACAACTTTTTTTCCAAATCTGATTTAGCACTGTTTTTCATGAAGATTGGATTTTGAAAACCTGAAACAATTCTGTAACATCTTCCAGACCCTTAATTCTGTCAGACATTTCGTTTACCATTATTGCACACTATTGCATTAGTTTAAAAATCGATTACAGGATCTATAACAGGATCGTCTCTGGTGCCTTCATAGTGAAATTGTTTAACTCTTCAAATTCTTTTGTTTTTAGATGCATGTGTTCTTCGCCCATATCACATTGAAGCCATTTCGACTTGGAAAGACTTTGAAATAAGCGTCAGTTCTTAGTGGTGCAACTTTATCTTTAGAATTTTTCATGCACGAAACGACTTGAAATAAATCAATGTCCTTTTTTCTGCAATATTTTTGATGTACAATAATAACATCGATAGTTTGCAGAACATCATTCCAAAAAATTAAAATCATCAAATGTGAAACTATTTAAAAGTTCTGAGGCCGTAGCCACTTTATCGTGGTCGTGCCTTCTCTCTATAAGAGACAAGTAATAAAGCTCTAGTTGCCTTTGCTCTTGCAGACCACCTTGTGTTGGACAGATCTTTGAGTGTGTGTTGTTTTTCCTTTCTTGAAAATACTTCATCTTCTTAATTTTCCGAGAGAAATTTCGTTTTATAAGTTTCCTCCTCGGCTTCCTCCGTATTATTGGTTGCTCAATCACTAATTTCAGCGTTTTCTGTTTTTGTAGTAAACTTATCTAAAGATTCTATAGACTCGAACTAAGCGCTAGGTGTAGAATTCAACGATGGTGCAGATATGAGAAAAACACGCAAACATTCATTTTCTGATTCTGTGTATTGTAAACCAAGTGTTGTACATGTGTAAAGTATTATCACAGGGGCCCGCCGCATTAGGGCCCGTCGGTGCTACGCACCGATTGCATCTACGTTAAATACGCCTCTGTATGTCATTGGGGTTGAACCTCCAAAACCACTTGGCTACGCCCATGATGGTAATAATAAAGTTTAGGATGTGATATTACCTAGTGTTATATTTTGGAAATGCTTTTAACTGATTTTTTCCACGTGTATTTTGTCTTCTTTTATTTTTACCGTGAAAATTTAAGTTATGATGTTTTAGTGGCGCGTTGTTTTCGAAGTACGTTGTTATGTAACTGTGATGTTTACGACGCATTGTTTAGTTGCACGTTGTTATGTCATAGAACAGGGCTGTCCAACCAGTCGATCGCGATCTACCGGTCGATTGCAGCGTGATTTTGCGTCGATCTTTAGACCCTCACGCTTCTATGTACTTACTTTTAAAACATTTCGATAAATATAAGGCCGAGGCCGCACTACCGTTTTTTTCCCGCGAGCGGTAACAGTTATAACCACGAAAGCGCTCGAGAAACACACAGTATGCTATGGGAAAAATCAGTAGCGGGAAAAAACCGCAAGTGAGGCCGCTTGCATTAGCTTTATTAACAAAATCACGTGATTGAAAACCGCGGGGGTTTAACCGTAGTGCGGCCTAGGCCTAAAGTAAAAATTAAAACACGTTTCTCGGTAGCCTACGTTCAAATGTTGCTTCCTAGACCTGAAGCCGGCCGCACCCAGTACAACAGCTTCCGTTGACTGCCAATGCGCAAGAAAAACGAAAATGGGTAGCTATTATAGGCGTATAATTTATTGACGTATAACTAAATATGTGCCCGAAACTTACATATTCCCGCCTATCAAACTTGGCGGATGCGCATACGCTTAAATATCCGTACAAAGGTCTATTAGTGGTCTATTAGTGATATTTTTTTTTCCTTGGCGCTACAGCCCTCTGTGGGCCTTGGCCGGCTTTACAACGTCCCTCCATATCCTTCTGTCCTGTACTGTGTGGGGCCATTGCCGCACCTCGAGTACGTTCAAGTCTTTAATAACGTCGTCTCTCCATCGTATTCGTGGCCTGCTTCTCGATCTCTTTTCGGCAGGCAAACATAGCGTCAGAGCTTTTGGGGTTCGGTCGTCGTTCATTCGCATGATGTGCCCGAACCACCTTAGCCTCTGCGAGTTCACATGCCTCACAATCTCTCTTCCCTCGAGTATTCCATCTATTTCTGCGTTGGTTCTTATTCTCCATCCTTCTTCTTCCTGTATCCCTCCATTTTGATATTTCTTTCGCATACTCTTAAAGCTTCCTCATCAGTTTTGCATAGTGTCCATGTTTCCCCCGCATACATGATTATTGGACGGATTAGTGTTTTGTACACTTTCAGTTTAGCTTTTCTGCTCAGTAGTTTGGATCCTAGCAGTTTTCTGTTGGCAAAGTATGCTTTCCTCCCTAACATAATTCTGTTAGCGATTTCCTCACTCATCTTATTTTTGCTCGTTAACTTAGCCCCTAGGTAGGTAAACTCGGTCACTTCCTCGTAGTTTCTACCATTTACTTGAATTGGTCTTAAATCTGTCACTTGCTCCCTACCACATCTCATGTACTTTGTTTTATTTTCGTTTATCAGTCCGCATGGTTCAGATTTTTGTTCAAGTCTCGCTGTTATTTCTTTTAGGTGCTCCCTACCTCTTGATGCGATGTATATATCGTCAGCGTATGCTCTCACTTGCGCTGCTCTAGTTTTTAGGGTACCTGTTACGTTCAGCTCTCTGATTACTGTCTCCAGCAGTAGGTTGAACAACATTGCAGATAAGTCTTACTCCCGTTCCTATTGCAAAGTCGCCCGTGAGCTTGGAGTCTATTAGGATTTGCGCACTTGACTCAGTTAGTGATTAGATAAATATTAGTGATATTTATCCGTACAAAAAAGAACGAAAAATGGGAGAGAACATGCTCTCGGCTCAACACATATCTAGGTGGAAGAAAAAGCACAGAAAGTTGGAAAATACTAAAGAACATGAGACGGGAAAGGAACAATGACTGATCACTATTTCGAAAAATTACTGACAGAAGATGGAAATGAGTTCAAAATTACTGATAATAGCACAAATATAACCACTCAAGGATCTCCAGTAAGAATATCTGTATCAGAAGTAAAAAAATCAGTTAAGGCACTAAAAAATGGAAGAGCGGCAGGACCAGGAAATATTCCTGGAGAACTTATTCAACATGGGACAGAAAAACTAACCCAGATGCTCACAATTTTATTCCAAAAATGTATAAATAAATCAGAAGTACCAAAGGAGTGGAAGTTGTCATACATATCAGTAATCCATAAGAAAGGGGATAAAAATAAATGCGAACAAAACTATAGAGGAATATCCGTAACCAACACCATAAGCAGGATATATGGAAGAATACTCAAAACAAGATAGAAGATAAATACAATGGAGGCAGAAGAGCAGGCTGGATTCAGAGCAGGAAGATCCACCATTGACCACCTATTTGTGTTAACTCAAATCGTAGAAAAGAAAATCACATATAACCAGGAAGTTGATTAGCTATTTGTGGACCTTAAAAAGCCTATGACAGCATTCCTCTAGAAAAATTATGGAAAGCTGTACAACATACTAACATAAATGCTTAAATAATAAAAGCAATCAAATCACTGTTTAATGGTGCAAGAACACAAATAAAAATATTAAATAACGTAACAACCGGGTTCACAGTAACAAAGGGGCTCAGACAGGGATGTTGTATATCGCCAACACTGTTCAAGGTCTATCTAGAAAGCGCATTAACAAGATGGAAGAGAAAATGCGAAGCAATGGGCATACCTGTGGATGATACATCAACAATCTATACTTTGGCATTTGCGGATGAACAGGTGGTGATTGCACAAGACATTGATGACATTGAATATATGACACGAAAACTAATTGAAGAGTATGACAGGTGGGGTCTAGACGTTAACATACAGAAAACAGAATACATATGTATAGGAGGAGAACAACAAGATCTGCTTATCTGAGACAAACAGAATATCAAACACTGCAGCTCGTACAAATACCTAGGCGTAAAAATATCGAAAGAAGGAAGTCTGGACGAAGCAATAGCCGAAAGAAACCTTCAAGGCAGGAGGGCTGTGTCCATGTAAAACGGCATACTATGGGATAAACACATTACAAAGGAAAACAAACAGAATATACAACGCAATAATTAAAAGTATAGTAACCTACGGTAGTGAAGTGTGGCCTATAAAGGATAGAGCAGAGAAATCCCTAAAAGCCACAGAGATGGATTACTGGAGAAGAGCGGCAGGAAAGTCTAGATTAGAAAGGATAATGGAAATAATGGAAGTAAAGCACGACATAGGGGATGACATAAGAACTGGACAACTCAGATGGTACGGTCATGTACAGAGAATGGACCAAGACCAACTCCCGAAGAAAGTATTACACTGGACACCGAAGGGAAGAAGAAGGAGAGGAAGACCCCGGAAAAGCTGGAGGGAGGGTATAGACGGAGAGATCCGGACGAGAGGATTGGAGGAAGAAGCTTGGAAAAACCGAGACGGTTGTAGATTAGGAATCGGAAGACGGATAACGTTGTAACCCGATGCATATATATATAAATATATATATATATATATATATATATATATATATATATATATATATATATATATATATATATACAAGGTGGGGCACATACAGTGTTACAGAGCAATAACAGTCAAACTATTGATTATATTCAAAAAAGTTTCAGACAAATGTTTTAGGGATCGAGAGGGCCGTCATTCTGGACCATTCTATTTTTTTATCGGTGGAGGCGCTGAAGCTACGTCAAGGTCACATCCACTTTTTTAAATGGAATCATGTATTTTTTTTTCGATAATATTATTGCTGATTTTAAGACGAATTCAACGACCTGCAACACAAGGTCATTCTAGTCGTACAAAGTATGAAAATAGTCGAAAATATCGAAAAATATCGGAATAATCACTTTCAAAGGATCGACTAACCTTGGTTTTCTGTTGACATATCAGTTATTCACAGTTTACCTTCTAATGTGAGAACATTGAATCGCGAAAATGAATGAATTTCAAGAACCTTTTGATATGTTGATGGTGTTGGGCGAATGCCGTAAAAATTACAGAAACGCCCGAGATTTATATGCGGCTCCTTATCCGAATAGGCGACAAAAAATCGCACATGGCTTTTAAGCGTTTAGCTGACAATTTCTGTCGCTTCGGTACAGTGAAACAAGCACGAGTGAAACGTCCACCGATTACTAATGAAAATATTCCGGATGCTATGTTAGCTTTTGTTATCACTAAATCCACATTCGAGCAGCAGGAAAATGGAAAGAGAGAGTGGAATTAGTCGGCGATCTGTGTTAAGGATCTTGCATAAAAACAAGTTCCATCCATATCGTATGTCATTACACCAGGAATTGTACGGCAATGACTTCCTAAATCGCGTTAATTTCTGTAATTGGATTCGTATAAAAATGCGCACAGATGTTTCATTTTTGAGTCACGTGCTTTTTTCTGACGAATCTAACTTCAGAAATACGGGAAATGTGAATAGGCATAACATGTATTACTGGGCAAATGAGAATCCTCGATGGATGAGAGATGTACCATTTCAACAATTGGTGCGGCATTGTCAGCGATCACGTCATTGGTCCATATTTTTTTGAAGGTTGCTTGACTGGGCAAGTTTACGCAAACTTTCTGCAAAACGTACTGCCTGAATTACTAGAAGAACCTGTATGACCCTGTGCCCTTGTATGTTCGCATGAACATGTGGATGCAACACGACGGTGCACCACCCCATTATGCTTTGTGTTCAAGACAAGTGATGAATGAGATTTTTGGCGAAAAGTGGTTAGGACGAGGCGGTCCTGTAGCTTGGCCACCTCGATCGCCAGATCTAACATCACCCGATTACTTTTTATGGGGGTTTACCATAGATCGTGTAATGGCGGTAGCACCTACCACGCCAGATGGCATGAAGGAAAGAATCCGCCGAGCTTGTACCGAAATTACACCACAAATGTTGGCTAAAGTTAGACGGTCTTTTCACCAGCGGATTAACAAGTGTTTACAAGTCGAGGGTCACCACATCGAGCATCTTCTGTAGGTAGACCGAAACCAAGGTTAGTCGATCCTTTGAAAGTGATCAACGACCTGCAACACAAGGTCATTCTAGTCATGCAAAGTATGAAAATAGTCGAAAATATCGAAAAATATCGGAATATATTTTTCGATATTTTCGACTATTTTCATACTTTGCATGACTAGAATGACCTTGTGTTGCAGGTCGTTGAATTCGTCTTAAAATCGGCAATAATATTATCGAAAAAAAAATACATGATTCCATTTAAAAAAGTGGAGGTGACCTTGACGTAGCTTCAGCGCCTCCACCGATAAAAAAATAGAGCGGTCCAGTATGACGGCCCTCTCGATCCCTAACCCCACCATGTGCCCCACCCTGTATATATCCCGATGGTATTTGATGATTGTACAGTAAAAGAAGAAATACTTACTTAAGTTCCTATGCACGGAAGGACGAGAGGGGAAGACAAATTTAGAGTTTTTAATGAATTTGTGAAAGAAACGACGTTTCCTATTTTTAAATTGTTTTCGATTACGACGGATGGTGCCTATATATGACCGGTTGCAAACGATCGTTGCTTTATGCCACCAAGATGATAATTATCCACAATTTTTAGTATACCACTGCATTATCCACCAACTAGTTTTATGCTCAAAGGGACTTAATACACACAGTGTTATGGAATCTGTCTTTAAAATAGTCAATTCTATACGTGGCAGTGCCCTTCAAAGACGTTTGTTTAGATTAGAAAATAAGAATAATGATAACGAACTTTTGCTGCATACTAATGTGTGTTGGCTCAGTAGAAGTCGATTTCTCATGCTGTTTAGAGTTATTACCAGATTAGCAGTTTCTTCTCTAAAAGAGGTGACAGTTACCCACAGTTAATAAACAACGAGTGGTTATTTGATATGTCATTCTTGGCAGACATTAGTTCAAAATTAAGCTTTTAAAAAATTAATACCGATTTTCCTATTAGGTTATTTTTACATGAAAAACAGCTTTTAAATGGCGATATTTTACGCATTTTCTCAAAATTTTCTGGGGGTGCACTCCATGATCCCAGACCTCCGGTGGCCTGCTACGCGTTTTGGTCGTTCTTGTCAAGAGAGCTTTAGAAGCTTTTTGCAGCCAAGGTAGCAATATAAATTTGGCTATTCCTAGAACTGCCCTTGAGACTCCGACCGTAAGGGGTGCCGAAACGTTTGAATAAGTGAGCGATTATTAACACAGCATGTGTTAATAATTTAAGAATAAACCCAAACCGACGTTATGAAATGATACTTTTGCTGTCTTTAGCAGTTACTAATATATTGTTTTTGCAAGATGTTATTGATAATTGATTTCTTTAAAATACCTCTTTTACTACTTGTTCTAAATGTTTCAATTTTTTCGCGTTCGCTTTCTGTCAATTTTGACGCATGCACATGGAGAACGAAGGGGATAATTTAACTTTCTTTCTCGCACGCAACTTGGACACACTTGCAAGTTGGTTATTCCTCCTCCATTTATATAACTGCTCTAAGGATATGATGGCATAGAACCGTTTTATAAGGTGGCTAAGTTAACATCAAACTACGAAAATGTAAATGTTAAAATCTAATGAGGAACTACTCAATAATGTTTATTGAACTGACCTTGCAAAATTGTTACTTTCCGCCGCCGTCAGATGATACAAAAATCTCGTTGGAACATATTTGAAATTATTAATTGATAAATTGATCATATTTAAATGAAACATTGTATTATAACTTACTTAAAACTACAGAAACACTGAATGAGTACTTGAACTTAAAGTCTTCAAGAAATTTTACTAAATAACGTTAAAAAAGCTTTAAATGTTTACTCCACTCACTTATCAATAACTATAATAACAAAAATATTAAAAGCAGCCAATCATAGTTCGTTTTTTAACGTCATGACAACGTTATAAATATTATAAGAAATACATTAATTAAATGAGAGATTATTTATGTTTGTGCAATAATTCGTTTTTATTATTCCTTGTTTGTTTTGAAGCCAAACTCCTTGGATATTAAATTTTGTAAAAACAATTTCAAAGTGGGGTCAAGTTTATTTAGATCATTTCAATTATTCAAGTTATTTGTGAAATTTCTAATATCTATTTTAGACAAAATATTGATTAGCATAAACAAAATTATTTATTCAATAAGCAAATTTAAAAGAGAAACATTATTATATTTCTCTTACAAATTGTGAATCGAAATGTAACGCATTTCGGGATTGAAGTTAAAAGTTTTGTAATAAATTTGTTGATCAGGCTTTGATTTTTAACATAAGCACAAATCCGAAAACATCATTGGATAGGTATTATTAAATTAGTCCATATTATTGTTTAATGCAACCTTTAGATTAGAGATTTCCAACCTTTTTTTCTACTTTTCCGATTCTTTTGACAATTTTTCTCAATAAACATTCACTTTTTTTAATAAATAGCAGCACGTATCAAGTTTCAGTTGGAAGGACAACCGAGTAACTAACTTAAAAATATAAACATATCCCTATTTTATTGAACAATTTTACTGGCCAATAATATTTGTAATTATAATTTGAATAAAAAAAATAATGCGATGGTTATTGTTGATGATTTTTCATATTTTATATGAGGCGTAAAATTTATTTGTAATTAAAAATCAGCTGTCATGGTTTGCACCAAATTAATAATAAAGTTGAAAGTAGGAGATTATCAATACGATATCTTTGAATCTGCCAATAGCTGGAATTACACTAATATCTTCTGTTACTCTTTGGCACACTTTGCTTAAGATGCGTTGTGTGAGCCGTTCGGTACGTCAAAGCAAATAACGGGAACGGTCAAGAGCAACTTTTGTCAATTACACTAATATCTTCTAACAGAAGATATTAGTGTAATTCCAGCTATTGGCAGTTTCGAAGATAACGTAATACTAATCTCCTACTTTCAACTTTTTTTATTAATTTGGTTCAAACCATGACTGCTGATTTTTAACTTTGTTATTTCTTCTGTAAATTAATTTGCTAAGCACAATCCATGGTGGCCTTGCGATACGAATTCCAAAACCGGAATCTATTGTTTGTTTATTAATTTACGCTATCTGTCAGTTTCCCTTCAGATAAGAATTCCCGTTGGATTAGGAGCCGACAAGATTTCCTTATCCTAGACTCTAAGGTAGTAATTACACAAATTCTACTTATATTCTTTACTCTTTTATAATACCTGTTGGCCTTCAGCCCCTGACAAAAGTTGGTCTTCACTGAAGTTGGTTCCCGTTACTTGTTTTGACGTAGCGCAGGGGTCTGCAACGCGCGGCCCTCGGGCAAGTTTTTGTGCGGCCCTCCAAGCAACATAATTTTTTCTGTATGAACCATCGAAAATTTCGACAATTTTAATTAAATTAACGAAATAGATGCAGAATTTGAAGATGTTGTGTGCTTTTCTGAATTAATTAGTCGTGTCGTGGAAGAGTTTTGAAAAGATTTTTCGAGTTGAAAGACGAGATTGAAATGTTTTTGATAGAAAAAGGAAACAATATACCAGAGTTATCGAATTTTAAATGGATAAGCAAGTTAGCTTTTCTTGTTGACATTACAACTTAACTCAATTAAATATAACACTGCAAGGCACAGGAAAGTTAATCAATGAGTTATTTACGGAAATTAAGTTTTCAGCTTAAAATTGTTAAAATATTTTTTTTCCAAAAAATGTTTATTTAACAACTTGAAAATAATAATTATTCTCATTTACCTACTTTGTAATCGGTTTTAACTAACAATGACAAAGAATGCCCTTCAAATAATATTTATATTGATTCACTAAAAATATTGGACGAAATTTTTCGTTATCGCGTTCAAGATTTTTATGCAAAAGAAATTGATATAATATTTGAAATTCCTATAAGATTTGATAAAAGCAAAAGAAAATTTACAACTAGAGTTTATTGACTAACAATCTATGTATATTTTGAATGTAGATTTTGTAGCTAGGGCGAAAAGTTGCAAATATGAGTCGAGAGCGAAGTTGTGTGCGCGAATGAAGTATGCGCTCGAAACGAGAATTGACAATTTCGCCCGTGCTACAAACAATATTTTTTATCACGCGTGCGAGGGGATCCATCTTACAAGTTTGGGATCCAGGTGCCATAAAAAAAATGGAATCAAAAATGAAGAATTTGCTTTTTCAATTGTCTCTGGTGGTTCGTCACACTCACTTTAAAACGTTTTATTTAATATTTATTTTTACTTTGTTACGAACATTTCACGTTTGCTTTTGAATACCGAGGACTTGATTGTAATCATTTTATTTTTATTTATTTGTTTATTTTAATGTAACCTAGCAATATTGAATATTCGCGTGCGTTGTTCAAATTATTTAAAATAAAACTAATATTTTACATTTATCGCACTAAAAACCGTACACCAAGATAGTAATATTGTGCATGGGTGATAAAAAAATAATTTTGATGGAAATAATTTAATTTCTTTTTATTTACTTTCTATCAGATAATAAATTTTCTAATTTAAAAAATTTTGCGAAACCAATGACGCAAGCATTTCTTCGAGCACTTATTTATGCGAACAAACTTTTTCAAGAATGAATTTAATAAAATAAAAATATAGAACGTGGTTGACCGATGAAAATTTGCAAAACATTTTGTGAATCTCAGTATCTAAAACCCAACCCGATATACAAGAATTATCCAAAAACATTCAAGAACAAAAATCGCATTAAAATACTAATTTTATTTTTGTTTGAATAAAATAAATTGTTTTTTGAATATTTGGAGTTTTATTTTCTTTTATAAAAAAATGTCACTCTTTTTTCTCTTCACAATTGTTGTTCTCCGATGTTATTATAGCATGTAAATAAAATTGTTACTGTTTTTTTCATTTTTATATTGATTCTTAATAATATTTATATTCGATTAAAAAAAAACTATTTAAGCTACATATTACATTTAAAAACATCTGACTGTGCGGCCCGCTTAAAATTTGTTTTTTTTTAATGGCGCGCCGTCAGAAAAAGGTTGCCGACCCCTGACGTAGCGAATGGCTCACACAACGCATCTTGAGCAAAGTGTGTCAAAGAGTAACCGAAGACATCAGTGTAATTCCAGCTATTGATAATCTCCTACTTTCAATTTTTTTATTCGTAATAATTCTGTAAGATTTAATCGCATTCTCGTTTTTCTTATTGAAATTGTTAATGTGATATGAGTTTCAAATATCTTTAAAATTCCAAAATTAGACATAAAATATGTACATACTACAATACGCTGACTACACTGCACATTTCCCACTACAACTTCCTAAAAAGTACCTTCGACCTTCTCCAGAATCTCACCAACAAAACTTTTACATGGTTACATTACTTAACACTTACACTTAACTTGTGGATATCAAATCCCTCCAAATGCCAACTCCTCATTCCAAACCACAATATTTCCATCACATCCGCACAGGAATTACTATCGACTCTAAGCATAAATTCATAATGGACGAAAAATTTTACGTAAGTCCAGATCATCAAACGGTGCGAACATTTTACAGCCTTAACATATGGCAATCAGGGTATTTCAACAAAGACCGCGGCAAAAATATATTAATCCATCTGTAAACTAATACTTGACTACGGGCACCTACTAACTACTATTAACAAAGCTTGAGGTCCCTGAGGTCCCTGAACGAACCGCATTACGACTCATCACCAAACTTAGATATATCAACAATCCTCTCCACAACCCCTCTAATGAACTCTTCTATAGAAAAAAAGTCCCACCAATTGCAGACAGGCATGGCAGACTTACAAAGGATTTTAAAGACATCCCCGTGACGTATAACATCATTGACGAACTTGGTTTAAAACGAGAAACTATACATTCAAACAGAAAATATCCCGCCAGAACCCTTCTCGAATTTTTAAACGTCGACTGTTCCGCATTTTTTTAAAATACTTTTTTGTCTTATATGTTTATTCCGGATAGTCCACAGGTCGATAGCCAATTGTCGTATTTTTTTATCATAAGTACAGCAAAAAATATATTTTTTTATTATTATTATAGACCTAACTACTTATTTAAAAATCGAATGTATCTTCCAAATTCTCTTTTGATTTAATTAACTCTTTTAGCTGCGAAACATAAATATTGGTTGTCTCTTTCAAATGGATTTATTATCCAAGGATGGATCTAATCTTCCTCAATCTTATTTATATGACGGATGTAGATATTTAATTTTAGTTGTTTCAAGTGGTTTGTGTAGATTGATCATTATTTATCTAATGCTTATCATACAGGAATTTGCACCAAATATTCAGTATCGAATTATCGCAGATCAGTACGATTTAAAGTGGAAATAAATAAATCAATTTTGGAGCGATAATTGCGCAAAAAGGCGATCATTCCAAGCCTTAGTATTTTTGTGTGATTGTGTTTATTGATTTAACCCTTCATGCGGTAGGTTGGGTGTAGTACAGACTAGAATAAATTGGTCGGTATTTTAGAGATTTATCGTTATAACAGGCTGTAGGTCTGAGTAGCTGCGTGGAGAGTGCTAAGCAAATGCCGATTGTCAGGGCACAGTCGACCGTCACCCCGCGAATTATTTGTGCCCATTATTATGAAAGTGGTCTAAGTCAAAATTAAAAATAGTTTAGCAGTTATTTCGCACAGCATTATTTTAAACTAAATTTATTCAATGTAATTTTTACGATATCGTCAATAATGAACCATTAGGTAAAGGTTGTAATTTCAAAAATATATGAAATTCATTTAGTGTTAATAATGTGATGGGAAATAACTGATGAACTAATTTTTTGTTTAATTTTGACTTAGACCACTTTCATAATTATGGGCACATTTAGACGAGGTCAAAGGTGTGAGCGGATGAGTTACACCCACCTTAAGCTCCGTGTAACAAATTTTGAGCTAGCATTTGTAGCGACCACAGGCCGCTGAAAATAAATCCTTACAAGTATGGATTGAAGATTAAGAAAAATCCCACTAAGAATTCAGAAATTCCACAGTGGGTATTTTACAATGGGGTTTATTTTATAATCCCGCGAACGATGTATAAATTTTACGACAAGATTATAGAAACAATACCCCACGAACGATTCCTCATACCTAGAAGAGGATAAAAATACGGTCATCAGAGAAAAACAAACTAGTCAGGGAAAGACAGTCAGGTCGTACGAAGAAAATAAAAATAGAATATTCAGTCTTTTAGACGAAGCCGAGGTCAGTTCTTCTGGCGATTCCGATAGTGAAATCGAAATCGATAACGTTAGTTAAAGAAGCTGTGGAAGTTATACAGAGCAGGACATGGACGTCCAAGGAGAAGGGTCGAAGGTTGAATCGGAGGAAAATGAGAGTGAAGATAACAGAAGATGTTTGTTGGGGAAGAATGGCACAAAGCGGTCTACTGGAAAGTGGTTAACCGGAAAGGTCGTACTAGGTCAAATAATATTGTAAGAGGAAAGCAAGGCGTGAAAGCTATTGGACGAAATGCAAAGACAGCGGTTGAGTGTTGGAAACTGTTGGTTACTGATGACATTTTGCAAGAAATAATGAATCACATGAACGTTCAAATATGTCTGAGTCGAGCAGCATGTCAAAATAGTCACAAAAGGAAATACGAGATGGCTGTTATGACAACATCAGAATAAACCATTTCATAGTTGAAATTTTTTGTGCGCAATGTGTCAATTTCCGCTATGTTATACGTCAAAACATGCCCGAACTTTTTGACGTATAACTAAATATGTGCATGAAACTTTCATATTCCCGCCTTTCAAACTTGGCGGATGCACATGCGCTTAACTAAAAGGTCCATTGAAAGCTTTTATTGGTCTGTTGTTCCTGGCTAGGCGTTTCAAATCGAATCATCTTTTGAAAGATTTATGGAGAAGTGATGGAACAGGTATCAAGATTTTTATGACTACCATGACTTTCAATTTGATCAAATGAAATTTCAATTTATTCAGAATTGCTTACGATTCGAGACAAGGCCACACGTGAAGAACGAAAAAAGTTGACAATAGACCTTTTTACGGTTAGTTAAGCGCATCCACCAAGTTTGAAAGGCGGGAATATGAAAGTTTCGGGCAAATAATAAGGTTATACGTCAAAAAGTTCGGGCAAAACATGTCGGAAATTGACACATGTGCACAACAAAAATTTCAACTATGAAAACGTCTATTTTGCTGCTGTTCGTTCTGTTTTTGGGAAGTTTGTAGAATGTTGCAAGGCAACATATACCCATCTGAGTATATGACTATTGACGAACAACTTCCATCATTTCGCGGCCGTTGCAGTTTTTGTCAATATATTCCAAACAAACCTAGCAAATATGGTTTGAAAATATATGCTTTAGTAGATGCGAAGACATTTTACATTACCAATCTAGAAATTTACCCGGAAAAACAGCCACTGTACGAACTCAATTTCTAAGGGCAATCGCAATGTCACCTTTGATAATTGGTTTACTAGTTATCCGTTGTTATTACACTTGCCGAAGAAATATTTTTTAACGAGCACAGGGACTGTTCGTAAAAATAAGGTGGAAATTCCAAAGAAAATACCCGAAAACCGTAATAGAGATATTTCACATTTGGTTTTCAAAAGGATACTTCTTTAGCATTCCATGTGCCAAAGAAAAATAAGGTAGTGTTGCTGATGGCGACATTACATCACGATGACACTACAAGTTCCAAGAAAAAGCCAGAAATGATTACCTTCTATAACCAGACTAAGGGGGTGTGGATATTGTGGATCAGATGTGTGGCAATTGTGATGTATCGCATAATACGAAAACGAATGGCCAATGGTAATTTTGAATATGTCTACTATAAACAGCATGGTAATATAGAAGGCCAATAATAACTCCTTAATATTACGTCGAAATTTCCTCAGGGACTTGGGAATGGAATTAGTTTCAGAGCATTTATAGAAAGAGCATTTAGGAAAAAAAATCATTTACCAAAAGAACTTCGTAAAAGGATCCAGGGTTCATGTCGGTGAATTCTCAAACGAACCACCACGAAAAGTGCCAGGATCTGCCAGAAGATATGAAATATGTCCCACTAAAAAAGATCGCAAAACTAAATCCAATTGTTACCAATGCAATCGTTACATATGTATGGAGCATGCTATTTTCATATGTGAAAAGTGTAGCAAATCTAAAGCCGAGTCTGGTTAGTTACATGCCATAAAAAAATTATTTTTAATTTGTTTTGTGTTATTAGTAGAAAAAATTATGTTTTTTGATTCCTTCAATACAGTGTTTCCCAAACTTTCGATTCACGTGTACCCCTTTGAAATATTTTTTAACACTTCGTACCCCTTTGTAGAAAATTTCTGAGATATACTGGGTGTCCCATTTTAATCCGCCAGTAGCGATAATTCTGAAACATTGCATTGAATCAAAAAGTGTTCCAAATGAAAAGTTAATGGTTCTGAGGGGGACATCTGATGCCGTAGACTTTGCCCCCCCAGCCCCCCAAGGGGGGCGGGAACAGGGGGCAACTTTAAAATCTTAAATGGAAACCCCTATTTTTTATTGCAGATTCTGATAGAGGGTTAAAAAGTATGTAAGTTTTATCCGTAACATTTTTTTTATTGGTCGAGAGATGGCGCTGCAAATGTAAAAATTAGGTTTTTTGTCAATTAAATTGCGAAAATCGTCACGTAATTAACTGTTATTATTACTTAAGACTTACTCACAACCTTACAAGGTTGTTTTTTTCTCAGCCTGCTCAAATACTACCCCCGCCCCCCCTACAAAGACGTAAAGTACTCAAAAATAGCGATTGAGTACTTATTTTTCAAATTAAATAATGGTAAAATAATTCAAAAAAGAATGTCATTTTTTTTTCAAACAGTGTTTGACCGGGCCCCCCACATAGCAGATCGACCGCGACCGTTTATTCTTCCACCGAGTCCTGTTCTCCGACGAGTGCACTTTCCAGAATACGGGATTCGTCAACATCCACAATGCCCATTATTGGAGTGCTGAAAACCCCCACTGGGTTCGACAAGTGAACGCACAGCAGCGATGGAGTGTCAACGTGTGGTGTGGACTTCTCGGCTCGCAGATAATCGGACCATTCTTCTTCGACAGGACGTTAAATGGCGCGAGGTACCTGGAATTTCTCCAGAACGATCTTACTCTGCTGCTAGAAGAAGTCGATTTGCGTACCCGGAGGACGATGTGGTTCCAGCAGGACGGTGCCCCACCACACTATGCTCGTGCGGTTCGACAACAATTGGGTGAGCTGTTTCCAGCGCAATGGATTGGTCGCGGAGGACCTATTGTTTGGCCACCCCGATCTCCGGACTTGACTATGTGGGGGGCCCGGTCAAACACTGTTTGAAAAAAAATGACATTCTTTTTTGAATTATATTACCATTATTTAATTTGAAAAATAAGTACTCAATCGCTATTTTTGAGTACTTTACGTCTTTGTTGGGGGGGGGGCGGGGGTAGTATTTGAGCAGGCTGAGAAAAAAACAACCTTGTAAGGTTGTGAGTAAGTCTTAAGTAATAATAACAGTTAATTACGTGACGATTTTCGCAATTTAATTGACAAAAAACCTAATTTTTACATTTGCAGCGCCATCTCTCGACCAATTAAAAAAATGTTTCGGATAAAACTTACATACTTTTTAACCCTCTATCAGAATCTGCAATAAAAAATAGGGGTTGCCATTTAAGATTTTAAAGTTGCCCCCTGTTCCCGCCCCCCTTGGGGGGCTGGGGGGGGCAAAGTCTACGGCATCGGATGTCCCCCTCAGAACCATTAACTTTTCATTTGGAACACTTTTTGATTCAATGCAATGTTTCAGAATTATCGCTACTGGCGGATTAAAATGGGACACCCAGTATTATTAAAAACAAAAACTGTACCGATCTTTTTTAAGTAATATACAGTCTCCAGATTGGGGTTTCAAAGATAAAAATATAGTTATTTATTAAAATTAAGGTGTAACGAGATTTAAATTTGCGAGTTAAACCTTAATTTTATTCTCTAGTGTAGTACAAACTTTTATTTAATTTTGCTTTTCATTAAAAAAATTAAATCCGCCCTTCATTGCATTGTTGTCATGACAGCGATAAAATTGTTGATTGGTACGTCAAAATTTTGTTGAGATTATTGTGTTTAATTAATTTGTATTTTATTAAACATAAATGGATACATCCTAAGAATTATTGTTAGATGGTGACGCAATTGCGGAAAGATAACTCACGCGGAAATCAAGACATTTCTACAAAAAATGTGTAATAAGTTTTATGATTGGAGATCAAAAAAGAACATCAGCGAAGTCAGCATTTAGGATTGTGTTTATGGAGCCCGTAAGTGAATTATTTTGATGCGTTGATGCTTCTTTATTTCAGTAGTGAAATAAAATTTTTATTTCATTAGTGAATAAACCACTGGTTTTTTTTTTATTGATCCGCATCTAAGGAATTAAACGTGACTTTTTAAGGCAAAATCGAATAAAAATTATTACAAATATTAGGAAAAATGCTATTCCTAATGAGTTCACTTTAAGGCTGTTTCTGCTTGTCTTTATATGCGTAAAAACAATCTGCAATCATTTGATCGTGTGCAGTTAGTAAAATAATTATACGCATATAAAGACAATCAGAAACTGCCTTAAAGTGAAAGAATAGTATTTTTCCTAATATTTCTAATAATTTTTATTCGATTTTGCCTTAAAAAGTCACGCGTCTTGTCTATTTAACCTTTAATTTTGGTTCACTAGTTCTTTATTTCACTAGTAAAATAAATTTTTTATTTCATTAGTGAATAAACCATTGTTTTTTTTTGGATTGATCCGCATCTAACGAATTAAACGTGACTTTTTAGGGCAAAATCGAATAAAACGCGTACCCTTAGGGGTACGCGTACCACACTTTGGGAAACACTGCTTTAAAAAATATAGAAAACCTGAAAAAAAAATTAACCTTTAATTTTGGTTCGCTAGTTCTTTTTATTTCTTTTTATCTTCTTATTTCATTAGCAAATAAACCACTGTTTTTTTTTTATTGATTACCGCATCCAAGGAATTAAACGTGACTTTTTCAGGCAAAGTCGAATAAAAATTATTACAAATATTAGGAAAAATGCTAGACTTTAAGTGTTCACTTTAAGGCAGTTTCTGCTTGTCCTTATATGCGTTAAAACAATGGGCAATCATTTTATCGCTAGCAGTTAGTAAAATAATCTATTGGTTCTATTGTATTAATTAATTATCAAGGATGAAGATGAGACAATTTTGTCATGGATGAGATAGATTCACAGCAAATCCATATTATTCTAACACTTTATAAAAAGTAATGTTTTCTTGGACCATTTTTGATGTAATTTAAATATTGTTTTTTTGCTTCTTATATCCACTTTGGCACACACAAAGTGAAAATTTTGAAACAACGTTTCGTGCCCCTTTCAAACCATACGCGTACCCCTTGGGGTACGCGTACCATCGTATGGGGGTTAAAAACCCCCTCCCAAATATCCAAAATATTAAATAAATCCCTTAAATATTATATTGAAATAATGAGAGACGAGGAGAGACGACTCTCTTCGAGAGAGCATGGTAAATGTGGAGCTTATGGATCTTATGTGTCAGTTTTAAAAAGTAAATTGGCGCATTTCTGTTATTGTATTTTGACATTGTATTTTGATAATTAATGGATGAATACAATAATGTATGATCTTATTCAACACCTAAATATTTAGATATTTAAAATCATTTTTTTGATATTTAAATAATTGTTTTAAATTTGGAACTTTTATTGTATATTATTAAATTAATATATTTTGTATGGTTATTCAAACAAATTGTACAGATATGAACTATTGTCCTGATGCGAGAAATTATCTCGTTTATAGAATATCAGTTTCCACATTTTTATATTTCATTCCGTCTTATTTTTTTGTCGTGTTATCGTACATTTACCTAGGCAGTAAACTAACTTGATAACACGAAATACAATGTAAACAACTAATGAGATAAACAGAAAAACGTCTAGAAGATAGTATTGGTATAAAGGCATATCTACAAATGGACTTCTTAAATGTTTCGCTCCTTTATGACGAATAACATGCTCTGTCCAAAAAATTACTTTCTCCATTCCCGTCATGGGTTGGTCTTTTGATAACTTTGCTAATTCCGATATTTTTGATTTATATCTGCAACAAGAAAATAATTATACATGGTGAACCATTTAACGTGAAATGCATTGATTTCGAGGGGCTGAAAAACTTCCTTGACCAAAATTAATTTTTCACCGTTGTATACGCCCTTCGAAATCAATCAAATCATTTCTTGACATTTTTTTACGCTAAGCACAACGAAGTTATATAGGGTGATTACAATAAATGGTCCACCCTGTATATGAGTACTATTATTACCAAATTACAAATTCACAAGATCTTTACTAGTTTATCATAAATGGATTAGGTTCAATATACTTACTTTGGATTAGCAATAACTTCATTGATAACGTTTTTAAATATTTTTTTTGTTAAGTTATTCTTATCAACCCTTTTCCCTATGCCAATATCTTCAACCATTCTTCCATTAAATGGCTGATCAGCGAAAAACGGCATAGCGACAACAGGAATATTAGTATAAAGAGCTTCTTCTAATGATTGTAGTCCACACTGAGAAATAAAAGCTTTGACGTTGGGATGTCCTGCAAAAGTTATTACAAATATATAATACTTCCTTATAACGGAACAATACCTACTTAAAATATCTATTTGAGGTACCCATTTTACAATTAAAACATTACTGGGCTGGTTTGGTAGAGTTTCGTTTTCAAATTTCCATAAAACGTTGTAGGCAAGTTCGGAAAATGTTTCCAAAATTGTTTGCCTTAAATCACTCGGAATCGATTCACTTTTTACATTGCTGCCCAAACTAAAATATATAACTCCGTTCTTGCTATTATCTAAATATTGTTTCAATTCCTAAAAGTGAAATTATGTGAAATTAAGGCCGATTCTCATATACACGACACTCAGCTACGCGAAGTCACGCGACATCGCCTGTCAAATAATGATTACATTGTTTTAAATGGGCACGTTCTCACTATGGCTACACGACGTGCCCATTTCAAGCAATGTAATCATTATTTGACAGGCGATGTCGCACGACGTCGCGTAGCTGAGTGTCGCGCATATGGGAATCAACGTTAACATGGCGGAAATTGACACATGCGCACAAAAAAACACACGGATATTTGTTAAACATCATCAATAGAAAATCAAAACAATATGGATTTCTTAAATAATGTTTATATCGTTTTATGAAAGAAAACGCATTGGAATAATTAAGGCCGATTCTCATATGCGCGACATTCAGCTACGCGACATCGCCTGTCAAATAATGATTACATTTAAAACAATGTACCTAATCATTATTTGACAGGCGATGTCGCACGACGTCGCGTAGCCGAGTGTCGCGCATATCGGAATCGACCTTAATTCGGGTACAAGTTTTAAGGAATCAACACTGAATAGTGTCTATTAAGACATTACTAGAAACATTAGGTAGATTAACTACACATAATTTTATATTATATACTCACTGGTGGTAATTCTGTTGGAGGTTTAATATGTATACCGCTACCAAATTCAACTAAAGCGGGTATCATTGGATTTGGAACTTTGAATACTGGATTAACATTTGCAAAAATCATTTCGAAATTATTTGATAATTCATATATTGTTGGATAATGATCTCCAAAATATTTGGCTATGGATACATCTCCATTTTTTAAAAAACGATTCAAAAATAGTTCGTATAAAGGATTAAACACTGTTGAAACAACTCTCTCATAGAAAGATAAATTTGAGAAAAATGGTAAAAAGTGATTAGGTTTGGTAACTGGATGAAAGGGATTTCCTATACCAACTGACGCTTTATAATCTAATCCAAGCGACGTAATGCCTATCATTGAACAATTAAACCTATGTTTGAAAGCAAACATAGTTGGAATACTATTTTCAACCATAAGCAAATCAAAATGTTCACTCTGATTTTTAATTATCCTTTGAACATCGGGATGTTCCAATTGGTGTTCAGCAATCATTAACTTATACTTCAATAACAGTTTAGCAGTTTCGTATCCTCCGTATTTACCATGCAGCAAATCAGTTGCATTTAAACTTTTCAAATATTCGTACGAAGAACTCAAATCTATTTCCACCAAATTTGAAATGCTTGCATTGCCTATTGGATTTGTAGTTAAGACGACTAGTTCATGTCCTCTGGATGCCAATTCGTTCCAAATAGGTTGAAACACAATTTGATGGCTGTATGATGGTGTGGGTACAATTCCCAATATCCTTGCCGTAGAAATATATTTTACTATCGAAAGTAACACAAGAACTGAATTTATTAGTTTCATTTTACACGTATCGCTTGGCGCACAGCTTCATTTAAAATGTCGATGAGACGCCAGAATAGTGTTTATTATCACTACATAAAGATATTGATTAGACTGAACGAATTGTTTTTATTTATTTTTTTATAAAAGTGACATTGAACTTAGATTAAAAGTCGTGTAGACGTTCATTTTCAAGTAGTTTGAGATACTTTTAGTCACGTTAATTAGACAGTTTTTTTGTGTTATCTCATTTTTTAATAATGTAGCCCGAAAAATCTTATCATCAATATTGATTTCTTGTTTGTTTTACTCACAAAAAATTGTTTCAACTTTTTTATAACTTTGTAAGAATTTGATTCAAATATTTTCTGAAATATTATTCCAAACCGAGGATGGGAATTTCATCTATGTAATGAAATCTTGGTATTCATTTTATGTATGAGGTAAAAATTGTCCCTCGCGAAACATTTTGCTTATTTTTAATTTATTAGTTACGGAAGTGCCTATTTTATTAGCTCCCGATATTTCTCTCATTGTCTTTTTGTTGCTACGCACCTACAAGTCTATTTTTTGCAAGCTATATTACTAATATTATGATATATATGAACACACTAATATTGATGGCTTTGAATCTTTTAAATGTCCTGAATTTTTTGCGGAATGAGAAACATCCCATTCCAACTATGTTTGCTACCATTGCAAATCTATGTTTGCTTTCAAACATAGATTTAATTGTTCAATGATAGGCAGTACGTCGCTTGGATTAGATTATAAAGCGTCAGTTGGTATTCTTCTTCTTCTGTCGGCACTACGGTCCATGTAGAACCTTGGCCTGATCAATTACTTCCTTCCATTCCTCTCTATCTAGAGCCTTTCTCCTCCAATTTCTTATTTTCATTTCTCTTAGGTCGTTTTTCACATCATCGCTCCATCTTTTTCTGGGTCGGCCTCGCTTTCGCGTCCCCTCTGGTTTTTTGTCAAATGCCATTTCTGGACCGCGATTATTTTCCATTCTTATTACGTGTCCCAACCATTTCAATCGTTGGGACTATACTGTGGAAACTATATCTGGGTCTTCATATAGGTTTCTTAACTCGTCATTCATTCGTATCCTCCATTTCCCTTCTTCTTGCACTGTATACTCGTCTTAATATTTTCCTTTCAAAGATACACAAGTTTTTTTCGTCTTCTTGTTTTAGAACCCACGTTTCGCTTGCATATGTTACTACTGGTTTTATTATTGTTTTATATATTCTTTTTAACATTTCTTGATATATTCCTTGACTGGAATATCTTTTTTAGTGCATAGTAGCTTCTATTTCCTGCTGAGATTCTTGTTTTTATTTCTTCGCTTGTTTAATTGTCTTTTGTGATTGTGCTTCCTAGGTATTTAAATTTTTGTGCTTCTTCGAAATTGTTATTATTTATTCTTATATTCGTCTGTTCTCTTGTCATGTCTCTCGGCATCAGCATGTACTTGTTTTTTTCTGCATTTACCTTTAATCCAGCCCTTCTTGCTTCTTTTTCTAATTCACAATATGCAGTCTTTAGGGCTTGTTTCGTTCTCGTTAGTATCACTACGTCGTCTGCGTATGCTAGATATTGGTGGTTCTGTTATAAATATTCCCTCCTGGATTTGTATCTATCTTTCTTATGCATCTTTCGAGTACTGGATTAAATAACGTAGTACACAGAGGGTCGCCTTGCCTCAGTCCCCTTTTCACTTCGAACTGCTGTGACGGGTTCCCTCGGTTTCTCACTCTATTTTTTGTGTGTTGTATTGTCATTTTCGTTAGGTTAACTAGCTTTTCTGGGATTCCAAATTGTTTCATTGTCTGTTCTAGATATTCTCTCTTGACTCTGTCGTATGCCTGGGCTTACTTAAAATCTATGTACAGTTGGTGGACATCGATATTGTATTCGTAGCACTTTTCCAGGCTTGTTCTTATTGTGAATATGTGGTCTGTCGTCGACCTTCCTCTTCTAAATCCTGATTGGTATTCGCCCAATGTTTCTTCTACATATGGATTTATTCTTCCTGCTATTATAGAGGCCATAATTTTGTACACAACTCCTAATAAAGATATTCCTCTGTAACTATTGCACTGCAGCTTATCTCCTTTCTTCTTATAGATGGAACATATTATTGCATTTGACCAGCCGTCTGGCATTTTCTCTTGTACCCATATCTCTTGTATTAGCTCGTGTATTTTGTCTCCTAGTTCTTCCACTCCATTCTTTACTAGTTCAGCTGTTACCTCATCTTCTCCGGACGATTTTTGGTTTTTTAATTTATTCACTTCTTCTTTAACTTCTTTCTTCGTTGGTGGCACTACGTTTATGTATGGGCCGTAGTACTGAGTATTTTTATTATCGTCATCTTCTTCTGCTTCCTCTTCTTCTTCACTGTCATTAGCCTCTAGTAATTCCTCAAAATATTCTTTCCATCTTGCACTTATACTTTCCTCGTCTGCTACTAATTCACCTGCTTTGTTTTTACATATGTTTGTTCTTGCTTGATATTGTTCTTTTTCTTCTTTCACTTTTTGGTAAAATGCTCGCACACATTGGTTTCTATATTCTTGTTCTAGTTCTTCTACTCTTTTATGCACTTTTCTTTGTATGCTCTATTCTTTGCTCTGCACATGTTTTGGGAATGCCTTCTCTTATTTTGATATTCTTCCATATTTGCTCTAGTTTTTCTGTGTATCGTTTTCTTTCGAGCTTCGTTTCTTTCCTTATGGGCTTCTCTACATTCTTCGTCGTACCAGTTATTGCGTTTCCGTGTTGGTATTTTCCCTATAATTTCACTTGCTGCTCTGTGTATAGCTGTAGTAATTCTATCCCACTTCTCTTGACTGTCCATGGCACCCGTGTTTTCGTTCAAAAGTGCTGTTTCGTGCAAAAACTAAAAGACGAGGAGACCCAAATCAGATACCAACAAAGAGTCTGTTGGTATCTGATTTGGGTCTCCTCGTCTTTTAGTTTTTCATTATCATAAACTCTTCGCTTATAGCAGTTATTATCCTTTTCCATTGTTGTTATTCGCTGTCTAAATTTCCCTTTCACCATAAAATGATCTGAGTCGCAGTTTGCCCCTCGACAACTTCTAACATCGATGATGTTTGATGCGTGTCTTTTATCTATGAGAATATGATCTATTTGATTGCGGGTGTTTCCATCAGGTGTTGTCCAAGTCTCTTTATGTATCTGTTTGTGTGGGAAGCAGGTGCTGGAGATTATCGTATTTTTCCCCATAGCAAAATCTATTAATCTTCTTCCGTTTTTGTTGCTTATATCGTTTTTGCTGTGTCTGCCTACGGTTGGTCTGTAGCCTATTTCTTTACCGATTTTAGCATTTAAATATCCTAGGATTACTTTAATGTCATGCCTAGGGTCTGTCTCGTATGTCCTTTCCAGGGTTTCAAAAAAGGTATCTATAATTATTGCTTCTTTCTCTTCCGTAGGTGCGTGGCAGTTTATGAATGTCGTGTTGAAAAATTTCCCTTGTATTCTTATTGCGCAGATTCTCTCATTTACCGCTTTGAAATCTTTTACCATGTACTTCATCTTTGTGTTGACTAGGAACCCTGTGCCGAGCGTATTATTTCTATTACCGCTGTTAAATAGTGTAAATTCTTTCAGATCCATTATTTCCTTTCCTTTCCATCGTATCTCTTGAAGTGCTGCTATCTGTACTTTGTATTTTAGTAGTTCATTTTTTACTTCTTGCATAGCTCCGACCCTATACAAGCTTCGTACATTCCATGTGGATATAATCAAATCACTCTTCCTTTTCCATTGCCGAGGTTGTCTCCGTTGATCAGTCTGGTTTTCATAATGTTGAGTTTCACTCAACCAACGTCAGTTGGTATAGGAAATCCTTTTCCTCCAGTTACCAAACCTAATCACTTTTTACTCTTTTTAACGTGGCGGAACGACGTTCCGGCACCTTTTTCACAAACGGAACGCGTTCCGGAACTTTTTTTGGTAGTCATTTTTTAATTTCAAATGGAAATTAAAATTTTTTGAATAAAAAATTTCAGAAAATATATTAATTAATAGAGAATTTATCTTGCTTTTTGTGTCTTGTTTCCTTTTCTCTTTTGAATCAAATAAACATCATGTGTTCTGTTTTGGCTATTCTACATACCATACTACTAAACTATAAACTTCCACAATAGTGCAAATGCACAAGTAAATGCACAGCCAGTAAGCTGCTTGTTGAATGTCGCGGACTATTTTTTTGCTCTCACCATGCGTTTCCTTACTTCTTATTTTACCAATACACCACTATCTATTCTGTATTCGTCCTATTTGGTCAATTTTTTAATATTCGGTATTTGGCCAAATATTGTTAACTTTTCGGCCGAATACCGAATACCAAATCATGAAAAAAAATCAGGCATATTATTAAAAAAATATAAAAAAGAAATCAAAAATTATTAATGATGAATGAAACATTTTTTTCAGAATTTGTTGATAGCAACCGATTGCGCTTTTCGTCATAAACTATACCCGCTTCTGAAAATCACTGTCTCTGCCTCTCACTGTATACTGGGTGATGATAGATATTTTTGCGAATTCTGTCAGTTTTGGATACCGATGTAGGTTTGCTGACCACCACTTGTAAGGCTCTGTTGTCCTATCTAGGCGAGCCGTTTTTAGATAAAAATCAATATCATTTGCAACAGCACTTTTCTTTCCACATTCGCATCTTTCTCCAAGTTTTCTGTAGCGACTTCCTCAAATCAACTCCTTTTCAGAGCTTTTAAAAGAATTTTTTGTTTTGCTCTTGGTGTTCCAACTAATCTCAGGTTTGAAACGAGGGTCAGGAAAAGTGGCAACCAGCTATTTCTCATTTTCATCAAAGTTGAACTGTGTTCCTAGCTCAGCTTGTAGTGAAGATCTTATTCTCAGCAAATTTGGTGTTCTATCTGCTGTCTCTTCATTTCCCAAGTATTTCAACAATGTTCGGAGATGCAAGAAATACCCGACCTAGTTATTTTTGTTATCTCTTGAAATAGTTTAAGATGTTTGAAACATTTTTTCAGTAACAACCACCGAGAAGGTGTTAGATTATGTAAATCTAACACCAAGTCCGAAAGATTCCAAACGCCAGTTCCGGTTTTTCGCAACAATTTTTACTCACTCGAAACGCACGGAACCGAAAAAAGTCTCTCGATTTTTCACTAAACGGGTAAACACACCGAACGTCCAGTATTTTCGCCCTGCTTGCACTCGCACAAATACAACACCTCTACACCCTACACCATCTACACCATCGCTTCGCCGAGCCCCGCTCGACACTCTAAACACCGCAAACTACCCCCCTGGCAGCATCCACAACCCTTTCTCGGCCTTTTCTCGCACCTTTTTCACATTAAATCTCACACACGCTCAACGAGCCGATGCCGTAAGTACCTAGCGCTGAAAATAGATGGGAGGTACTACGTCAATCAATACACCAATTTTTAAAAGTGGTTAAAATGTGTAACAATTCGTCTTGCAGCAGTTACCACCAGTGCTATTCCGGTTGAGATTTTAGCGATTTCTGGATAGCTTGTAGTGAATGGATAAAACACCTGGCAGAATTATATTCTGCGTCTCCTACACCTTTTATCATATTCGCTCCACTGTCGTGGACAAGTAAATGTATCTTGCTTTAAGAAATATTCCATTTTTACTGCAATACCATTCAGTTCTTTTGCAATATTTGTACCCATATGTGAACCAACAAACGGCTTCATTGCTAAAACGCCATGCTCAAGTATATAATTAGAAGATATCCAATGCGCAGTGAAACTCAAAAAACTTTATTTATTGTGCTGACATGTCCACATATCAGATGTTACTGATATTGCTGTTGCTTACGAAATACTAGCTTCAATTTTAGGGTAGGTTTATATACTATATGGTAGGGTACTAGGGTAGATTTATATATCTATTATATACAATATATATGAGGAATAATTTTCTCGGTCATATAAGTGCGGCCAGGTATTTTGTATTGAGGTACTGCTTTTTCCATAAGTCTCCATAAGCCGGCTCGTTCAACAAGTGATAATGGTTAATTGTCTAAGGCAATTTCAAAAAGAAAAATTTTCTTGATTTCGGACCATTAAAATCCTACAACAATTTCCTTTCAATTGTTTCCTTCAGAGTTAATTGTTTCTATTCTAACGCACTTGGTACTGCAAGTATGGTACTGCGTAGCGCTGCGTTACCGGGCATTCACTGCCCCGCACACATTTTTCGAAAGTTTACCCAAAAGCTGAGCCGACTATTCGGCGTTTCGGCCAAGAGCGTGGCCGAATATTCGGTATTCGGCAAAATCACTATTCGTGGCATCTCTTCTAGTAAATACCTCTTCATTCTTCGGCGCTCATATCACCAGATCAAGCGGAAATCTGCGTTTCAATCTACGAGTGTTAGGGTGTACTTTGAGTCTATCAGAGTATATGTTGGAATGTTCTTCGATCACTTCTTTCACTGGTTCAATGTTAAGGTCGTGGCTAATGATACTATTAATTTGTTACAAATCATGGTGCATTCTTAAGGTTGAACCCCATAGCTTATAGAGTTATATAGTAGAAGCTTGTTTTCTAATAAGAGCTTTGATTTTGGACCGAGTAGCCAAAACATTTTCCTTACTTTAAGCTTAAGTTGTTTTTTTTTAGTCCATATGTGCTTTCGCCATGTGAGTTTTTTATCTACGTGCATACCTATATATTTCGCCAAGTCTGATTGATGTATCTGCCGGACATTCAATTTTACTAGTGAACAGGTTTCCTTTCTCAGGGAAAAGGTGACGTACACTGATTTTACCTCATTTGCTTGGATTTTTCACCTTCTTATCCAGTTTTCTAGGGCATTAAGATGCAGTTGGATTCGTTTTCTGATCTGAATGTGAAGCCATTATCGCTGTGTCATCTGCAAATGTTGCTGTAAAAGTGTCTGGTGTGGTGGGCAGATCTGCGTTGTATAGAAGGTAGAGTACTGGGCCAAGTACACTTCCCTGTGGTACATCAGTTCCGTTCATTAGCTCATAAGGTGTCCGCGGTAGGACCTTAGTCCTACTATCCAATTCAGGAATGTCCACTTTCTTGCCCACTTGTCCCACAGCTCCGCAGTTGTTTTTAGACATTGTCATGATCTTAACCAGAAGATCCATAGGATTGTCTGGTTGTCGGCTGTTGTTAGTTCATTTAGTTCACGTTTTATTAAATAAAACGCTATCCAGGGTGCACCACGCGGAGGCGAACTAACATTACACCCCTTCACGTGGAGTGGAACCTATTAAGACGATATTTTTTTTTCAATGGGTCCCTTCTTTTAATTTACCTCACGCTTCAGGTTCCCGCAAATCTATACGACACATACAAATATATACTCAATCGACACATGTTTAAGGTACTCACAGACTGGAGCGGAAGTTTCGCTGCCGCAACCGGTTCGATATCTCGGCGGACCGACTGATACGGCGGCTTATGTACATGTTCAGATCAAAAAGCGCGATATCCGTCATAGTCGCGGTAGTGCAGCGTAGCACGACAAGGACGCTGCATGCGCGGTTAGTTTCGCTGCCGCTGTGTTTTGAAATGGTGATATGTAATCAAATTGATTTTATGAACCCATGTTTAATTCTGAAATTAGTTTTATGTGTTCTAGAAATTCAAAATAAATACAAAATAACATATTTCATCTTATGCAATCAATGCTTAAAATAACATTGCTTCTTGCTGAGGATATTATGACTACTATATGCACGTAAAAATTGGGTTTTGATGTTGGCATTGCCAATTCCCCGCGCCGCTAACGAATGTTCGCGACGCATACGCTCCGCGTCGGTCTGAAGGAGCCTTAACACTTGTGGTGAGTTACACATGTTTATAAGAAAAGAACGGAGTAATTCACTCGTGTTATCGAAACGGCAAGTGGCCGCATCAATAAATTTATCAAAATTATCGATAAACGTCTGATTTATCAAAAAGTTGAAAATGTTTGACTTTTGTCCGAAACCCATTTTTCGCGGTCTTAGTTGGTTTCAACTGACTGACGCTTGGGCTGACGTCCTGCCAGTAGCGCCGGTGTATTTTCTTGGTGAATCCTGGGTACGGAAAATGCTGAAAATGCCGTCTTGCGACGGGACTTGCAGGTAAAAGTGCGGAAATGTGTTTGAGACGGATTGGTGTTTTTCGTTGCATCGTAAATGTCGTGGCAAGAAAATTCAGATTTTGACGAAACCGAAATATGAGGAATTTTGGAAAATTCGCCCCACCGAACCGCAGCCGACGAGAAACCAAATTTACAACCCTTACAGAAAAGAGCGAATTGCGGATTGCGGCGGTAAAAAATTGCTAAAGTTTAAAGACGGGGGAATTATGACGCGCGAAAAATGGTCGACGATTCGCAGAGCTCCGGGGGGCGCACTGCAGAAGCGAAAGATGCAAACTTGGTTCCGGATTGTCGGCAATTGTCGGTGGAAGGACACTGTGCAAAAATGTTTCTAAAATTCGCAAGCATCTCCCAGCTAGGAATAAAATGCAAATTTCGTTTTTTTTTTTCAATAACTTTGCCAGTTTTTCCACTTTTAATAGCATGTATATATATATATATATATATATATATATATATATATATATATATATAATATCACCGCTACGGTCCAATTGTGGGACAAGAAGTTGTGCCATTTGTACTTTAGTAGATCATGAATGCGGATTGACAACCTGCCGGTTTCCTTTAATCGGCCGTGGTGTCCTCTTCTTCTTAAGATGCCTTACTCTCTCCGAGAGTGTAGGCAACCTCTCGCGCATACTTGTGGGGCGCATCATCCTTTAATATACTGGACCTAGCAGTTTATCGCCGGTTCCGAACGGCACTATTTCAGAGGTTTTTACTAGGCAGAATTACTCGTGGTAGTTTGCCTTTGTTTTCCACGAGGAGGCCACAGCATAGTTCCGTGAAAAATTTCACGGCCTTGCCGGGGAATGAACCCGTGATCTCAAGTATAGCTAGCGGATGCGTTCACGGCTACACCACTATGACCTAAACACCACTGGCATCTTCTTGGTTTTATCGAATCAGCAATTTGGCATACCGTACGCAAGATGCCATCGACCGTCATTAAACGGTGAAAAATAAGATGCAAAATTCCACCTATTACCGGTTCAGCGGCCGCAAACGTCCGGTTTTGCAAAAACATCTACCGCACTGCCATGCTTGCAAAAATTCTTGCGCATTCTTCGCAGACCTAGAGAGAAACAATATACGAAGCCGGATCCGCTAACCGCAAGCCGTTCCATTCAGCAGTCGGTTCGCAATAGTACATGAAATAAGATCGATTTTTGCGATTTTTTTTCCAGTTTTTCGTAATTATCTCCAAATTATCAGTGAAGGCTCGTAAATTCGAGATGAGTTTTGCGCGAAAAAAATCGGCGCCCCCGATAGCACTACTGTCATTGCGATCGGTTAAAATACGGCTGCTCAGCGGCCCGGAAAATGAAATTTTGTTTTAGGCGCCGCACCATCACCGCCTCCGGCGGCTCCACAATATCTCCAAGATTGGTCAATACCTTGGAGTTTTCTAAACATTTTGCTACTTTTGACCGGCAAAATTTCTTTCGAAAATCACTCAAAACGTCCGTTTTCATTCTCCAAACCTGGTTGATTTGACGACAAATTTGACGTAATTTTTGTTAACTTCCACAAATTTGTACGCGGCGTATGAATGTCAAATCTATAAGGCATGGAACACACTTGCAATCTTCAATTGAGCAACTGATTGTTTTTGGGAGTACTATTGACATGGACTTATTAGTTGCAGTTGCATGTGTACGCAGGCCCATAGCAGTTGCTGATCTGAAAATTGCAATTGCGTTCCAGGCCTAAAGGAATAATAAAGTTATACAGTCTATAAATTTCATTTTTTATTAAAGATAAAAAAATAGTTTATTAAAATATTTGCATATTACTCAATTTTCCTTTTCCTGGATTTCCTAATAATACGTTTGGTAATAAAGAAGAAAATATATAGAACAACGCCCAAAATAAAGAGCATTGGGCTAATAACATCCAACATATAATACTGATAAAATGGTACATCAAGGCTAGCTACCCTTAAATGTTTTGCACCTTTATGTCTAATAACATATTCCGTCCAGAAAACAACCTTCTCTAATCCACTCATTGGAACATCTTTAGATAATTTTGCCAATTCTGTAATCTTATTCTTATATCTGCAACACATATGGATTAAACGTTTAAGAATACAAAATATAATCAACATCATACTTTGGATCAGTTATGACAGCATTAATAGCTTTCTCAAATGTATCTTTTTCTAGATCATTGGCTGACACGTATAAGCCAATACCGATGTCTTCAACCATTCTAGCGTTGTACGGCTGATCAACAATAAATGGCATTCCAAGCACTGGAACGTTAGCATACAGTGCTTCTTCTAGGGATTGTATTCCGCATTGCGAAATAAAAAGTTTTATGTTTGGATGCCCTAAAAAAATATAAATGTATTATTGTGGTGATACTTATGCAAGTGATATTTACTTAAGACATCCATTTGAGGTACCCATGGTAAAATCTTTACATTCTTTGGTTGATTTGGTAAATGGATGTCCTCAAATTTCCAAAGTATATCATACGGCAAATCAGTAAATGTTTTTAAAATCGCTTCTTTTGTATTTGCATGAATACTTGCACTCTTGACATTGCTTCCTAAACTAAAGAAGATTACTCCTCTTTTGCTATTATCCAAATATTGCTTAAGATCCTTAAAACTAACACGTTAATTTAATGTTTAAAGAAGTAGAAAATTTTACTTCTGGTAATGGTTTTGGTGGTTTTATATGGATTCCTCCACCAAACTCAACCAAAGCAGGAACAGTAGGTTGAAGAACTTTGAAGACCGGGTTGGTGATTGCAAAAATCATATCGACGTCGGAAGTCATTTCATGAAAAGTAGGAATTCCTTCGCCGAAATGTTTTTTAATTAATGGGTCGTCATTCGAATCCCTGAAATCCAGCCATAACTTGAAACCCACTCGAAATAAGGTTGATAACAGTCGTTCCGAGAAACTTAATTTTGAAAATATTGGTAGGTAATGACTGGGATTTGTAATGGGAGGAAAGGGATTTCCAATGCTAATATGTCCTCGAAAATCTAAACCTAAAGAAACTAGTCCAATCAATGGACAATTAAATCTATATCTGAATGCGAACATTTGAGGCACTAATGACTCGGCTAGAATCAAATCGAAGTGCTCAGTTTTATTATTTAATAAACTTTGGACGTCGGGAAATTTAAGTTGGTAATCTACCATATCGTATCCTATCATCTGCAGAAGTTTGAACGTCTTCAGAAAATTGAATTTGTGGTTTAAAATTTCAGAAATGTTATAATTACTTATAAAATCATAAGTACTGCTTAAATCTATTTCTTTCAGATTGGCATTGTGTTCTTCCTTGATGGGATCACATGTTAAAATTACTAATTCATGGCCTCTTAGTGATAATTCTTTCCAAATTGTCTGGAAAACTATTTGGTGACTATACGAAGGCGTAGGCACAATACCCAGTAGTCTCGCACAACTCACTAATTTCATTAAGAAAATGAAGCAAATGCATTTAATTAAATACATACTCCAAACTATCCATACTTCTTCTCGTTGCTCTTGGTACATATTGAAATGCTATTTTGGGCAATATTTCTCATTATTATTATTACTTATTATTATTTCTCATTATTAATATTTACGTCATCCTTAGCATGTGTCCATACCACTTTAATTGCCGTGTTTCTAGGTTATCTGTAGTGCCATAGACTCTTCTTGTCTGTCTTCTTATATGTTCATTTCTTACACGATCTAGTTTGGACGTTTGACATGCTCTTCGTAGAATGTCCATTTCTACTACTTCTATATTTTTTTTATCCCTTTGCGAAATTTGCCAACATTCTGAACCATAAGTTCTACGATAGATTTGTATACTCTCATTTTTGTTTTTAGTTTCATTTAATTTGACCATAGCTTTGAATTTAACAAGCAGATAGCCTTTTTCCCTTGGCCAAGTCTAATTTCTATATCCTTTTTTGTGATTCCTTCTTCTGAGATGATAGTTCCTAAGTATTTGTATGCCCTACATTTTTTAATCTTTCTTAACTCCAGTTCTGGGTCTTCTCCTTCTTCCCCGACAAGCAGATATTCTGTTTTTGACCTATTCATGTTTAACCCCCGTTCCGAATACTCTTCTATCAATTTTCCTAACATATAATCTATATCTCTTTCATCACTTGCTATTATCACTTGGTCGTCAGCAAATAGCAGGCTTGTCAAACAATGTTCACCTGTTCTTATTCCCATTCCTGCGGTTTTTCTAATATTAAAAAAAGGAAAGGTTTAAACTGTACAAAACCCATTTAGATCAGGAATTGTCTGAAGATGACTTTGACCGCAGGATTTAATTTTCAGAAGTAATGTCTCAACTAATAAATGATAACGATAATTTTATGAAGAACATTGTGATGTCAGATGAAGCCACGTTCCAATTGAATGGTTGTGTGAATAGACACAACTGTAGATACTGGCATGTAGTATATTCACACGTAAAAATTGAAGTTCATTGTCAATATCCGTAAAAGATAAATGTTTGGTCTAGGACAGGGATGGCGAACCTATGACCCGCGGGTCACACACTGACCCTGACCCACACAGGCTTTTTAACTGACCCAGGCATTGATTTTAGAACTTCAATGTTAAATGTTCAATGATGCAACACTTTTATTATTTTCCTATTAGAGTTCTTAACCACAAAAATATCAATATTATATAAGTATAATCTGGATAATCCGACACATATGGGACCAGAAGACCGCCGGATTATCAGAAAGATTGGTGGGAAGGAAGAGCGCGAGCGCTCTCCATACCGGCGGATTACTGGACGTGTCGTCCGATTAACCAACGACCGAATTACCGACATTATACTGTATATCAATAAGAAATTTCTTCTCAAATTATTATATTTTAAATATAAATATTATAAACTATAATATGTCTGCGGTTAAAAAATCACACCAACAGAATGATTTTATGAATATTGTGTGATTGAAGAGAATAAAAGGACTTTTTGTTACAAAAAAGTTAATTCACGTATGTAAAAAGACATTTTGAAAAGTTGCATGCTAATCTCGGCTATTCCATTAAAGAAAGAATAGAATCATTGTGTATTTTAAAAGCGTTTTGATTCCAAAATAGTAGTTTATGATACAGGTGTGTGAAAAAACGTTAAAATACTGTTGAATCTACAAAAAAAATATTCTTTCTTACCGATAATTGTGAAAAATTGTAATTTTGAGAAACAATATAATTAAAATCACTGACACAATTAACCTTATTGTACGCCGCTTTCAGCGCCTCCGTGACAAAAATTACTTACTAGTTAATCGACACAGTGACGGAATACTATTTGGTCGTTGTCGATGTAATCTAGGCTAACCTAGATTTTATCTAGCTTAGGTTATGGCTAGGCTGTTATATTAGAGCCAAATAATTCCAGACTGAGAGGCCGAGACTTCTTGATTCAAAATAAGAAAAATTAATCCAATTTTAATATACGTCAGAACACTACATCTATGTTTTTTGTTTAGTGACGCGAGTTGTTGCCATAGTAACAAAAAAACAGAAATCGTTTAATAATAAAATTCCATTTGATTTACATCGAACTTTTACGCACGATTTGGATACAACTGCTAGTTTTCAAGTTGCCGATGCCATTGCTCGCCACGCGAAACATCTTTCAGAAAGAGGCTTTGTAAAACAATTGTTTTTAGAATGCTACTTTTTTCCAGATTTTAAGGACAAAGACTTGGTTAAGGAGCGTTTAAGAATTGAAAAAGGAAGCAATCGAGGCGCTAAAGGAATGAAGAAGTTCGAGAGCAAGTAAGAGTGGCTTTATAGAAATGATGAGAAGATATAGAGAAAGATGCAACAGAAGCGAGAAGAAGAAGAGAGAGAAATAAAATCTATAAAATCATAGAAAGAGGTGTAGAATTGCTTAAACAGGGAGAGAAAGAAAAAATAAACAATAAGCGAGGAGATAAAGATGAGAGAGTGGGAAGAATATTTCATGAAACTCCTGGAAGGGAGAAAGGAAGACGAGGAAGCAAAAACAGCAATGGTAAAGACGTAGGCAGTTCCAGAGGGAACAGGAATCACATGAGAAGAGGCAGAGAAGTAGGCGAAGAAGCTGAAAAAGAGAAAAGCATGGATGTATGGGACGAAGATAGTGTTAGAAAGCTGGGGAGGTATAGAATGGGGTGTTGAGAGGGGCGGGATTCCCGGAAGACTGGGGAGAGGGACTGGGGAGCAATATGCCCGATTTATAAAAAAAGGAGAAAACCAAAGTAGAAAACTACCAGGGAATAACTCTGCCCAACACAAGTTACAAGTTGTATGCAGCAATTTTGAATGATTTGAGTTCGATATATGTGGCAGATATGGTAAGAATGTTTAAGTGGGAGGGTGTGTGATAGGTAGAGAGAAAGTATGCAGCCTGGCGTTCGTGGATGATGTGGTAGTGGTGGCAAAAAGCGATAGGGAGATGAAATAAATAATGTAAAGCCTAGGGAGGTAGGATACTTGAATTTTGTAAAAGCCTTTAAAGTGAGAACAAAAAAGTAGTCTTTGACCTTCCTCCTCTTTTTCAAATGATGCCACTGACCTGGTGACCCACGAGCTAGTACGAAAAATATAATGAACAAAATTTAACCCACTACTCAAAAAGGTTCGGCATCCCTGGTCTAGGATATTAGATGGTATTATAATCGGCCCTTTTATTATAGATGGAACTCTAACATCTGAAAAGTACCTGCGCATGTTACGTAAACAAATCATTCCACGAATAAAAGAAATTCGACCCCACCCATATAATAATGATCTCATTCACCCAGATGTCTGGTTTCAGCAAGATAGTGCACCCGCACATTTTGATATGAAAGTGCGCGAGTATTTAAATGTAACTTTTCCTAGAAGATGGATTGGCCGAAGAAGTTATATTGAGTGGCCACGCTCCCCCGACTTGACACCGTTGGATTATTTCTTTTGGGAACATTTTGGGAATACAAAGGACGTTGTGTACGTAAACAAGTCAGTAACATTAGAGAACATGAAAGCAAGAATACGTAACGAAATAGCACGCATTCCTCGTGTATGGTTGTGAAATGCTTTTAACAGTTTTAACCAGAATTAACTATTGTCAGGAAGTAAATGGAGAACAATTTGAACAGCTTCTCTAATTCATCTTGCTTATTTTATTTCTTGTAATGTAGACCGTAGAATGAAAACAATATTTATTTTTCCATTCCTTTGATTTATTTATTGAAAATTTTGTTATGTGACCCCACATATTAGATAAACTCTCCTATTTACAAAATATTGTCTATCCAATGATACCAAAAACGACCTATGATATCATTAAAAAAACGTATGTGGCGCCACCACTAGGAAATAATTGTTACTAACTAATTCGTATTGTGTATATTCGTATATTGTGTATATTCGTATATTTGTTGCTAAAAATATAGTCAAAATATGCACTGCGATATTGAATATTTGCGTGTGTTACCCAGGTTATGTGGAAATACAACGAGAAGTGACATTTCTCGTATTAAAAAACGTGCGTCAAGAAGTATCTTTCGCGCATGAGTAATAAAAAATAAATTATTGTCTGTATTTAGAAACAGAATTGTACATTTCGGTAATAATTTATTGTCTAAATTTTCTGATGAATGAATTATTAATTTTAAATTGTCTTCTAAAAGTGCAAGTGTTTTCATCATCAATTTCCAAATGTTTTTTGCAGACAAACATTTAAGTTCCAAATTATTTCCAAAGTTGTGCTTTTCTCAAATGTTATAGATATGTAATAGATTATTGTCTAAATTTACAGATAAATTTGTCATGTATTTTGAGGGCAAACATTTCGGTAATAGATGATTGTCTAAATTTACAAATAAAAAGCATGTAAATAATGCATGTTTTGTCTAAATATGTAAATGTTTGCATTTTTAAATAAATATTTGTAAATGTTTGCATTTGCAAACGATTAGTTTATAAACTATTATCTAAATATTTATTTGTAAAATTAAGGCAGCCATTTAAATAATAATTTGTTTGTCTAATTGTATAAACATATTTGTAAATATTGCTTGTTTGCTATAATCACAAAAATTCGCAAAAGGAATTTTTATTTCTTGATCCATACGAAAAGTTGACACAAAAATAGACATTTTAGTTTAATTTACTCCAGTAATTTTATTTTGATAAGAAAAAGTCTTATCATTTTTTCTGATAAAACTCGATGAATAATCGTTGGCTCATCTTCAATCTCTAACCAGCAAAAATAACAAAGTTTCATTCACATTTATTTAACGCCTAGATTGAAATTCATTAGGTTTCAAAAAAATAAATTTAGGGGAACATGTAATCTTGACCAGCGGCGCTTTTAGGCATAGGCGCTCTAGGCGCGAGCCTAGGGCCTCCGATTGTGGGGGTGCACAAATTCCAAATAAACAAGGTCAAACCAACTTTTGGCGGTTGACGACAATAAGCGGCAAAATTTGACGCAAAATTTGAAGTGTGGTGAATAAATTGGCACTTTGCGGTGGTTAACAGTGAAAAAAATATTCAGAAAAATAACTAAAGAAGTATCATTGCATTGTTGTTATTTTTTATATTGTTATTCAAAATTAATCGCATGACTGTTTTTACTAAAGGACACCACAGAATCTTACAGAGGATTCAAACCCAAAGAATGTAATTAATGTCCCCTGACCACCACGTCGGCTTCGTCCAAGTTTAGAAAATGACGAGCGTAGCGAGGAGTTTTCTAATGTACAAGAAACATCCAATGTCGCTATAAATGTTTTTAATGATAGTACCATCGATGGACAGAATTTAAATTAAATATGTGTTATATCGTTTATTACCATTAAATAATTAAATTTGTCTATTCGCGATTTCCACACATCACATAACCTCAAAACTATCTCGTCGAAAATTTGACACTGACAGCTCTGAATTTCAGTGCCAACCTTGAAAAAATTAACTCATAACAGCACTCGGCGAGCCTTAACCGCACGCATATGAGTGCTGTTATGAATCCATTACAGACGCAAAATACAAAAATGTTTTTACAATTTGCGATTGAAATTTTTACGTTTCATTGATTAATTTATTAAAAGTCATGCTTGACATTTATCAAATTATTACTTTTTTTTATAAATCTAAGTAAATTATTAGTTTATATTGTAGGTAAAACTTTGTACGATACACGCATCGTAAAATATTCTTACGTAGACTAGGGCCTCGCTAGACTAGAGCCATATCACTAGACTAGAGTCACCTTGCGCCTAGGGCCACAAGAAATGTAAACGCGCCCCTGATCTTGACTTCTAATCAATCTAATCTTAACTTTTAGTCAATCCAGACTAAACTTCTAGTCCAACTTAAGTTCTAAAAAAGTTAAGTTCGAAATAGAAAAATGTTAACGGCGTATTTTGAATAGACTTTTTTACGGTTAGTTACGCGCATGCGCGTCCTACTTGCGTCTGTCTCACATTCCGGTGGGAATATGAAAGGTTCGGGCACATTTTGTTATTTTCACTGGTTATACGTCAAAAAGGTACCCGAAAACAAGGCAGAAATTGACGCATGCGCATAAAAACAATTAAATCATAAAAGGTCTATTAACTTGCCTCTCTTCAAAACGTCTCTCTTATAAAATCGGCCGATTTTAAGTCAATCAAGTTTTAACTTGGCTTTACAGTGGTAAATTCTGTTCAATCTGTTTCAATTCAATTTGTTTGAACCTGAAATTTATTTAACTCACCCCAAAAAAAACTAGTAAATTAATTACACAATCCAATAGAATAAAACTAAGGTTTTATATGTTCCGGCCAACTATAATCTTCAATGCGAAATAGTAAAAAAAAAAAAGTATACAAGCCCCTACATAGATTCTCATTATAAAATACCACATCCTAGAAATGTATTGAAAATTGTTAGCTTCCAAAAATTTGTACATGGCGCACACTGGGGCGGATTACAAATTTACGGCGACAAAAATGAAAAGCAGTTCATTTAATGTTTTATTGCCTCAAATATTATTTTTTTATGACATTATGATGATCTTAATATAAAATGAGTCTATATTAGATGTATACGCCCTCCATCTATTAATTACAAATGCAATATTAAGTGGAAAAATATATTTATGACAAAAGTGCTAGTGCAACATTTTTTCAACTCCTCGACTGATATTCGTCAAAATCAATATCATCATCACTATCTGCACCTTCTTCATCATCACTAACGATATCATCAGTAGTTTCTCGTAAACATTTTTCATTGAGATAGTTAGGCATTCGAGACTTTCCTAATACTACCTCATTCCATTTTTATTTTTTCCTTGTGAGTTTTGTCCTATAACTAGTGATTAGAGGATCTGATTTCCTAGAAAGTAACCAGTTCAAAATGTCCGTAATCGTATTAATTCTTGACATTTTCCTGGAGTGGTATTGTCTAATCTGTTTGTCTAACTAATTCTTACGACCTCTATAACATCTTCTGAGAGGAGGCCTACAGGTAATGGAAGTGATTTTATTATGTCAGCCCCATGCTTCAATAATTTATGGACACTCGCACAAATTCTATAACATCCATAAATTATATTTGAGCCCGCATAAAAATTATTATTTGCAGAGTTTTGCTTTGCCACTGGGTACTTTTTGCACTGTCATATAGACCCCACTTGTAACTGATTTAAAGACAGTTGCTAGTTTGGTTCATGTTTTGAATAATAACATCCTACTGTACCTGTGCAAGTCTTCGCACAGTATGATCTTGTAATAGATAATTTTTTGTTTTGCTTCCGGCACCACATGATATGAGGGATATATATATATATATATATATATATATATATATATATATATATATATATATATATATCAGTCCCTCTAGTTTTAGCTCCTTGCTGAATCCTCAGTTATGAGTACTGTATGTTCTTACTCTCTTAGAAGGCGATGATTAGTCAGCCGTTTACATTCCTCTCAACCTTTTAGGGGTTCCACTTAAAGCATGTCCCAGCACCTCCGCATGACTTCTTTTGAAAAGAAGGTGCAATTTGAAGTAAGGTGGAACGATGTGGAAGGGCTAATTGCTTTCCTAGAATTGTCAATGTTTGTTTTATCCTACAAACTATTTAATTTAACGGAACTATGTGGAACTTTTTTTAAAAGTCAATGTATTCCGTATATTACAAGATTTTTTTAAATTTACATTAGTCATTAACAAACCTTATTTAATAACGCGATTGATTAAAACTTTCTACAATTTTGATTTTATTACATGTAAATACATACTTGACGCTATATTCTCCATATTTAAAAAGTTCACAATTTCTGAGTGCAAACACAAAACAGGCGTAGTTACTTTGTGAAATATCGAGCGCATTAATTCCTTTCTGGTACCGCAGGGACAAGAGAGATGTTTGACACGTTCCCACAACCAATGGCATTGGTTTCTCGAATTAATTTGTTTGTATTATTGTGAATGGGTTATCAAACAATACATTTTAAGTGGTTTTGATTAATTGTGAGACATTGTAAAATTCTATTTTTGTTGCCGTAAATTTGAAATCCGGCCCAGTGTGCGGCGTATGAATGTCAAATCTATAAGGCATGGAACACACTTGCAATTTTCATTTCATGGACTCATTAGTTGCAATTGCATGTGTACGCAGGCCCATAGCACTCCATACGACACAAATATGCATCCAAACAGTTGCTGATCTGAATATGCAATTGCGTTTCAGGCCTAAAGGAATAATAAAGTTATATTGTCTATAAATTTCAATATTTAATAAAAATAAAAAAAACAGTTTATTAAATTATTTGCATATTACTCAATTTTCCTTTTCTTGGATTTCCTAATAATACGTTTGCCAATAAAGAAGAAAACATATAGAACAACGCCCAAAATAAAGAGCATGGCACTAATAACATCTAACATATAATACTGATAAAATGGTACATCAAGGCTAGCTACCCTTAAATGTTTTGCACCCTTATGCCTAATAACATATTCCGTCCAAAAAACGACCTTCTCCAATCCACTCATTGGAACATCTTTAGATAATTTTGCCAATTCTGTAATCTTATTCTTATATCTGAAACACATATGGATTAAACGTTTAAGAACACAAAATATGATCAACAAAATACTTTGGATCAGTTATGACAGCATTAATAGCTTTCTCAAATGTATGTTTTTCTAGATTATTGCTCGACACGTATAAGCCGATACCGATGTCTTCAACCATTCTCGCATTGTACGGCTGATCTACAAAAAATGGCATTCCAACAACTGGAACATTAGCATACAATGCTTCTTCTAGGGATTGTATTCCGCACTGCGAAATAAAAAGTTTTATGTTTGGATGCCCTAAAAATATATAAAAGTATTATCTTGTTGATACTTATGTTAGTGATATTTACTTAAAACATCCATTTGAGGTACCCATGGTACAATCTTTACATTATTTGGTTGATTTGGTAAATGCGTGTCCTCAAATTTCCAAAGTATATCATACGGCAAACCAGTAAATGTTTTTAAAATCGCATCTTTTGTATTTTCGGGAATACTTGCACTCTTGACATTGCTTCCTAAACTAAAGAAGATTACTCCTCTTTTGCTATTATCCAAATATTTCTTAAGATCCTTAAAACTAACACGTTAATTAAATGTTTATAGATGTAGATAATTTTACTTCTGGTAATGGTTTTGGTGGTTTTATATGGATTCCTCCACCAAACTCAACCAAAGCAGGAACAGTAGGTTGCAGAACTTTGAAGACTGGATTTGTGTTTGCAAAAATCATATCGACGTCGGAAGCCATTTCATGAAAAGTAGGATTTCCTTCGCCGAAATGTTTTTTAATTAATGGGTCCTCATTCGAATCCGTGAAATCCAGCCATAACTTGAAACCCACTCGAAATAAGGTAGATAACAGTCTTTCAGAGAAACTTAATTTAGAAAATATTGGTAGGAAATGACTGGGATTTGTAATGGGATGAAAGGGATTTCCAATGCTAATATGTCCTCGAAAATCTAGACCTAAAGAAACTAGCCCAATCAATGGACAATTAAATCTATATTTGAAAGCGAACATTTGAGGCACTATTGACTCAGCTAGAATCAAATCGAAGTGCTCGGTTTTGTTGTTTAATAAACTTTGGACGTCAGGAAGTTGGAGTTGGTAATCCACCATATCGTATCCTATCCTCCGCATAAGTTGGAACGTCTTCAGAAAATTGAATTTTCCGTTATAAATTTCAGTAATGTTATAATTATTTATAAAATCATAAGTACTGCTTAAATCTATTTCTTTCAAATTGGCATTGTGTTTTTCCTTGATGGGATCACAAGTTAAAATTACTAATTCATGGCCTCTTAGTGATAATTCTTTCCAAATTGGCTGGAAAGCTATTTGGTGACTATACGACGGGGAAGGCACTATACCTAGTATTCTCGCACAACTCACTAATTTAATTACGAAAATGAAGCAAATGCATTTAATTAAATACATATTGCAAATTATAGTTACACTGTTAAAATTTTATATAAATTACTTCTACAAACAGCACAAATATTTTTTTATTAAACACAACGTTTTTTATAAAATTTAAATATTTTTTGGAGCACGCATCGTTTAGCTCGGACAAATTGCGACTGCAGACTGTGGAGACAGTTGATGTATATATTTACGTTTATATTTAGAGAAGAAGGTTGGGGAAAAACCGGTGTTTTTATTACACATTGGATAACACGTTAACATTATCTGTGTAAGTTTAATAGTAATATTTAAAAGTATTTTAAATCTGTATAGAAATTATTTGAAGCATACATTTTAATAAAATGAGAAATGTTGTGTTGTTGAAAATATGAAAGATTTGTAAATATGTAAAATAATGGTTTAAATTTAGTTAAAATCGTGCCAGAATAGTCTAGATATTTTGCAAAGTGTGTCAAGTGTCGAGAGAGTTTCTCAATCGCTTGCAACAATTATATAGCTATTTTATTAATACTGTGAGAATATATATGCAATATTAGTTACATATAGTCAATCTAAAATTATTCTAACACTAAGATGAAAATAGAGTTGACAACTAACTGTTGAGCACGAAAAAGAGAAAATTTTATGAAAAAAGAATAGGTACAGTAAAATATCTATGTGAAATACTAGATAAATCTAGAGATGTGCTGCTATGGGTGCGCACCGGCTCGATCAGGCTCGATAGACCCGGTTGTTAAAAAAATAGTTCGTAGAGGTAGTTCTTAAGAACTCAAACTTTCAGATGAATTCTTCAAACTTCAAACAAAAAATGAAATAGATCTAGGAGTCTGCTTACATTCACAATATTTTTCAACCCGAATCGTTGAACATATTTCAAGAGAGTTAAAAAGTGAATTATTCTGTAATATTGTTAAGAGAAATTTAAAAGTATGTATAGTCATCGATGAGGCATCAACAATTTTTAGTAAATCAGTCTTTACAATGCCTTACTAAAAACATTAAGCTCTATCGGAATGACTATAGAATATTTACAAGAAAATTTAGAAGGGTTTTGTTCCGATGGAGCAAGTACTATGCTCGGATGTAAATCAGAGCTAGGCACAAGAATACGTAATGATTTTCCTAACATTATTATTTGGCACTGTTTGAATCATAGATTACAACTTGCTTTGGATGATTCCATAAAAGACAAACCAAATTAATCATTTCAAAATATTTATTGGCAAAATGTATGCAATATTCCACGAATTAAACAAAAGTCCGCAAGAACTTTCAAATATTTCCAATGCCTTCTGGAATAGCAATGTTAAAAATAGGACGAGTTTTGGGACCAAGATGGGCTGCTTGCAATTTTCGGGCAGCTCGTGCTGTCTGGCGATCTTATCCAGCATTGTACGAATATTTTTTAAAGAACAAAAAATATTCTTGAATGGCGTCACGTCTCAGAAAGAAATGTTTCTTAAGAGACTTACCACTGATGATAGATATTTTGGATAAAATTTCATTTTTATCCGATGCTTTCCAGTCCAGAGCACATCTGCTCTCAAGGCAATTGTATGAAAATCTGAGGATTTATGAACGCCAAATAGATAACATAGTCATAAATGATGCTAATAAGAAGATCGATTTTCAGGATAATGCATTATATGGAAATCTTCCTCGAAAAAAGTTAATTGACAGTTTAATAAAAAAATTACACTCAGGCTTATGAATTTTGAAGAAACGAATTTAAAAATTCAAGACATTTTAACATTAAGCAGTAAAAAAAATTATGATCTAGTTAAAACTTTTGAACCTACTTGGAAATTAGAAGAAATTATCAATCCATGGCGAGCTGGAGAAGAGAATTTTAGGACTCTAAGCAAAATTCTTAACATACAAATTTGTGTGTTAAACCCAAACCTAACAATATTATTGTGTCTAGGCGAGTATATATGTCTAGGCGTGGTATACAAATAACTATAAAAATAGGAAACATTTCAATGCGCCCGCGGTCAAATTTTCAGACATAATGTGGCCCGCAAGTAGGGAAAGATCCTTCGTTCTAGTCCAAGCCTCCTAATGGAGAATTTACATGGGACCAGCCGCCTTATGGGGATTTACATGTAAGATCTCCTCCTTATGGACGTTTTACACATACCAGCCTCCGAGCCTCCTAATGGGGAATTTCAGTAGTTCTGAACTTGGCCGAGGTAGTATGTGTGGATGGCGCAAAGATAATAAGACATAAGATAAGAAAATGCGCGGTGAGGGGGTCGTTGAGGAGTTTCATTCTTAATTTGGTCGTAGTAAAATTGACCTTGACTTCATTCATAAATTTGTTCGTAGTAAAATTGACCTTGACTCCGAAAACCTTGACTTCGCGCGGGAAAATTCAAAATTTGGTGGATAGCGTGGAAATTAAAAATGAATTGCGGGATACAAGCTGAGAAGCGGATATGTATGCATAATTGATTGCAGACATATTAAGAGTTGATTCAAATGTGATTATAGGGTTTAGACCGGACAAAATCGGACAATACCGAACAAGAATGGACAAGACTTGACAGACCAAATATTTCCTGTGATATTTATCTGATTGGAACGTTTGAAAACATTAAACTTTACCGATTATTGCAACGAGTGGCTGTTGCATTTTATAAACTTACCAAAAGATTGTCACATCAACGCTTTCAAACTGCTGGCTAGCTGAAGATGTTTGTTGCAGGTTTTCCAGCGTTGTTGTGACGTCACGTTGTCGAATTATTGGCATAAATATCCCTGAGGAATAACAACATTCCGGCTGATATGTGTGAAAGAGTGATTGTGATTTGAAGAGTGAGTAAATTGGATTAAAAGAATCGATCGCTGCCGTTGTGCTCGTTGTGCTGGTGGTCATATGAACTTCGTCGAATTCCATACATAATTGTAACCTGTGTACTACACCCCGACTAAATTTCAGCCCGATATCTCAATTATTCTGTGTTTTATTTAAATACAAAATTGTTTTGTCCTTATAAACCCGTTATAATAAAGTTTTCTATGTTATATATCATTGAGTTTCCTTAAATCTACATGATTTTTTCAAGAAATTTTGAAGAAACTGGTTCAACAAAATTAATAAATAATTTAGTTTTTTACATGTTAATACACTGCTTTTCCTTAAATTTTCAGTATTTTTTGTAATGTATTGAGAGCATTCGTAAATATTTAATAGATAATTATTAATATATGGTGAAAGAAATTAGAACAGATATTTGCATAAACTAACTATTATTTTCTAGATAATTTTATACTATAGATAATTCATAGATTTAATTCTACTTTACATATTTCCCGGAAGTCCTTAAAATTTGAATAATATGATAAGCAATATGTATATAAAGGAGACACAAAAATGTTATTTTGAAAGTTGACAAAATGTATATTATCAGTTTCACAGTGTTCATGTTTACAATATTTTTATGCAATGGTAAGACTAAATTAAATATAATTTTCTATTGGAAGTATAGGGTAAATGGAGATAGTTACAACAATGATTAGATTTTAATTTTGACCAAAATGATGAAAGAACATGCAATTTTTGTCCAAAAAATGAGGAAATAACCCAGAAACTAGACAAAATGTTGAAAACTATCTAGACCATATGCGGATATAAATGTCATATACGGACTTCGGGGCGGCCAAATTAGGGTTCCTCTTTTTGAAATGATGCGATTTGGGAAAACTTTGCGAAAGCGCTTCATAACTACATTTACGGTGGCTCCATCATGCGTAAATCAGATGTCTGGTCCTCCGTTAAACATAACTCGACGGCGAAGAAAACGCAAGAAGAATTAATTGATCACCTTTCCCCATCCGCCCTCAAAAAGGTATGGGCCGATTCTTCCATTCACTCCGAGGGCCACACAAACCGTCACTTTAGTAGAATATAATGCTTTTTTGTGTTTTTGTTGCGGGTTGTTGCAATTTCGTATTTTTGTTGCGGGTTTTGTAACGACAATTTTGCTTGTTTACATAACCGTGTAGATGGAAATGTGCTTGGTCAGAATAATACACGCCATCAAAATTTTCAAATTGGTCAAAAAAAGTACGTGCCGCTTGCAGCACGAGCTGAATTTTGTATGCATGCAATTTGAGATCATCTTTCAACATTTTGGGATCAGCTGTTTTGGATAAATGTAGCGCAAATGCGTGTTTATGCATCCAACGACGTGGATGTTCAATAGCGGGGTGTCGTACACGGTCGATGTTTTACGGCGTTCTGGTGGTCTTTCGAGGGGCCCTTTCCTTTTCTTGGCGTTGTGTTACCCGTTTTTCAAATGTTTTAACCGAACCCTTGATCAATATCTCGGAAGGAGCACGATGAATGTTTCGTAAATCATTTTTGTAATACGCTTTTATGCAGAGAGCACGGTCCTCACCCGTGAAGCGTTCCATACCAACTGATTTCACAAAACATGGTCTTCAACATGCGTAGGCACCAAATATTGTTGCGGAATCACATTTAGAGTTATTTCACTTAAAATTCGGAAAATTGCCACAGGACAGCCTGTATAATGTACCACCAATAATCTGATTTAAAATTTTGTAATAAAGCTCTTGTTGCCTTTGCTCTTGCAGACCACCTTGTGTTGGACAGATCTTTAAGTGTGTGTTGTTTTTCCTTTCTTGAAAATACTTCATCTTCTTCATTTTCCGAGGGAAATTTTGTTTTAAAAGTTTGCTCCTCGGCTTCCTCCGTATTATTGGTTCCTCCCTCACTAATTTCAGTGTTTTCTGTTTTTGTTGTAAACTTATCTAAAGATTCTAAACACTCGAACTAAGCGCTAGGTGTAGAATTCAACGATGGTGTAGGTGTGAGAAAAGCAGGCAAACATTCATTTTCTGACCCTGTGTATTGTAAATCAAATGTATTGTACATGTGTATTGTAAAGTATTGCAAAAGGGGCCCACCGCATTGGGGCCAATCGGTGCTATGCACCGATTGCACCTACGATAAATACGCCTCTCGTCCTCGCCCGTGAAGCGTTCCATACCAACTAATTTCACAAAACATGGTCTTCATTCAACATGCGCGCGCACCGAAAATTGTCGCGGAATCACATTTCGAGTTATTTCACTTAAAAATCGGTGCCACTGTATATTATGCCTATATGATGTACCACCAATAATGGATTGTAAACGGTGACAAATTAAGATTGTTCTGTTTTTACTTAACAAAAACAAAAAGCAGTAATGACTTATTTGCCATAATTTTAACTGTCTGGTATTTAGTGAACCTTCATTTTTTTTTTGCTTTTGGAGCGGTTGCAGATTGAACAAAGAATTTCTGGTGTAGATCATTTTATTAGATCGAACTTCATTATTCAAACTCAGAGGTTTCGACAACAGTTTAATTTTCCAGCGCCCCCAAATTGCAGGATAAGTGCAAGGTGGGTCGATAAATATCGTCGAAAAGGTTCTCTTAAGGATACAAAACTTGCAGAGAGGAAAGAAACCTCTAGAACAGAAGTGAATACCTTGGAAGTAAGGAACAGAATTGAAGAAAATTCCAATCAATACCTACGACGTTTATAGCAGTAAGTAGGAATTTCGCGTGGGTTGGTGAGAACAATTCTAAAAAAAGATTTACTCTTTGGGTTTTACCAATGACAAAAAGCCCAAAAACTTGGGTAGATATCTCTAGGACTCTATTTAACAAAGACAAATTAAAATATGAGACAACAAATCGGGGTGGTTTTATCACATACCTTCTAGTTATAAAACATCTTCCTTTCCTGCTCTGTTGAAACGATCCTCCTGTCGCCAACTAATTCAAAGGAGGAAGCAGGAAGGAATAAAGACAAGAGGCATGTTCGGCGGAAAACCCTTGCAAAGCAGATCTTCTAGAATGAGCAGAATCCATGAAAAGTTCCCTTCAACAAAATGAGTGTGGTCGCATGCCGGCCGAGATAAAACGTGCACTTTCTTAACACACTCGCCGGGCTAACCGTACTATCTCTTGATGCGACTCAAATCACACTACCTCTAAACCGCGCGGTTTTTTACCTAATTCTTTTTCTAATCGCTACGCGATTTTGAATTCGATGCGCGCGTTCAACACCTGGCGGAATTAATTGATCGTGCTATTGACAATCGTACGCCCTCTTTTGACAGGCTGTAAAACTATTATATAAGGGCCAGAACACCTCATTCCAGAATGCGAAGTTGTCAATTATAGCTGACGTTTCGAATCACTTCAAATTAAAGGATATTACTCCAGTAACATCGGACCCCATGTAGGCTCATGAATGCAATTTAGATGTGGTGCTATCGCCGCATACTCAGAATCCCATGGATACCCCACGTGCCAAACGACACGGTACTGCAACGCATCGGTGGACAACTGGAATACCTACCAAACGTCAAGCGCAGAAAATTGAAATTCTGGAACATATCATGCGAGGTGAAAAATACCACCTTCTTAAACTCATCCTGCAGGGGAAAATAGAGGGTCGAAGGTCAGCAGGGCGTAGGCAAATATCGTGGCTCTGAAATTTACGAACATGGACCGGAATGGCATCAATAGCTCTATTCAGAGCGGCAGTGAATAGAGTGATTTGGACCAACGTGATAGCCAGCATCAACAGAGGAGAGGCACTTTAAGAAGAAGAAAGCGTGGATACTACTACTATTCGTGTCCGGATCACACTATGTCCTTCCAAAAGTTTGCGGCTCTGATGGCTTTATCATTTGCTAAAATTAGGTCGTTCCCTGTACAGCTCTGTCCCATGTCGGTGCAGGTCAGCAGGTGTGGAGTATTCTGGATTTCTCCGCAGGAACACTAAGGGTTTTCGTCCTCTGGTAGCATTCCCGATTTTTGCAGGTTTCCTCTGCACCTCGAGACTCATGTGCGAAGTCTGTTGAGCGTTCTCCAGATTGGGTATGGCCGGTATGGGCGGAAATGTCCCGGTGCCACCTACTCTTTTTGTTGGGTGATTGGGTCTTGGGCCTCAGCGCGCCATTTCTGGAGCCTTCTGGCTTCATGAGACACTTGCAAAGGTGCTATTCTTGCCAAAAAGCTGTGGAGGGATCGGAGTCTGGGTCTAGCTGGTTGGTGGACATAGAGCGAGTGACTTGGGTCGGTCTCTAGTCGCCCCCTTTCTGCCTCGGCGGCTACCTCTCTCCTGATGTGAGGCGGTGCTATCCTGGCGAGAGATTATACCTTATGAAGTGGCGTAGGCTTCAGGCAACCTGTTATTAGGCGGCCTGCTTGATTCAAAGGTCGATTTGCTATGCATGAGTGGATGCACACCATACTGAAGCGGCGTATTCGGCTGCAGAGAAGCTTAATGCAAGGGCTGAGGTTCTCAATGTTGCTGGCTATGCTCCCCATGACCTACCTTTCCAATAGTCCGAAAATCGCGTTTATAATTCAATCGATGAATTTTGGGCAGAGGGGATCATTTGGCCAACTAAATAATTATGTGTGACGAAGCACGTTCTTACTTGAATGGGGAGAGGAACAAACAAAATGTTGATTACTGGTCTGCCGAAAACCCTCATGTAACATGAAGAAGAGCTGCATTCTCAAAAGGTAACTCTATGATGTGGAATATGCTCAGCTGGAGTATTGTAAGCGTTCTTAATGGATGCCTTCGCCCAATTCCGATTACCAATAAACGATATTGGATCTTGTGTATCCAATATATCTATGGGAGTGTTACGAGAGTTCTTTCCAGGTCGTCTGTTTTCCTAGCGTGGGAATCAGTTGTGACTTCCTCGCTCTCCGGATTTGTCGGCTTTAGGGATTCACACGAGAGTCTCGTTCTGATCTCGTCGTTGCTCGGGTTCAAATTTATGAAGAAATTGTTATTCTCGTTCTGGGCTCCGACAAGTTCGGGTTGCTCGGGTTCAAATTTATGAAGAAAATATTACGGCTGCCCGGAACGAGATCAGGAACAAGACACTCATGTATTTGACAGAAGTCGGCTTATCAGAACTGATTTGAAACCCTGGAAGACTTAAAACGAAACATTCTACAAGCCATTGTAGCATGCGTGCAATTGCTGGCATGCATTCCGTTCTTTGTTGCATCGATCTCAGTCATGTATCGAAACAAACGGAGGTCATCTAATCGATGCAATTTCTAAGTATTAATTGTTAATGTAAAATCAAGCTTTAGATTTAACTCTAAAATGTTCAACAAAAAATTTGGTGTTCAACTTATTCCGTTCTCTTGATAATTGCTGTTTAAAATCCGGACACTCCTAATTAATCACCCTTTGTTTTGTTATAGTTTATGGAGATGACATGCGGATTGTTGGAGGATGGGACGCAGAAGAAGGGAAATACCCTTACCAAGTTTCCATGCGATTGTTTAAACGTCATCATTTTTGTGGAGGTTCCATTCTAAACGAGCGTTGGATTCTCACAGCAGCACATTGCGTTCATAAGTATTCAGTCACATAAAAAAATCATCACCTTGCATTAATAATTATTTTAAGTTCGAGTCCTGAAAATATGACCATTGTTACCGGAACAAATTCCTTAACAGAAGGAGGAGATGTTTATGAAATTGAGGAACTTATACCACATCCATTATATTCCCCTACTTTCATTGGAAATGATATAGCCTTAGTCCAGGTTAAGGGCGCTATAGTTTTTGGAGAAAAAGTACAACCAATTAAATTATCGTCCAAGTATATTGAAGCTGGTACCAACTTAACTCTAACTGGATGGGGATTGACTTCAGTAAATAATTAATTAATTCCATATAGAAATATATATACAGGGTGATGTTAAAGTTTGGAATCAATAACTTCTTTATTTACTGTTTTTTTGGGATAATCGCTCGGACCCGTCAATTTTATTTTCCAAAATACGTTATGACGTACAAAAATTTTTCGTGACGTGGTGTTTGCGCTATGACATCATCGACATTTTTTTTAAATGGCAACCCCCATTTTTTATTCTCGATTTGAATAGACCTTTTAATTGTCTAAATGGTCAATGGCGATTATCCCAAAAACAGTCAATGAAGAAATTATTGGTTTGATTCCAAACTTTAACATCACCCTGTACATCTATATATATATATATATATATATATATATATATATATATATATATATATATATATATATATATATATATATGTATATACCTATATATATATACATATATATATATATATATTTATTTATTATTTTGTAGTATAATAGATCTGATCCTACAATAAGATCTCCGGATAAATTACAAACTGTTAATTTGGTTTCTATTAGTACAGTGAGTTGCAGACTTTCACATTACAATATACCCTCTTATATTTTTATTTCTAATATTTGTACTTTTACCAAAGAGGGAGAAGGTTCTTGCTCTGTAAGTAAAAATGTTGAAAAACTCTAATAATACATAAATATATGAAACACATAGATAATAAATTGCGTGTAATATTTTTTTTTGTAGGGTGATTCTGGTGGTCCTTTGGTTCAAGGAGATGAACAAGTTGGAATAGTTTCTTGGGGAATTCCCTGTGCCAAAGGGAAACCTGACGTGTTTACAAGAGTCTATATTTTCTTGAAATGGATAAATGGTCACATTACCAAAAAATAAATACTAAAAATGAGTTTGAAATATGTTTCAAATTTACGTTTGCAATGTATATTGATAGTTGTAGTTTTTATTCAAAAATACCTCCTGAAACAGGGTAATAAAATAATAAAAATGAAGAAATATTTTTGTTTTAAAAATGAAATTCTCCTATATATTCCTAATTATACTCAATTATAAAGTTTCCATGATGAAAGTGTTGGTTCTTTAATCCCTTTGTCCAAAAGGTAAATAGTATCAAGTTCGGTCTTTAAGGGAGATGAAAAACAAATTAAAATCTAATAGGGAAATTGCTTCTATCGTTTATCTACTGCAATATGTGGCATGAAAATGATTTCAAACTGTACCCTTGCTTAATCAGTTAGTGTGACTTTCTTTAATTTGAACACTTTCTTAATGCTTGAAGAACCTATTAGACGATATGTGATTGTGGGTATAATTAAAAAGGTTTTTTCACTCACTTGGTCACTTCTTAATTATACCCAAAAGAAAGAACAAAACTGAAAAGTCATTTAATACATTATACAGGGTGTTAGGTAAATAGGCCATATTCCTTGGCCTATTCCAAGGATATTTTGTCTTTTGATGATTTATGAAAAACCCTTTGTTTCGAAGATGAAGGGTGAACAAAGTTTGCGACAGTAACAACATTTTATTATCAAAAAGTACATGTAAAGGTGCTCAATCTACAATAAAAGTTCGAAATGACTTCCTTCAGCCTGGAGTCAAGCATTCAATCTTCTCGTTATTGAGTGCCGAACTTTTGAAACACACCAGGATTGTTGCTAATTGAGTTACACCCAGCAATTATCCGATTTCGCAATTCGGATAATGACTTCGGATAGTCCCATAAGAAATGACCCAGGGGGTTTAAGTCTGGGGATCGACTAGGCCAGTGTTTCCCAAACTTTCTATCCAAGTGTACCCCTTTCAAATATTTTTTAACACTTCGTACCCCTTATTAGAAAATGTCTGAGATATAAATGTCAAAATTTAGTATTGTGTTTAATAGACCTTTTACGGTTAGTTAAACCCATTGCGTCCATCATGTTTAAAAGACGGGAATATGAAAGTTTCTGGCACATTTTGTTATTTTCACAGGATATACGTCAAAAAGTGCCCGAAAAACATGGCAGAAATTGAATCATGCGCACAAAAAAAAATTGCAACTATGAAAAGGTCTATTTATTTGTCTAAAATTTGTATTTTATTAGCCATAAATGGATACATCCTAAGAATTATTGTTAGATGGTGACGCAATTGCGGAAAGATTACGTAATAAGTTTTGTGACTGAAGATCAAAAAAGAACATCAGCGAAGTCAACATTTAGGGTTGTGTTTATGGATAAGTGAATTATTTTAATGGGTTACTATGGATACTTTTATTTCACAAGTGAAATAAAATTGTTATTTAATTAGTGAATAAACGATTGTTTCATTGATCCGCATTTAAACGTGATTTTTAAAGGTAAAATCGAATAAAAATTATTACAAATATTAGGAAAAATTTTATTCTTTATGAGTTCACTTTAAGACAGTTTCTGCTTGTCTTTATATACGTAAAAATATAATCTGCAATCATTTTATCGTGAGCAGTTAGTAAAATAATCTTTTGGTTGTATTGTATTAAATAATTATCAAAGATAATGAAGAGGAATTGTTTGCAGATTCACAGTACTTTATAAAAAGTAATGTTTGATGCACTATTTTTGATGTAATTCAAATATTGTTATTTTTCTTCTTATATCCACTTTGGCAAACACAACAAAATAAAATTTTGGAAAATCGTTGTGTACCCCTTTCAAATCATTCGCGTACCCCTTGGGGTAGGCGTACCACACTTTGGGAAACACTGGACTAGGCCATGCGTGTGGCCCACCTCGACCAATCTAGCGATCCCCCTATGTTGCTGTTAACAAATCACGAGCAACCGAACAGAAATGCACCATCGTGCATAAACCACTCGATAATTCTTGTCGGCAATGGTACATCCTCTAGAAACTCGGGCAATGTTTCTTTCAAAAAGTTGAGACCCATCTCAACAATAAGTCTTGCTGGTAAAATTACCAGTCCAATAGATGGCCACCCACAATTCCAACCCAAACAATCAAAAAAGAACTCATGCCGATTTTCATCTGCCCACACATGGTTGTTATGAAAATTCCTTATTGTATTTATTGGAGAAACTGGCTTCATCGGTGAAAAAAAATGTGTCAGGAAGATTAGAAGACGTGTGAGGGATTAGAATTAATGCTTGCAAAAGCCATTGACATAACGCAATACGTGGACCGTAATGAACAGGTAGTAATGCCTGAATACATAGAATGTGGTATGGATACAACAAATTGCCCTTAAGAATTTTCCAAACTGTCCTATTACATTCAAAGTATTGGCAATTTGTCGCGTAGGAGTACTTGGATCTTCCTCTATCATGTCCAGCACATTATATTCCAGTTGTACGGTTCTTACTGTCATAAATCTTCCATGGCCCTCCATTTCGCTGCAATGTGCCTGTTTCAAGAAGACGTCGATAAATGTTTTCGAAGATTTTTCGGTCGGGGATATTACGGCTAGGAAACCGTTCAATGTGCCATCGTCTAGCTTGTTATGAATTTCCATCGGCAAGTCCATAATGAAATGCATGTCATCTCGGCGTTCGTATACATGGTAGAGGACTTCACTAGCTATTAAAGACATATCAAACAGCCAAACGTCACTCAATGTAAACAACTGTGACCGATACAGGTGATGATCACTGATGAGACGTATGCAAATGAAATCCACTTGTACGTTAGTAAATAAAGCAGCCGTTCCAAGTTATCGTCAACAATTCCTTGTACTTGATAAACTCATTATTATTTTTTACTTGATAAACTCATTGGCGTACGCCATATTTTCATTTACGTTAATGATTTCAACAAATATCGAATATGGTTGTCGCAAATATTGTTCACCCTGTATCTTCGAAACAAAGGGGTTTTTCAGAAATCATCAAAGGACAAAATATTCATAGAATAGACATAGGAATAACCGCTTGAATTATTGCCGCATGTTTACCTATCACCCTGTATATTTTTTATCATTATTGAAAAATATAAACTAATAATAAATGCAAAATATACTTTCAAGTTTGCAAGGGCCAGATTTAGTGAGATTCGAACATTGTTACAAGGGTTGTAGATTGTAGATCTGGTGGTGACGACTTGTACTGTGACCTTTATAGATATATTGTTACAAGGGTTGCATTTGCGTGAAGAGTTCTTCAGATGAAACACCATTTGCATTTCTATTTCAATCGCTAGGGAATTATTCCTGGGCAGGATTTCCCGAGAATTAAGGTCGATTCCCATATGCGCGACACTAATTGTCAGCTACGCGACGTCGTGCGACACCGCCTTTCAAATAATGATTACATTTTTAAATGGGCACGTCGCGTAATCATAGTGAGAACGTGCCCATTTAAAACAATGTAATCAGTATTTGACAGGCGATGTCGCGTGACGTCGCTTAGCTGAGTGTCGCGTATATGAGAACCGGCCTTAATCCCTTGTAATGACTGAAGAAAGAAACCGTAAGCGAATCTATGATGAAAAATGCGATAGGGTTAAATCCGGTTGTGGCCAACTTTGTATAATTCATGAAACAGAAGCATTTTGGCGATTATATATTTCTCAATTATTCCTCAAAAACAATAGATAATTAACACAAAAACAAAAATTAAAAAGCAATTCATTCATTCATAAATTTTTATTTGTAATTGGTAAAATCATAACTCATTGGTCAAACTAGTTTAGTCAAACTAGATTATAGAGAATCATATAAACTTAATACAGTCGGAAGACAGCCTGAATATATAAATATATTCAACCTATAGAGTTATAGAGCTCAGGAAAGGTTGAATATTTTATACATCCAGGCTGTGTTCCGACTTTATTAAGTTTATAATTTTTTATGCTTATAACAAATCATTTCTTCAACTACACGACAATATAAACTTGTCAAGGTTTACCAGGCAATCAAAAATACACATCATATTTTATATTCAATTCACGTACCTACTAATAAAATCCACGATAATCAAAGCTAATTTCACAATCAGCTGAAAAAACAGTTTTTTAGGACACGCGGGACATTATCAATTCATACATAAATACCCCATAAACTTTAATAAAATAAACACTAAAGATAAGACCGCACTGAGGTAACGGTAAGACCGCAACTGCACTGCAGCGGAGTGTCGCGACTCAATGCGATCAAACACATATTTTTTATATGAAATTGTTTAGATCAAGTAAAACGCACTACGTTGCACGGCGCGGAACTAGGGGGAAAAGTTGTCCAACTCTCGCACAGTTCCGTTGCCGCTAGTCCGTTGTCATAATTTTGTTAAATTTTATATAAGAATATAAAAAAGTTTTAAATTGATTATCATTTAAAATTTTATGTCGAAAAAATAAAAAAAAACAAATTAGAAAACCTCCACAACGAATGATATGGGAGATACACAGGCCCCTCTTTCCAACTTATTATTTATTTGTAATAGTACCAGCTATTAATTTTAAAATAAATGTGGATTAAATATCCAAATCTAATACAATTTCCCTAATAGAAATTGAAATTGGGAATGTTATAGGGCGTAGGTGAATAGTTGTAATAATTTCAGTCACCAGTTAAAATTTTTGAAAAAACATCTGCAAATTTGGTAATGTTTTAACAATTGAAGTGATATAAATTGAATGGCAGAAGGACCTTGAGGTCCGTAGCGCTTTGTTTCTTTTTTATGCTACTATAAATATTATTATTGATTTTCCCAAAAAAAATACAGGGTTATATAGAACCCAAAAACTTTGTGTCAACAATGTCAGTCGTGGTGTTTACCAGTGAAGTAGTTGTTTTTAAGAAATGTTTTTTATAGAAAGATTAGTTATACCAATGATGTCAACTTTGTTGACGATATGTATACAATGATTTCCTAGAAATTATAATCGTTGAAGAAAAGATACAAATACTATTTAATAATATTAGTGTAGTAGTCTTTATATTACCTATTTTCAAAGAACTACCTATAAAGGAATTTCTATCTTAAGTCACATGAAACTTCACTTTCTAAGTTACCAAGCAGTTTAAAAATCAAATGTGAGGATCATAACATACATTGAATAAATAAAAACTATACTCAGATTGAATTGTAAATTAAAGGAAAGAAGTTATTAGATAATTCTATATATTCTATAATACATTGCTAATGCACGATTATGCGAGTGCGATTCCTCAAAAGTGAAAGATATTAAAATGAACTTAAAACGAATAATGAACTTGTGCTGGTGTACGCAGTTCCAACTACTCCGATAGAAGACCAAAAATGCCTTGCTTACACCTTACTAATTGTCGTCTATATATACGTGGCCGAGCACGTGAACATTTAGAGTATTCAATCTACTGATCTGTCGAGAGAATGACCGAACGATTGAATGATTGAATACAATCGTATACTGTGTACTGGACCAGGGCTGGATCTGCAAAGAGACTATACAGTATAAACACTCGCTCCTCAAGTCTCTAGGGGCCACAAAATAGTATATTTTGTAACTAGGGCGGAAAGTTGTCAATTTTTTCGCGAGAGTGAAATTGGTCGCACGAATGAAGTGCACATTTGTTCCAGAGGGAAATTGACAATTCCGCCCGTGTTACAAACAAATTTTTTTATTACTCATGCGAGGGGTATCTTACAAATTTGGGATCCAGGGGCCATCCATAAAAATGAAATCAAAAACTAAGAATTTGCTTTTATAATTGTCTCCGGTGGTGTGGATTCGTCATAAGAGCTCTCCTCAGTTTCCGGTAGCACCATAGAATTTAAACTCACTTTAAAACGTAATTTAATTTCTATTATTATTTTGTTGTGAAAAAAAATTCTGACACTTCACGTCACTTTTATAATATCGAGGTCTTGATTGTGTTTATTTTTAATTATTTGTTTTTTTTTTTATTTAACCTAGCGATATTGAATACTTGCGTGCGATACCCAAGTTACGTGGAAATACAACTAAAAGTGTCATTTCTCGTAATAAAGAACGTGCATCCGATAATACTTTTAACGCATGAGTAATAAATTTAATTATTATTTTGAAATAAATATCTTTCTTCAGGATGAGCTACATAAAAAAACAAATATTGTAACATTATGAATGATGAAATCATATATTCTCATTATCAATAGAAAACGCTTGCTAGATCAAGTGGCGGATTATCCTTAAGGCAAAACTAGGCACGTGCAAAGGGGTGCGAGATTACAAAGGAGGGCGGACGTTTTTAAAAGAAAATAACCTATCTACTTAAATGAAAAATCATACTTTCTATAGAGCTTCCGAAGCGGGCCCGTCTACTTAACTTGTTGCAAATATTCAATATCGCTAGGCGCAAAGCGACAGAAATTTTTTTCATTACAAAATTAAAATTGAAAACATTTTAAAATGAGTGTAAATACTATGGTGATACCGCAGACTGTCTTATGACGAATCCACACCACCGGAGACAATTGAAAAGCAAATTCTTCATTATTGATTCTATTTTTTTTTTGGCACCTGGATCCCAAACTTGTAAGACACATCCCCTCGCATGAGTAATAAAAAATATTGTTTGCAACATGGGCGGTATTGTCAATTGTCCTCTCGAGCGAATGTGCCCAATTTCGCTCTCGTGTACAATTAACAACCTACCGCCCTAGTTACAAAATATACTATTATGCCACTTATTTTCAGTCAAGACTGTTACTCCCTGGAGCTACATAACGAGCGTCTAACTCGAATACTTACATCAGGTGTATACGACTGACAATTATATACTAATTGTAAGACAAATTTTCTGCCTACTGTCCCTTCGCTACAATTCAAGTGTGGTGTACTAAATTAAAAAAAAATTAAATTAAAAATCTATACTAAAAAAATCTAACTAAAATTAAATCGCGTCGAGTCGTGGCGCTAAGTTCCAGTGCAGTTTCGCTCAGTGCAGTCTTACCTTTAATGGAATGCCTGCTGAGTTTCCGGAAACTGTATATCTAATACATTGATGTACTTTTTATATAAAATAAACGTTTTTTTAAAGGTTTCCTGAATCGAAAACATGAAGAGTTTCATTATATTTGTGCTTTCCTGCCTTTTCTTTAAAAATGGTAATTGATTAATTGTATTAGTTTTCCAGATATTATTTATGATTTTACAAACCATTTTTGTTTCAGTGGTATGTGAAGAACAACGAATTGTCGGCGGAAGTGAAGCCGAGGAAGGAGAGTTCCCGTATCAAGTTTCTTTGCGTCAAGGAAAACACCATTTTTGTGGAGGGTCTATTTTGAATGAAACTTGGATTCTCACCGCAGCTCACTGTGTACAAGGGTAAAACTAGCATTTCTATAATTTTATTATTAATTATATTATATAGGGTTACATTTTTCTGTCCCTTTCGTTCATGTCAAACATAGAATGTATAAGCAATTTCTTATTAGTCAACAAGATCTTTAGGGAAACTACAGCCTTAAGATGGGTAAATGGTAGCACAGGTTTTTACAAATGAAACGCATGAATTCATAAAATTTTGAATTATACTTATCCTGAGTGTCTAAGGCGTCCAAGAAATTTGACAATTTTAAAGATGCCACAAAACATGGCAGATGCTAGAAAACATTTTGCTTAAATCCTTTTTAATATTAGTATTTAATATTTAATATTAGTCATCATCATCATATGGCGCTACAGCCAAATTCTTCTCCTGGATCCTGGCCTCCTCCGCGCTCTTATCCCCAGTATTTGGTGTGCATCTTTTTTCATCTCGCCCTCCCAGTCCAACCTTGGCCTCCCTACCGGTCGCCTACCTTGCATCCTTCCGTTTAGCACTCTCTTTGTGAGTCGCGTATCGTCCATCCTCAGCAAGTGTCCTGCCCATTGCAGCTTTATAGATGTGGATATGAGCGGCTCTTTGTATATTTCATAGAGCTCGTTATTGTGTCTGAGCCTTCGTTCGTTGCCATAAATGATCGGTCCCAGTATTCTCCGCAGCACTTTGCGTTGGAAAGTCATAAGTCTCTCTGTCATAATCCAGGTTTCACTGCAGTAGCATGCGGTGAGTCTTATGATCGTTTTGTATATTCGCAACTTGGTTTCTCGGTGGACGCTATTTGATTTTAGTATTCCCGACATTGCGAAGTAGGCTCTCTAACTAGTATCATACCTTCTCGAAATAAACTAAAGTTTTGTATCCGTCTTATACTTGTGGTTTAGCTTAATTCATTTATTCTAAGTTTTTAACTTAAGTCTAACTTAATTCATTTAGCATAATTCATTTTTATAAAGGCGGGGGATAAATCGTAGTACTAAGACTCCCGCCTTTAAGCTAGAGTCGAGAAAAATCGTAGTACTACGACTCCCGCTTTTAATGTGTTAATATGTCTGTAAGAATATTAAACTCTCTTCTGAATACAAGTCATTTATTAAACCAACGTTTTTGTTCTTTAGAAAACACAAAAAGCGATACAGACTTCGTTTCGCGAGATAAATAGCTCCATATATATTGAAGGTATGAAATAGACAATAAAATAGGCACACCGTTCATTGCTTAATCCAGTCATTTTCTTTATATTCGCATTGAATTAAAAATATCCGTAACATGTTATTATTATTGAGGATTGATTTTTGTAGGCAAGAATCTGAAGATGTTATTGTGGTAGTTGGAAGTAATTACCTAAGTGAAGGTGGAGACCGTTACGAAGTTGAAACCCTGTTACCTCATGAAATGTATTCTGGTCAAACTATAAGTAACGACATTGCATTAGTAAAATTGAAGGATACTATTAAATATTCTTCAAGAATTAGGGCTATAAATTTACCAAACGAAGATACGCCTGATGGCACGGAGCTTGTCCTCAGCGGATGGGGAAGAACATCTGTAAATATCCCAGTTAATACTATACATATACAGTATAATCTCGGTAATTCGGCCGTTGGGTAATTGGACGACACGTCCAGTAATCGGGCGGTCTGAAGACCGCTTGCGCTCTTCCCTACCACCACTCTTTCTTATAATCTGGCGGTTGTCTGGTCCCATATGTGTCGGATTATCGAGATTACACTGTACTATATTTACGTATATATTCTTGCAGTATCCTGGAAAGATACCTGATAAATTACAAACGATTAAACTAGTCTCAATCAGTAATTTAAAATGTAACATAGAACATGCAACGAAGACAGTCTTATCTACAAATATTTGTACGTTTACCGAAAAAGGACAAGGAGCTTGCCATGTAAGTACCGTTTCATTTAAATTTAATTAAATCGTGCAAAGAAATAAATTTAAATATTTCAGGGAGATTCTGGAGGACCTTTGGTGCAAGACGATGTACAAGTTGGAGTTGTTTCTTGGGGCATCCCTTGTGCAAAAGGAAAGCCTGATGTTTTCACAAGGGTCTTCCCCTATTTAGAATGGATTGAAAAGAACATGGAATAAAAGGATTATTTAAATAATTAATTTAATTTATATTGCGTACAATTTTGTTTTTTAAACTATTTTTTTGTTTTTGGTTCAAGTCTATTTAAGTATGTTATGATAACTGGAAAAATTCCATTGTTTATTCAATTTTCGGTTTACATTGATATAGAAAAATGATAAGAAACTGTTTGAAATACCTATATACTAATGTTCTAGTTTTTGTTCTTAATCTTACAATTAAACAAATTCATTGTATAATTACCATTTGTGTGGTCTTTTTATTTATACAGTCTTTTTATCAGTCTCTTTTTATCAGTCTTTTTATTTATACAGTATGGAAACTAAAACTGGAATAAAATTCATAACTTCGATATAGGCGATTCTTTTAAAAAATATTTGATTGATAGCTATCCTAGCTCTCGTCGATAAAGGGTGCTCATCACGTTTCAGACTAAAGATAAATCTTATTGAAGAATTCACTGCGCGTCGCAACTTCAAATTATTTTCTGATGTAGAATTAATAAGTACAATTTTGCAGTAATCTATGCGAGACAAGGTAGTTGCTGAAATTAATAACTTCCTGATTTCGGTTGTAAAGATATTTTGCAAAATTTAAGGCAATGTAAGGTTTAGTTTAATAATTGTCTGCGAGACATGATCATTCCAGGACAAGTACCGACTTATGTTAAAATTACATAAGGTAGTGCAAGACCATCTATTATAATAGGAGGTATTTCCCTTTGTTATAGTTGCTTTAGTTTACTATTCAAACTCAATATCATTATCTTATTATCAGTTTTATCTAGGTTTAACTCCAAGCCATGTGCCCTAGCCCAAATTGCTATTGATTGGGCATCATGAGAAACTTTACTGACGGCTTCCTTCCTCCTAACCTAACCTTTCTTCAATTGCAGATTTTTCCAAAGCATTTTCTTGTATTCGGATTAGCTCTCCTAGATATTTGAATTTTTTAATCTTCTCTATTTGGCCAATATCTGTTTTCAGGAATTTTGGTGCATCTTTAATGTTCGTTAAGAATTTTGTTTTTTCTGCAGAAATTCTTAATCCAGTTCTGCAGGCTATTTCCTCCAAAAGATTTATTTGTGTTATAGCAGTTTTCACATTTTCGGAAAGTATAGCAAAGTCATCTGCAAATGCAAGACAGTTTATTTCGATCTTTTTGCTTCCTCTTTTTGCTTCCTTCTAACGTTATCGGCGAAATTTTGTGTTCAATAAGTTTTTCGTTCCAACTTCTTACTGCTTTCTCTAACACACAATTAAAAAGAATTGGGGATAAGCCATCACCTTGTCGTACACCAGTTTTTATTTTGAAAGGCTGCGAAATTTCTCCCATAAATTTTACTTTGCAGACTGTATCTGTAAGCGTTTCACGTATTAGGTTTGCCACTTTAGACTCTATGCCAAATTTTCGAATTATTTTATCTATAGTTTCTCTGTCAACAGAATCAAAGACCTTTTTGAAATCTACAAACATAACTACAATATCCTTCGAATTAAGTAATCTATGGCGAATTACTGACTTAAGATTAAATATTTGTTCTGAGCATGACCTTCCTTTCCTAAAACCACCTTGATATTCACCTAAATGACCGTCTAGTTTTGTTTCTATTCTGTTTAATAAAATCTTGGAGAATATTTTATATGCTAGTGACAGTAAAGAGATCCCTCTGTAGTTGTTTACATCCTGTTTATTACCTTTTTGTGGAGTGAATGTATCAAGGCAACTTTTCATTCCTCTGGCACTTTTCTGTTTTCCAGATTTCTTCGAAGAGTAATTTTAGCTAAATTTCTATATTTGTTAGGGACCATTTCAAAAGTTTAGCTCTAATAGAATCTTCTCCACTAGCTTTGTTGTTTTTTAGGGTTTTAATTACTTCTTCAATTTCTTCTATAGTAGGTGGTAAATCTTCTTCTAAATTTTCATTAACACGTTAACTGCCATGTGTATCCAAAAGTATACACGCTAGTAGGGTCCTGTACGCCGCGTGTATAATTTCGTATACGCGCACAATATCTTCTTTCTGGTTGTGTGTATGCTACCGGAGCTTGCTTATCATAGGTTTATTATGACGGAATGGTTGGTGTGGCGTGGAGAACACATTGCAAATTGCAAAAACATTGCAAAAATTTGAAAAAATGTTATAAATTCATGAATGAAAATCAAAAAAATGTCGTGGCCAGTGGGACCTTTTTCTAAATTACCCGCGGCAATTAACGTGTTAATATCTGAGAATTCTAATTTATGATTTGGTTCAGGACAATTCAGAAGCTGATGGAAATATCTTGCTAGTATTTCGTAATTTTCACTATTGCTTAGTCCAATTCTGCCATTTTCATCTTTGAAAAAGACATTTGTTGTTTGTACCCCTTTAATTTCTTCTTAAAAGTTTGATAAAAGTCACGGGTGTTATTTTTTACAAAATTTTGGTCTATTTCCAAAACTTTCTCCTTTTCAAAGGCTCGTTTGGTATTTCTGGTTAATCTGGCTGTTTCCTTTCTTTGTTGTTTAAACTGATCATAATCTTCAATTTTCTTGGAGCACTTCCATTTTTTCCATTTTTTAGCCCTCTCTGCTATAGTTTCTTCACATGTTTCATTGCATCATATTTCCCTTTTGTTCTTTATTGACCCAAATGTTTTCTGTGCAGCATTATTAATTGCTTTGGATATTTCTTGCCGGTTACCATGCTTAACCACTATTATCCACTACTATCTTTATTATTTTGATTATTTATTTTAATTAAATGAGCGAAAATAAAATACAAATCGGCGTCTTTTCAATCATCTTTTAATGAATCTCTTGCAGCAGCGGCAAACCATGGGTCGCGACCCTCGAGGGGTCGATAGAAAATCTTTTTCGGTCACCGAATTCATACAAAATTTAAGGCATTTCGTGTGTAAGTATTGGGTAGTATTTGGTATGTAGTAAATAGTGAAATGTCAATATAAAGAAATTTAAAAAACATTGATATTTTCAAACATAATTTTCTCAAAAACCAATTTAGGGATTTGTTTCAAATTTTGTGGAGATGTTGGTAGAACTGTTCCGGAATATTTAGTCTTATTAAGCTTCCTAGGGAATATTTTATAGGTTTTCCGACTAATTTTGGGCGGCTTAATCGATTGGTGAAGACTAGAAGTCTAGAAATATAATTTGCATATTTGTAATCAGCAGCACAAATGCTTTCAGAAACGTTTTTAAATTTTGATGTAACTCAAAATATAACGATTTTGACCAAATCGATTTCCTCGCATTTCGTCGTTTCCGCGGTCTAGACTCCCCGTGTATTTCTTAACTGAAAGCTTTCTAGGTAATATTATATACGTTTTCGGGATTAGTTTTGGACGCTGAATCGATTGGTGAAGACTAGAAGTCTCCTTGGTCAGCCGTTCAAAAGTTATGACAGAGTAAAATCAGTCGGAAATGCGAGATGGTGTACAGCGAAAAAATATATAAAACTTGTTTATTTGTAACTTTAGAGCGAAATAAACAGGAAAATAGTTTTCAGCAATTCGATTTCCTACGGATAACCAAAAAAAAATCAAGAAAAAAAATTCCAAAAAATTAAAAAAAAAAAAAAAATGTGCTTTTTCGGTTTTTTTCGATTTTTTCGAGAACGGTAAAAAGCAGCGAAATCATTTTTGGCACACAGAAACTACACGACAAGACGAACAAGTCGATGTGTGAATTGTCCAGAAAGATTCAATAATTCGTCCAGAAATTTCAAACTGAAATTTACCCGATTCTCGATTTCCTAAGCAGATGTCCCGGAAACGCTTGCAGATAATCAAAAACGAATTGCGGCATAGTTTTCAAAAGGTCATTTTTCCCTTAATACACTAAGATTGTCCACGAGACATTCACGACTTTCCGAGATCTCTACTCGAGCGCCGAAATTTCTTAAAAATTTCTTCAATTCTTGGAGGCGATAGTGAACGGAAAGAGCTAGCGAAATATAATTTGCATTTCTGTAATCAGCAGCAAAAATGCTTTCAGAAACGTTTTTAAATTTCGATGTAACTAAAAAAATAACGATTTTGACAAAATCGATATTCTCGCATTTCGTCGATTCCGCGGTCTAGACTCCCCGTATAGATTGTATTTCTTAACTGAAAGCTTTCTAGGTAATATTATATACGTTTTCGGGCTAATTTTGGGACTCTGAATCGATTGATGAAGACCAGAAGTCTTTTTGGTGAGCCGTTCAAAAGTTATGATAGCGTGAAATCAGTCGGAAATGCGAGATGGTGGACAGCGAAAAATATATAAAACTTGTTTATTTGTAACTTTAGAGCGAAATAGACTGGAAAACCGTTTTCAGCACTTCGATTTCCTTCGGGTAACCAAAAAAAAATCAAAAACAAAAATTCCAAAAAAAATTTCAACAAAAAATTTCGTCGTTTCCGTGGTCTACACCAGTGGTGCACAAACCATGAGTGCACAAACCGCGACCCCTTAGAGGGGTCAATAGAGAATCTTTTTGTGTGTAAGCATGGGGTAGCAGTAAATAGTGAAATGTCAATATAAAGAAATTTAAAAAACATTGATATTTTCACACAATTGATAATTTCAACACAATTTTCTCAAAAACTAATTTGGGGATTTGTTTCAAATTTGTGTGGAGATGTTGGTAGAGCTGTTCCGGAATATTCAGCAAATTTTCCCAATATTTTAATATTTATTTTAGCAAATATTGCAGTTTTTTGTAAATTCCACCTTGAAAATCAAATAGGGTACACTACCCAATCGTTGGCACTCCTCCAATTATTGGCAGTTTAGAGTTTAATTCGAGAAAACAAGGAAACCATAGATTATTCAAGTTTGGTATGCATTAAAGAGTAAAATACTATTATTTTTCTGTTAAAAATTGACAACACTGTTCCAATAAACAATAATGCGCTTTAGAAACAATAGCCAACATTTTGTGCCGGTGATATGGTGTAGTTATTTTGTTTTTTTCTTAGAGTGCTTCATTAATCATAGTACATGGCAACAATTCACTAAATGATACTTTCGAAATAATTTGATATACTTAATTATACCTCTAGGTTCAAAGATTATTTCTTGAATATCTTTATCACATTTTATTTATTACATGTGCCAACATATGGAACAATAATTTCATCAAAGTCCCTTTATTGGCATTAGTGCCAATAATAGGAATTTTTCGAATATTATCAACCAGCGAGTTTATGATATATTTGTAGGTTTTAAATAAATGATGGTTTCTCCATAGAATATTTTTTTTCTTCAATAGCAATTTCCAAATGTTGGCCCACAAGCTAATTATTGGTAGTAGTGCCCAAAATAGAATATTGAGTGCTAATAATGGGTTTTTTATTCATTTAGAAAGGAAATGAAAAAGAAACCAATAAAAAGTAGTCAACATAAAATATAAAAAAGGAAACGAAAACAATATAGTGAGGAAAGTGTAAAAAAGGCTTTAGACGCGATTAAAAATGGCATGTCCAAAAACCAAGCGGCTAAACAATATCAGATTCCTCGAGCTACGTTATATTGTCGGATTAAGAAACCAGATCATAAATCTCAGCCTGGTCCAAATCTAGTACTTAACACAGACAAAGAGAATAAATTAAAGAATTGGTTAGATGTTATCCATGCAAAGGGTTATCCTAAATGACAAGAAGATCTTTTGAATATCATATCAGAATTTATAAAAAAAAGCGACCGATCTAGACAACATTCAAAGACAACAGTCCCGGAGATAAATGGTTTAAACTCTTTTTGAAGCGACATTCAGATATTGTTATGAGAACTCCTGAAGCAGTAACAGCGACAAGTGCTGTCGTATCAGAAAATTATATAAAAGGATGGTTTCAAGCAATTCAAATATTCCTGAAAGATCATGGATTTTTTAAAATTCTATCAGACCCGAAAAGATTCTTGAACGGTGGCGAAACCAATTTCGGTCTTGCCCAAAGACAGGTGTGTTCTTGGCCCCAAAGGGCGCAAAGCATGTTAACGAAATGGGGCGACCACGCCCCAGCTAAAAGTTCACTAACATTGGTGTTTACTTTTGCTGCCAATGGCGAAATTAAACCACCTATGGTGATATTCCCGTACAAGCGCTTGCCAAGTAAAATTGCATTAAAGGTACCATCAGATTGGGGTTTAGGCCTCAGTGACAATGGCTGGATGAAAACAGAATTTTTCTCGCATCTCGTGCGAAATCAAGTACCATTCCAGGTAATTTTATTTGTAGATGGACACAAAACCCACCTCACTTATGCCGTCAGTAAGCTTTGTTCCTCATTGGATATTGTGCTTATAGCACTTTATCTCAATTGCAGTCGATTGCTTTAGCCTGCAGATGTCTCCGCTTTTAGACCTATAAAAGGTGGTTGGCAAAAGACGGTCTTAGAGTGGCAGCGTCTTGAGCTCTTGCAAAAGTTGATTTTGTGCGACTTTTGCAAAAAACTATTGATAAATGCGTAAAACCAGATACTATTATGAATAGTTTTCGGGCTTTTTCCACACAGACTACTACTACTACGAAAGTTAAGCAATACCGGAAAAACTTCTAGAATGATAAACGAAAAGGATTTTCTTATTCAGAATGATTAATATTTTGTTGGTAGGTAAGTACTAAAGTAAAAAGATCTCAAAGATAGACATTTAAGTACTGATAAAGTGAGACTGCCAAACCGAGTGGAATAACAGAAATTATTTATATTATAAAAGTTGATTTTTTAAAATATTTTTATTAAAACTTTAAATACTTTAATACCTAAATAAAAGCAGATATTTACCTACTAAAACAGTGTTTTAATTATACCCTAGGTGTAGATAGATATTTCTTTTATTTTAATGATCGGTAGGTATCTCCCACTTTAACTACATGCCAATAATTATACGAGCAGATGCCAGTATTGAAAATTTCTATGCCAATAATAGGATTTTCTGTAGTCTTTTGGATTTAAGTATAAAATGTTTATTCAACACTATTCAATAACATAAAAACGGTTATAAAAAGAAAGATTAAAGTATTTTCTTCGATACTGTCACATGTTTTGTCTACTAGTTATTGTAAATGAAATTTTAGGGTAATTTAATTTCAGACTGACACAAAACAATTGGGTGGTTTACCCTATGTAAACATTGAAATTTTCAAACTTAATTTTCTCAAAAACTAATTTGGGAATTTGTTTAAGCTTTTATGGAGATGTTGGTACAACTGATTGGTAATTAAAATTTTCACGTTACTTTTATCTAGGGGTCGCGATAAAATCTTACAGAAAATGTTGGGTCGCAAATGAAAATACTTTTCGCACCACTGTCTTACAGAATTCGAAATTTGTTCAGAATTTTACACATTCAAAAACGAATGTGTGCGGTGTAGGAAATTTTGAAATTGAAACTTTTTAATTCAAATTTATATTTTATCTGCGTTAATTATTAAAAACATAATAGTAGTTATTTTATTTATCATCTTCAAAAATGTATCCACCATTGCTTGAATTTATTAGATTGATTAGAAATACAGTCAATAAATTAATGCAATGGGTATATTAAATAAGTTTCATAAAATTAATATAATGAGTAATTCTGGCTCAATTCAAGAGAACCTCTCAAATAGTGCCGTTCAGAACCGGCGATAAACTGGTCCCGCATATTAGTCTGACGATTCGTTCCACAAGTATGCGCGAGAGAGGTCGCCTACACTCTCGGAAGAGGGTACGGCACGCATAAGTAAAATATTAAATAATTATATATTTAATGAGTTCAAATATTTTAAATGTGCATAAATAAATAACGGTTACATTAAAATCTCATAAAAACAACAATAGTGGTGTAATAATAAAGCATGACAGCGTTGATTGGAATTTTATTTTATCAGCGCAAGAAGAGCTTTTTTATAATCTCCAGAAGTTTCACCCTGCTGAAAGAAAAAGAAAAAATAAAACACGAAGAAATGAATGTTTCATGCAATTTTCTTCGTTAATTAATATTTAAAATTGTGTTTTTTATATTAAATACGCTTATCAAATCATTTTGTATTTTAAAATATTTTATGTCGATGTTAAGTTTACTTTATTTTATACTGACCGCTATGTAACTCTCCAAGGTTTTGTCGTAAATTCTTTCAAATTCTTCTTTAATGTTCCCAAGATCAATTTCGGAGCGGCTAACAATAATTCGAATTAAAGTATCATCATCTGTTCCAGCTCCATGTACCGAATTATAAAGACGTTTTGCGAAAAATGTCGGTGGACTTTGTACACATTCAACTAAAAAAATAAAATGTTTGAAGCAGTTGGCTATTCACTTGGATTAAATAGAAAGAGTGATCTTAAAAACAATGTTATTTATCCGGTTCTTGTTTAGAGCCAGGAAAGTGGACTGAGGACTAATAAATAGCATACAAATATCTGTTGTGTTTCAACATAAGATTTGTTTTGTAGTCTGAAAAAGACAATAATATTATAGAGCTACGGAAAGGTTGAATATATTTATATCTTCAAGTTATATTCCGCTTTAATAAGTTGGTATGATTGTATCTAAAATTAGTTTGGTTGCACCATAATATTCAAAATCTATGCAATTTTATGATAATAATTTCAATATGCAAAAATAAGATAAATAATATAAAAACGGATTACTTGTGGGTTATATAATTTAACGGATTTTGTTAGCTAAGATTCGACGTTCAATAATTTAACTTCTACAGTTGTAGTGAATAGATACAAATAGTAAATAATTCAATTAGTGACACCTTGTGCTTAGGTGTATCAACCAATGCTTTTGTGCATCAACAAAAAATATTTTTGGTTTTCTTTCAAAAATTCTCCTGAAATTTATTCTGCAGATTTGGCAAATATTTATTTAATTAAAACAAATTCAACTTCTAGGGTCTAATTGATAATCTACATCAGCGTTTCTCAACCTGGGGTACGCGTATCCCCATATGGTTTCACATACGCGGGTATGTGAAATGAACTCCGAGGATACGCAGAAAAAAATATGTAATGGAGGACATTGATAGATAAATTGAACTAAAAGAAAAGATAAAAAGTAACAAAAGATAACAACATCAAAAGATGTTGACTGAAGAAGAAGAAGATGATGACTGTATTTCCATTTTTATTGTGTGTTATATAATGAACAAATTTTACATCGTTATTCTACATGGGGGGGGGGGGGTTAGGTTAGGTGAACGGGGATTAGCGATGATAGGTCAGGGGTACGCAAGTAAAAAAAGGTTGGTCTACAAGATTCAAGATAAACAGGATATTCTATCTACAATAATTTATATTCCGGTTTATTGAACACAAAGTTAAGAGCAATAGTTAATATAGATTGACTTGAAATATTATATAAACACCTAACAACCTGCGGTCCAATAATTTATTACAAGTAAATGATACTGCACTCACTTTACAATACAATATAATATTATAATATTCTATAATTTAGTGGAACCCGATCCAACAGAGCTAACTACGAGCACCTCAGGAGAATAGCTTCAAAACTTTGCAAAGCAAAAAAGAAAATAATGTTAAATAAACAAGTGGAAGAACTAGAACAATACAACGTAAATAAATAAAGCAGGAAATTTTATAAGGCAGTACAACAGCAAACAACGGCTTTTCAACCTAGAACCATCACGTGTTTAGATAAAAACGGGACAATACTAACCGAGGATGACAAAATACTCCAAAGATGGCATGAACACTATAGCGAGCTACTCTCCACTGAAATCCAAAAGGGGTGAAAGAGAAAAAGAAATCGCATGGCACCATGAAGCACAACCCGAAATCCTCGAACCGAGCTATGAGGAAGTTACCGAGATAATACACAATCTTAAAAGCAATAAATCTCCAGGAATTGATACAATTCCCACGGAACTTTTGAAAAATGGAGGTACACCACTGTGGGAAAGGATCCATAAACTTATTGTCAGGGTGTGGAATGAAGAGATTATGCCAAGTGACTGGAGAAAAGGCATTATTTTTCCCAGACACAAGAAAGGAAACAAGAAAGAATGTTCCAATTACCGAGGAATTACTCTTCTCAACACTACTTACAAAATATTATCCAGCGTAAAATACAATAGACTATCAATATATGAAGAGGAGATACTTGGAGACTACCAAGGAGGTTTCCAAAGGAATCGATCAACAACGGACCAAATACATCTAATAAGGCAAATGCTTGAAAAATGTTATGAGCATAACATAACTTTGTTCCACCTGTTTGTTGAGTACAAACAAGCTTTTGATAGCGTGTCTAGAGAAGAACTATTGTACCAGTTACTTGCCCTTGGAATTCCTCAAAAACTTATAAGAAGGGTAAACTTAACTCTAACCAATACACGTGCTCAAGTATTAGTAGCATCCAAACTGACGGACGAATTCGACATCAGGATAGGGGTCAGGCAAGGTATGCGCTATCTGCTATGCTATTCAACTTTGTACTTGAATCAGTTATTAGAAACCTGCACATAACAGGCCACATACACACAAAATCTCAGCAGCTATGCGCATATGCCGATGATATAATTATATCACCACGAACAGCAGAAAGCCTAAAAGAAGCTACTGCCTCCTTAGAACAGAAATCTAGCGTAGCCGGACTGGTAATAAACGTGAATAAAACCTAGTTCATGAGAAGTACCAGGGATACAACACCCTGGCCAGAGCCACTACAAGTCAACGCATTCAATTTCGAAAAAGTCAGAACCTTCTCTTACCTAGGGTCGAAAACAACTAACTACAACAGAATCAGCGAAGAAATCAGAATTGTAGTAGGAAAGAGAGCTTATTACGCGAATAAGAAGCTACAGGGAGAGAAGCTTCTAAGTGTCAACTCAAAGTTAAAGATCTATAACACACTCATTAGACCTGTCATAACATACACGTGTGAAACATGGACCATATCTACGATCAACGAAAACGCACTACGAGTCTGCGAAAGAAGCATATTACGCAGAATCTTTGGTCCCGTACAGGAAAACTGTGATACATGGAGATGCAGAATGAACCATGAACTGGATAGATTAATTGGAGGAGCGGACATCGTAAGGCATGTAAAGGCACTACGGTTACAATGGTTTGGACATTTATGCGTATGGAAAGCACCCGAGGACGGAAAATACTGACGAACTGGAGTCCACATGAAAGAAGAGCTCGGGGTAGACCACGTAAGAGATGGCGAGATGACTGCATCGACGACCTAAAAATATTAGGTGTGAGAAACTGGCTGCAATTGGCTAACAACAGGGAGAGATGGAAGGATGTTGTAACTCAAGCCAAGGCCCACCCAGGGCTGTAGAGCTATAGAAGAAGAAGAACATAATACACCAACAAAAAATATAATTTAATAAATGTTGCTTACTTGAAATATTGTGGTTTGGGGAAACTTCGTTCAAATTATTAAATTTAATTTGGATTATATCTCGTATAACATTACTTACCAATTGATAACATAGCTTCTAATAAATCTCCATCAAGCTCGCTTCTCAAAGCTTGTTCGATAGTGTTTCCAGAAATATCTTTGTATTCTTCAAAAACTTGTCTGAGATGATCAAAATTCTCCTTTCCTAGAATTTTCGTGAAAACGCTCTCATCTGTCCCGAAACGCTCTTCTCCAGCCTCAAACAACTGCTCTGCCTGTTGTCTAGCTAAATCTTTATCAACGGCTTTAGATGTATCTCGCGTTCCAGTAACAATAAATGTAAGAAGACGACGAAGTTCACCGGAAGTTTCGCCACACAAGTGCTCAGCTAGCGGTCTATCATACACTAAATTGCAAATAAATATATTAAAATGAAAAACGAAATAAATGAAATTGTATTTACTCTCTTCGTATGCTTGAACAAGTTCGTTTATTTCGCGAGAATCTTTTGAGCAGAGGATTTCTACTAAAGTGTTTTCGTCCGAACCCATGCCTTCCATAGCATTCTTCAATTGTTTGCAAAGATATTCTGATGGTGGTTGTATTAAAGCTGTGATAACATCTTCAAAGTGACCTCCAAGTTCACTTTTAAGGTCATCAATCAAATCCTAATGAAACATAATACAATAAATTTACAATAATATACGTTTACAATAAATTTACAATAATATAATTAAACTATGACTATTTATACAAAATTAGTTTACTCTTGGGAAAAGGACTTTTTAATAAAACAACTATATTGTATGGTATCGATATTTTACCTTTAGGTAAAATATCGATTTTTAATAAAAGAACTATCATCGAGGGCGAAAAGTTCTCAATTTTTCGCGAGAGAGAAATTTTGCGCACTAACGAAGTGAGTGCGCACATTCGCTCGAGAGGGAACTACCAAAGAGCATCATCGATACTAGCTGGTTCATTAGAAGAGTCCCTCTTCCAAGAATAAACTACAATATAATAAAAAGGATAAGATCTTAAGATACAAAATTGTGTAGTTTGTGTTAATTTATAAACTTTCGTAGTAATACCGAAAGATTGCAGATGTTTCAATGCCCTTCATCCCGTGAGGACTCGTATTTGCTTTTCAATAATGGAGAAGGTGGAAGCCACGTTTAGAAAGGCAGGTAGTGACATGAATAAACACCGTTCTAGCCGACCAAATATATATTATGTGGAAACTATTTTTTTATGAATCAGTTAATGAACTCGTTCTTGCTTGGAAATTGCAATAGTTCCGAGAAATTGCGGGCATAAATTGAGAAAAACCATTTGGAGGGCTACTTCACACAGCCCCCTTTTTTCCATGAAAAAGAGTTCTGAAGTAATATTTCAGTTCTTGATAAGGAGTTCTAGAGTTTCAAATGGGTAATGTATATACGACGAGTGCGAAGCTGAACGCACGAACGAAGTGAGTGAGCTCATTCGCTCGAGAGGGCAATTGATAATACCGCACGAGTTGTAGATAATATTTTTTATTACTCATGCAAGGAGACGTATCTTACAGAGGCCATCAAAATAAATAAAATCAAAATTAAGAAAAATCAAAATTAAGATTTTGCTTTTTCAATTATCTCCGGTGGTCTGGATTCGTCATACGAACATAAGAACCCCTCTTGTTATGGTAGTCCTAAAAAGACTCAATAATTGTTATAGAGCTCCGGAAAGGCTGAATATATTTATATATTCAGGCTGTGTTCCGTTTGTTTTAAATTTGTAAAATTTTGATTGTGTTTTTTTTATTGCTCATGCGCGAAAAGTACTTCTTGACGAAATACCAAATTCTTCATTTTTGGTTCCATTTTTTTTTATGGCCCCTGGATCCCAAACTTGTAAGATATATCCCCTCGCATGAGTAATACAAAATATTGTTTGTAACACGGGCGAAATTGTCAATTTCCCTCTCGAGCGAATGTTCAAAATTTCGCTCTCGCGAAAAATTGAGAACTTTTCGCCCAAATTACAAAATATACTATTTTAGTTACCTATCCGATTTTTATTGAAAATTTACGTGCACCAAGCATAATTTACGTAAGACAAATATGGTATAGTTGTCGCACGCAAATAATTGAATTGACAAACAGCCATTTGTCGCATTAGAAAACGGGCGCCAAAACAATACTTAAAAAATAGTAATAATATAGATAATAATAATATAGTAATAGATAGTAATAATATAGTAATAATATATAGTAGTAATAGTAGAGTAATAAAAAATTGTTTGCAAATGTTTAACCCCTAACCACCACGAAACATACGTCTCTCAGATTCAAAGTAGCAGTAATTTTCTCACCTGAGATGTATGGCAGGTGGTTAAGGGTTAATATCACAAAAATTCTGATAACGGTTTCCGATAGTACTACGGCAGATAAACACAGAATCCCTATTAGACAGTTTTGTAAAATCAATATTTATAAATTTATTTATACAGGGTGTGGCAGCCAAACCTGCCTTCTTGAAATAACTGTACGAAGTAAACGGTTGCGCAGGGCGAGTTGGCAACATTGCTGTTTCCTAGTAAGAATGGTCGTTCTGGGTAAAACGGTAGTTATGCAGCTGCGAAAAGCCGTTTCCATACTCATTTCCAGATTAATCGTAATCGGCCCGTGCCTTCTGTTAACTAAATAAAGTTATGGGTACAAAATTTTGAAAACATCGATGAAACGAGAAACAGAAGAGGTGGCAGTGCGAGATTAGTGCGAACTCCAGCAAATGTTGAACGCGTAAGAATCGCTGTGACAAGCGATTGAAGCCCTCGGAGGTCAGCGCGTCGATATAGAGCGGCGCTAAGAATTTCAGATAGGACTGTCCGAAGGATATTGAGGTTAGATTTACACTACCACCTTTACAAAAGTCAAGTGGTTATTCAGGCTATGACTGAAAACGATTTTGTTGCCCAACGGCGGTTTTGTGAGACGTTTTCGGAATGGATTGAAGAAAACCAGGAACTTGCTTGAACCACCTGCTCTGGATGAGCGACGACGCGCATTTCCATCTTTGCGGCTATGTGAACAAACGGAATTTTGGGTACTGAAGTGATGGGAACTTCATCAAAAACCTCTCCATTCGGCCAAGGTAACAGTTTGGTGTGCAATTTCTTCAATGGGAATCAAAGACCCATTTTTTTTTCAAAATGAAAGGGAGCAAGTCGTTACCGTGAATGCGGAGAATAAAAACCTATTCGTAAATGTTGCGAACATTCTTCACCCTCGCGTTCGTCCACATGGACTGAATAGTAACACCTTATTTCAACAAGATGGAGCCACAAGCTACAGGGCTCGTGTGAGCATGAATCTCCTCAATGAAGTTTTCACAAATCAGGTGATATTCCGGAACGGAGAGATTCCTTTGCTGGCCCGTTCAACCGATCTCACCGCATGCGATTTTTTCTTGTGGTGTTACCCAAAGAACAACGTTTTTCAAGAACGACCACGTACTCTTGAAGAACTGAAAGTGAGAACCCGTCAGGAAATCGAAAGAATCCTTCATCAGGTGCTATGTGATATAATGACCAATTTTAGACATCGCCTACAATTATGCATCGATCAAGATGGTGATACCTTAATAATTTTATTTTTAACAAATGATTAATATTTCTTAAATGTGTTTTAACATGATATCAATATGATTTTTTAAAAATTCAACCGTTTCTTTCTTACAGTTATTTCCAAAATGCTGGTTTGGCTGCCCTGTATAAATGGCAACCCGTATAAAAATTCTAGAGTTCTCTTAAGAGTTATGATTAAGAGCTCCCCAAGAGTTTTGAACAAATCTCACAATTTTTCAACTATTCAAATATTGGTTGGACAATAAAACTATTGGAGATTCGTTTAGAATTCCTAAATAAAAGGCCTATTCAGAACACTACACAGAAACACACACTCTTGAGATTTTTTTTGTATGAACTCGTAAATGTTCAAAACAATCCCGTTTCTGCACGCCTCGTTTTTGCGTATAACTTAAATATTGGTTACACAAAAAATTGAAAAAAAAATCAGGACTCAAATCATCATTTTCGGGGCTACTAAAAACTCTTAACAGAACTCTTTTTATTTTAATATTTTTTTTTTTATTTTATTGATTTTATTTTAATTTCATCGAAATTTCATAGAAATATAATATTCAAAGCGCATTACATTTGGTATCGGGCACCCAAAATGGGCATTTCGAGGCAGCCTGATGCTGATGGGGCATAATCATACCACACCCTACCAGGTTCCCGGTTTCATTTCTACAAGGGATATTATATACTTAAATAAATTTATAGATTTTACAAGATTGCCTAATAAGCATTATGTGTTTATCTGCCGTAGTACTATCGGAAACCGTTATCAGAAATTTTAGAATCTTGTAAAAATGAACAAAATTTTTCAAAAAAGTATTTTATCTACTCACACACCAAAATGTAATCATTAATAAATACATTATAATATGTTTTAATTAATAAATACATTATAATATAAGGATGCCATTATTATAATCGTCTGTAAAAGTATCAAAATCGTGCGTAAAAGTCAAAAGGAGTTTCATTATTAAACGATTTCTGTTTATTTTCACTAGGACAACAACCTGCTTCACTAAACATTTCTTGAAACCTGACGTATATTAAAATTGAATTAATTTTTCTTATTTGGAATTACGAAGTCTTCGCCTCTCAGTATGGATTTATCTGGCTTTAATATAACTCAACGTAACCATAACCTAATCTAGATTAAATCTAGGTTAACCTTCGAGACTACTTCGACAACGAGCAAATAGTGTTTCCGTCACTGTGCGTTTTTAATAGTTAGCAATTTTTTCCACGGAGGCGTTGAATTTCTTAACCGTATTGTCAGTGATTTGAAGTATGTTGTCTGTCAATATTACAATTTTTACAATATTATCGGTAAGAAACAATAATTTTTTTATAGATTCAACACTATTTTTACATGATTCATAGATAAAATAATGTATGACACATGTGTGTGAAAGGTTTTTGTGCACTCATTGCGATTAAACCACTCGCCTTTGGCTCGTGCTTTAAACTTCGTAATTCATGCACTAAAGCCCTTCTTCATAAACTTGTATCATAAACTACTATTTTTTGGGAACTATATGCATTAACTATTGAGAACTTAACAAATCTTTATTAAGAACTGAAATATTACATCAGACAAAAGGGCCATCTTCATGCAGCCCAAGTTGTGTTAGGTTAGCTTGTATTGTAACTTAGATAATAAAATAAATATATTTGATTTGGTTGGCCTTCCAAATCGTTTTTTTCGTTTTCTGTCCGAAATTCCCGAATATTTTGGGGGCCAGCTTCACGAAAGTAAGGAATTACTATGGGATTCCAACCCATTACACCTCACTGATAAAGGATTGGCTGAATGATAATTCGGTACTTACGTATTAACACCACCACCGCTACATTTTTAAATGTCGCCAATCTACTCCTAAAATTTTTATGATAAACCATAAAATAAAATATTTTATTTAAAATGAAAACATTTTTAAAACCCAAAATACTTTATTTTTTAACCCCGGTTAGATTAGGTTGCCTGCCGCGAAGCGGACGGACAAATCAAGACAATCACGCGCGGCAACGCGGACTCTCGATTCAATATAAAGCGGTGGTGGCGTTAATACGTAAGTACCGATAATTCTCCTAACTAGATTGGAAGACGTGCTCATATGGTCTGCTCTTCCGGCTCACCAGATCTTAGCCCCTGCTACTTCTGGTTTGCTTTTAAGGGTATGCTACAGAAAAACCTGATCTCAAATAAGTGGAAGTGTGGAGTTATTCTAAATTCATACAAATCTTGTGGAGTAAAGTACAAGTGTGAAGTACATGGATATTTTCATTAAATGCTGATTATAGAATACGTAGATAGTGGAAATCTGAAGAATAGGAAATAAATTGAATATTAAAAAAAATAATTAAAGACTAATTTTGTCTGTGTCCATTTCGGTATACCTTGTAGAATATATATTCGGGAGTAATTGGACGTAGATGTAGCGTAGTGTGTGGAGTGGCCTTTATAGATTCATTGCGCCCTTAATCATTGGTGGGATGATTACAGAAAGCATCCTGTATATATGTTACCGTGAATGATCGAAATTGGAGAATGTCGACTTTCACCAGTGAATGTCAACACATACCAAATACGTCGATGAAAGATCGAATATTTCATTGCTTTGTTGTACATTCGGACCCTCACCGGTGTATGTCGACAATCACAGATACACTCTGGTGGAGGTCCAAAATAGAGATGCCGACAAAGAGGCGACTGGCTCTGTCCCACCAAATCCTTCGTTCTGCTGGGAGTCAATCAGCTTTATCCGTCTTATGTTGCAAAAAATAAGATTTGAATCACTTAATTAAGTAATTTTTTTATTAGCATTATTTTCGTTTCTCATTTAGAATGTACTGTGTGTGGGTTTTAAATTATTGGTCACTCTTCTCAGGACAGGCGAAAAAGACGTAACCCTTGTGACGGTTTATAGCGACTGAATTACGGAGAAGAAAATATAAATCTCCGACATGATCAACATTCACCATTCCTCCTCATTCCTCCTTTTTTTTTTTTTTTTTTTTTTTTTTAAAGTTTGGTTCGATGTGAATGCCGGGTTTGCCGACCCTTCGAACACGTCGGCCTATTGTATTCTGCATTCACATTCACTTAGGCCCAGAAACCTGTTGTTATTGTAAATTGCACTAACTACCATTTTTCACATTTGTCTTCTGGAACAAATGCGGCCGGCACTGGGGATAGAACTCGGGACCTCTATACTTGTCAGTTAGCGCTCTAACATGAGGCCACGAGCGTCACCACTACACCACTCGCGCCGGCTCATTCCTCCTTCTCCCCGCCTCTCTGTCGGCATCTCGATTTTGGACCTCCACCAGAGCGTATCTGTGATTGTCGACATACACCGGTGAGGGTCCAAATGTACAACAAAGTAATGAAATATTCGATCTTTCGCCGACGTATTTGGTATGTGTTGACATTCAGCGGTGAAAGTCGAGATTCTCCAATTTCGATCATTCACGGTAACATATATACAGGATGCTTTCTATAATCATCATAGTGAATGTCGATATTCACCGGTGTAAGTCAGAAATAAGGGTATTTAGCAAATATTTCGGACATACACCAAGCGACTATGTACACCGGTGAAAGTCGACATTCCCCAAATTTTGGTCTTTCACGGTAACATATATAAGTTATTAAATTGCGCAGATACATCTTAAACTCATTAACTTTATTATTGTTTTTTATTGATTCTTCTTATTATTTCAGTTTACCTATTCGTATTTTTTTAATTAAATCAACAATCAATATTAAGCCTTCTTACTTAAGTGCGCAATTTTTAATGCGTAATCGAAAGAAAACCGATCTTTAAATGGTGGAGGACATTTTGATGACGACATAGACTTAATGGTTGAGACACGCCTATTCTATATTTGAATTGCGATTTGTACCTATGTATAAGAAAAACGTCGATATTTGTATCGCTGTAAACAAGTTACGTCATAAAATGCTGAACCAACCCTTAGTTACATTTTTTATTATTATGAGAAATCATTAGGGTATTAAAAAAAAAAATAAAGATTCAGCTGTAGGCACTAGGTGAAACATAATAATAAATAATAGACACTAGGCGTAAGTTTCACAAAATCAATTTGTGAGACTTACGCCTAGTGTCTATTATGTATTATTATCATTCGGGTATTCGTTGCATAATCTTTGTAATACAACTTACTCTGTCCAAATCATTAGAAAAATACTTGGCGATTTGTTGTCTTTGTTCATTTGATCTCTGGGTTAAAATTCCTATAATAACTTCTTCATCTGTTCCTAATCCCTTCATCGCAGCTCTAAGAGTTTCGCCATCTTCTTGTACGTGGAATCCATTGTATGGGGTTACAGTTGGAATTTTCTAAAATGCAATAAACGTATTAAAAGTTTGATTCAGATTTAATATTAATTATAATATACTACTATAAAATATAAAAGAACGTATTTCATATAGGAACGTATTTCATTATAGGATCAATGTCCTAATTTCAGCAGGAAATGAAAAACGAAATGCTACATAGTTCATTGATCAAAATTTATTCGAACATAAGGATATGATATAGGGATATATAACTTTTATATTAATAAAGAACAGAAATTAAACGCATGGCTGTAAATTATTTCAATGTAGTATTTATGTATTTATTTTGATAAATAATTAAAATTCAATTTCAGAAACTATGAGTATTATTTTATTTGTAACATTGTAATTAAAAAATTGTCTACCTTATAAGCCATTTTAAATAATCCGTTTATAAGGAATGTCTGGAAAACAAAACAATTGTTAAGCACAGACTACCGAACCGTGCGAACTCGGGAGATTTACTGAGCGTATCAAAAGAAATTTATAATAACATTGCGCAGTGAGTCATCGTCACCATAAATTTTAGCTTTACTATAAGATCCTTGGAATAACGGCATGCTGGAATGCACATTATTCGAGGAACTCTGAATGTTACGAATAATATGAGTAATGTTTCACATTCATTAAGTTCAATTTAAAATTCAATTCCGTCTGATTAGAATGTTGCGTCGAATATTGCTGGATGTTTCCTCTCCAGATAAAATTATTTTTTGTGATTCGTAAAAACAAAAGGTTTTTACAACCTTTCTGCTACAGAAACAAATATTCGAATTATAAATATCGCCAAACAAAATACATTTAATTTAGATAATTGAAACGTTACAAACTTTTCTTAATACATAATTAGTAATTATTATCGGCTCCCTTAGTTTTATAGGAAAGGAAATGGCTGCACGTTATGAAGCCCTCAGACTATATATTAAATGTCAATTAAAAGAAACTTTAACATAATAAAAAATTTAAAAACCGCTGCGTCTCGTCTTATAAGTGATAATACTGCAAATAATTTGGACAGTAAGTTTGTGCCTGAATACAACAGCTCGATTTACCTAACACAGATAACCCAAAATGAAGTTTGTGAAGTGATAAATAGTTTGAAAAACTTGTATTCATCAGGATATTTTAGAACCTATAACTTATATTCTGAATGAATCTTTTAGACAAGGCATATTTCCCACTAAGCTGAATGTTGCAATTATTAGGCTATTGTTCTAACATAAGGGCGATCCACTTCTAGTTGAAAATCATCGACCTATTAGTTTACTTTCATCTTTTTCTAACTTGTTTGAAATTATCATGTGCAGAAGATTCATTGCATTTTGAGGGCATTTGGAGTGATAATAAATAATCAGCAGATAACAAATAATGTATTCCAAAAGGGTAAATCTACTACAACTGCCATTTTCATTTTTGTTAAAAGGAGGATCCTTCATTATTTGGACAAAGGTTATATTGCTCATGGTGTATTTCTGGACCTGTCGACACAGGCTTTTGACTGTGTGAACCATTAAATACTTCTGTTATATAAAATGGGAATAGCACATGACTAGTTTACATCTTATCTTTCAGATATACACAGACTACAGTATGTGTAAAGCATAATACAAAGTCATATTTTTTTAGATGAGAAAATAATTGCTATGTGTGTACCACAGGGTAGCGTACTTGGTCCGATCTTGTTTATCCTATATGTAAATGATCTCAAATATTATAACAGACCCTACTATTGCGGTAACTTCATCTGCCGATAACACTAACTTGCTTATAGTAGAAAAGGACTATACACAGCGCCGTCTCTAACCTATTGGTGGCCATGGGTACATTAGTATAATGGAGCCCCTATTACCTTGACAGAGCACTATTTTGTTAGAATAGACAAATAAAGTAGACTTACAAGGGGAACTTCCAATGTCTGGATCACGGATTTTCTTCAAACTGTGTTCCACTTTTATTTGTCCATTAGGACGACATAATATGCAAGTTTTTGGATTAAAGAAAATCCGTGATCCAGACGTCAGAAGTTCCCCTTGTTAGTAGATTTATTTTGGAAGAAAGCAAAGTTTTAGATTTATTTTATTTCTTTATTTATTTCTTTACAGTCACATTAAATGATAAATATTTCTTTACAGTCACATTAAATGATAAATATTCACAGGTTAGTGCTTAAAAACCAATGTTGATTGAAGGGGCAACCTTCTAGATTTGAAATGGGCAAAATCGTTAATCACTTCTTCAAAATCTATATTTTTGAGAATGTCACATTCTATGAACATCAGCGACAAACTGGTTAATCTCTCTTGAAGCATTGTACTTCTTAATGCATTTTTATTCTTTTCATTTTGGAGATCCCGTTTCAATTCCCCACTCCAGCTCCGTGCTTTAACACTTACGTCAATACCCGGGTACCCGTGTACCCTTTTGCATGTTCTTACTCACATATCTTTTTTATTTAACGAAAAATCATCAAATCCTTTCAGATCCTCGTTATTTGAGTCTATTCACATCGATTCATATACATAAATAATAAAATGTGCCAAAAAATATATAAACTTTTGGGACTTAAAGTCAAATACCCCGTTGTTCAATACCCGGGGTACCCGGGTACCCATATATAAATAAATAATTAAACTTATTTCTAGGGATAAAAAATATTACTTTATATATAAATAAACGGATTTATTTAACTTTTAATTAATTTTAATATAAAACTTATTATAAATTATACATAAAATATTTTTATATTCAATTTATTATTGGCAACATGCGTCACTTTTTACAATTGCTTTTGAATGTTCATCGCAAACCGGTTTGTTACATTCTTTACACGATTTTCGCGGTTTTTCTCCGTTTTTTGTAGACATCCTGGTAACAAATATGACATGATCCTACAACATTATATCCACACCAATTTTTGGTTTATTATAATACTGCACAATTTCTGGTTTCTTTTATTGTCTTCGCTGCAAATCTGAGTACATCGTATATAGAAGTATAACAACTTTCTTATTTTTATGAACATAAGAGCATAGAGTAACTTTTTATGAAACCCAAAGAGAGAAATAAAATATCCAAATAAAGATAATTCTTCACGATCTTTAGATGCTAGCATATCTACTAGAATGTTCCTACAATTGTTAGGTTCCATACAATAAATGCTTTGCTAAAGGTAAAGTAGAAAAAAAATTATCCATTGTAATATTTCTTCCGGATCCTTTATATTTGACCCTTTAATGGATATGAATTTTTGGCATCGCTTATCCACCATATTTTGATCCCATACTTTACCTACCCGGCGGTTTCACTTATAGAAATAGGGTTTTTCGAGTAGTGGAATACTCTATGGGTAATCCCGAGTTGTAAAGTGAAAGTCTCCGGGTTTTAAAATTATTTTATTGAATGAAAAACCCATGCGGGTACACGGGTACCCGGGTATTGAACAACGTAGTAACGACTGGGTATTGATATAAGTGATAAAAGATTCTTAATGCGATTTATTATACATTTGGAAATGTGTCTTCAATTTTGTTTTGAAAAACTAGTTCAGTGATGATTTTTACTTAAAACAGTGTAATTATTATGCCATTAAATTGCATGAATGAATATGATTAATGCTGAAATCGGAAAGCCTGATTTTCGGGCGAGGGTAGAGTAGCTTCGCGCATGCAAAAGCTAATAAGCAAGTAGGTATTGTAGTCAGACACTATGATTTGATTCTTTCTATAAACATGCTTTTCGGTAATAAATATTGGTTATTCTTTGGTGATCTGGCAGGAACCCCCTAGTTCCTGCCCTATCGATCGCGGGGCCCTGGGCACGTGCCCAGTGGGAGAGAAGGGCCTGACTATACCCTATTGTGTGACAAAACTATCAATGCCACAGAAAACATTGCAAATTGGTTCCAAAATAACGCTTTAGTTCTGAATACATCCAAAACAAACTGCATTCTTTTCAGACATGGTAGAAATACTTCACTGTATCCAGACTCCATAAATTTCAATTAGACACAAATATTATATGCCAACAAAACAATCTTTCTTGAAATTACCATTGATGAAATCATGTGTTGAACAGAACATGTAAAGCAGCTTTGTGGTAGAAATTTTTATGCACTTACACTTACCCCTACGCGGTTTGCCCCTACGCAGTTGGCCAACAGTCAATGAGACTCCCCGGGGTGTCCATCCGTTGAAAATCAATGGATGGGCGCCAAGGGGATGCGAGACGAAGGTCAATTGCTAATCGCTCTGGGACTCTTCACATCCTTTAGCAGTGAACAGTCTCCCTTCAATAGAATCACTTTCACTCTTTGAACTATCAGCCTACCTTGGATAACTCTTGGTCCTTCAAGCTCTCGAAGCTATCAATACTTTGATATTGAGAGTCAGAGAGCAAAAATCTATCCTATCTATTCCAACTTCTACCTGTCCCCAAAACGAAGGTGTTAAGCGACCCGTGCTTATCAGTGCACCAGCAGGTGTAGGCGCAGGGGCTAACAATGCGTCATAACGGAGCCTACTGGATACCAGGCGACCTCCAGCAGCAATTAGCCAAACCCTTTTATTGTTTACAGAAAACCAATATCGTATGGAATCTAAAACAAAAACAAAATCACAGGGTGAAGACACTGCCATGACGGAGTCTTCCCCTCAACCGACCGTTGACGCTCAGACGAAGACGGCCGAGACCCTAAAACCAGCACCTGGCACGTCCGAGCAGCTGACAGTCCAGACTTCAAGTCAAGGACAGTCTACTGCCAAGGAAAGCCAAGGAAGCAGCAAATACTCCGAAGAGGACATGACGAAGATCGGCAACATGTCCCTGAAGAGAGTAAAGCTGAATGCGAAAGAACGCAGAGAGCACAACAAAAAGCTCTGCGAGGCTAAAGGAGTCAAATATGACCCAAACTTCAAGAGAAAGAAGCACTTAGCCAAAAAGCATGCCGACTCTGACCAGGTTAAGAAAACCACAGTCTCAGTAGGCCCACATCAAAGCCAACCTAAGAAGAGACAGCGCTCAGATGCTACTCCTTCTCCGGCGACTGAAAACAAGCGTCAAAGAACGGCAGATAGGTCATCGAAGGCAGTGGCAAGTACCTCCAGAAACCTCGATTTCGCAGAGGCTGCGGCCACTGTCAAAATGGCCATTTACCTACCTGACTACCCTGTAGGAAAACTGACCAAAGAGCAAGGCGACCTAGTCAGAGATTCTCTCATAGAAACTATATTTAATATAGACAGCGAGAACTTGCCCCACTTTACTAGTCACTACTATGAAGCTGGAACCTACGTGGTAGCGTGCAAGGACGAGTTCACCCAGCTTTGGCTGACAGAACACGTTCCTAAGCTGCTCCCGTGGGAAGACGCAAAACTAGTAGTGAAAGAGAGGACTAAGGTAGTCAACTCAGCACGAGTGGTGTTCAACGTACCCCAGTGGTACGACAAACAAAAGCCGGAGGCGATCCTAAAGTTCCTGCAAAAGCAGAACAAAAGAAAGGTCGACCTAAGAACCGAGTACTGGCACATCCTCCACGTCAAAAGCAACGAAGGGGGAGGTAGAACGTTCGCAGCCATGATCGATGAAGAAGCAAAGAAAGCTCTTCAAGAGATTGGCTGCGTAGCGCACATCGGGCTCAACAAGGTGACGTTTACTATCCGCTCCAGGCTTAGTAAAGACGAACCTTCAAGTAGTTCAAATTAACCTACATCACAGCAAAGCGGCCACTGCAGCCCTCTGCAGAAAGCTGCTAGCTGATGACATCGATTTAGCAATGATCCAAGAGCCCTATATTGTCAAGGGGCGAATCTGTGGCTTAGGCGATGCTAAAGGTAAGCTGATATATAATGATCAGAATCCCAGAACTTGCATTCTAGTGAGGAAAAATTTGAAATTTCTTCCTCTAATGGAATTCTGTTCTAGAGATATTACAACCGTAAAAATACAATGGAGCACGAGGGAAAGAGAGAACAGAGCAATTCTTAGCTCAGTCTACCTACCCTACGACTCCATTGATCTTCCGCCCAGCAAAGAAACGGCAGACCTAGTAAGTTCCGTTCAACAGGAAAATCTAGAGCTGATCCTCTGCTGCGATGCGAACTCCCACCACACCACATGGGGAAGCACCAACTGCAATCCAAGAGGTGAGTCTCTTTTTGAATACATTATTACTAACAATCTAATAGTTGTTAATGAAGGTAACTCTCCCACCTTTGAAAACGCTATAAGAAAAGAGGTAATTGATATAACTGCCACGACAATGGCAATATCCAAGTATGGCAAGTCCTGAACGAACCATCGCTTTCCGACCATAAATACATTAGCTTTGAACTGTCTCAAAAGGAAGTAATACCTGAACCCTATTACAACCCGAGAAAGACGGACTGGGCTAAATACGAACAAGAACTACATAAAAAGATAGAGCATGTTCGATTCAAATCTTCTCAGGTAAAAGATCTAGATACAAATGCCCACAAGCTAAAAGAGGCAGTGGTTGACTCTTATAAAAGCTGCTGTCCTCAATCAAAGCCAAGTGAGCAAAGAGGTAAAAAACAACCACAATGGTGGAACAAGGATCTCGAAAAGACCAGGCGAGAAGTCAGATGCCTTTTCAACAGATCTAGAAGAACCAAAGGCTGGGACAGCTATCATAGAGCCCTCACAGACTATAGTAACAAAATCAAGACTGCCAAAACAGAAGCTTGGAAAAAATATTGCCAAGAGATAGAGACGACGCATTCCACAGCGAGGCTCCATAAAATTCTCTCAAAGCAAGCTTCGAATCCCGTCGGCACCCTCAAAAAAGCAGACGGGAACTTCACAGCAAATGAACGTGAAACACTGCTACATCTTGTAGGCACGCATTTTCCAGGGGCTGCTGAAAACCACACTCCTTTCCACTCAAGCCATACGGCAACCAGAGAGGACTGGAATGTGGCAAAAAGAATTATCACAACAGAGAGAATTAAATGGGCAATCAAACTCTTCAGCCCCTACAAATCTCCTGGAACAGATAGCATATATCCAATAATGCTTCAGAAAGGCATGAATATCATACTCCACCCTCTTAAGGACCTATTTAGAGCAAGTCTAGCACTAGGACATGTTCCATTAACCTGGAGAGAGACAAGAGTGGTATTTATCCCAAAACCAGGCAAATCTAGCTATGCCGAAGCTAAATCCTATAGACCAATCAGCCTGACATCATTCTTTCTAAAAACCTTAGAAAGACTGATAGACAGACATTGGAGAGAAGAAGCGCTGATTAGATCTCCGCTTCATACATACCAACACGCTTACCAAACAGGAAAGTCATGCGAAACAGCGTTACACCAGTTAGTAAGTAAAATTGAGAAAACTTTGGAGAACAAAGAAGTTGCCCTAGGTGCTTTCTTAGATATAGAAGGAGCCTTCGATAACACATCTTACATCTCAATAGAAAACGCAATGGTCAATCACCACGTAGATAACACTACGACCAGATGGACCATGTCGATGCTTAACAGCAGAACTGTAAAAGTTAAACTACTGGAAGAAGAGATAACCATGTCAACAACAAGAGGTTGCCCCCAAGGCGGCGTACTGTCACCACTTTTGTGGTGCCTAACAGTCGACGAGCTACTAATCACCCTTAACAAAAGAGGGTTCTTCACTCAAGGATATGCCGATGATATCGTCATACTGATTCAAGGTAAACACCAAAGAACGGTTGAAGAAATCATGAAGGCAGCCTTGAATATTACAGAGACCTGGTGTTCGACAGGAGACCTAAGAATCAACCCTGCGAAAGCCACCCTGATCCCTTTCACAAATAGGAAGAAAATCACAAACCAAACCAATATCTCAATATTTGGGAAACCTGTTCAATGGAGCAACGAAGTCAAATACCTAGGACTTACACTAGATTCCAAACTAACATGGAATCCCCACATGAACAAGACAATCTCCAGATGCAAACAAACGCTGATGATAAGTAAACGAGCCATAGGTAGCACATGGGGTCTCAAACCGGAACTGACTCACTGGCTATACAAAACTATAGTTCGACCAATACTAACCTACAGCATAGTAACCTGGTGGCCTAAACTACAACAATCAACTGCTGTTGCAAAATTAAGCAGGATACAACATCTAGCGAATCTATGCACCACAGGAGCCTTTAGAACTACCTCTGGATTAGCATTAGACGTGATACTAGATACACCGCCATTAGACATCTTTCTAAAAGGAGAAGCAAGAATGGCGGCATACCGACTACAATGCGCGGGTCAATGGATCGCAGCCAGTAGGATCGGGCATACGAAAATCATGACGGCAGTCAGAATACCGTTGATGGAAATGAGAACCGACAGTACCAACAAGTCATTCCATTTCGAAAAATCATTCACCGTACACATAGATCCAAGCTGGAAACCGGACCAGCTTCCCACCCCTACGAACAAGAACATAATCTTTTACACGGATGGTTCAATGTTGGAAGGAAGGGCCGGATCGGGCCTGTACAGCAAAAATCCCAAAATTAGGGAATCAGCCAGCCTAGGCGAACACTGCACGATATTCCAAGCAGAAGTACACGCATTACTATTGGGTGCTACTGAATGCCACAGACAAAAATATCGGAACAGAAACATTTATTTTATATCTGATAGTCAAGCAGCGCTAAAAGCACTAGAGGCCTGCAGTACAAAATCAAGAATCATAAAAGAATGCAAAGAAATACTACATACACTAGGCCAACAGAACACAGTAAAAATCATCTGGGTTCGCGGGCATAGTGGTATAGAGGGAAACGAACATGCAGACGACCTAGCAAAACAAGGTGCCCGCAAGAAACTAGTTGGTCCCGAACCGAGCATAGGTATAGAAAAAGCCTGCGCCAGAGCATCCATCAATGATTGGATGAAAAATAAACACAAACTCAGATGGAACTCCTATGATAAAGCAACCCATTGCAGGAAGCTAATAGACTCACCTAATCCCAATATAGCAAAGGACCTGTTAAAACTAAACAAAGCTCACACGAAGCAGATAGTTAGTTTACTAACAGGCACTGGCGGATTTAGAGAATTCATGCATAAAGTAAAAATCTACCGAGACGAACCTTTATGTAGACTCTGCGGAGAGGAAGATGAAACAGCAAACCACGTACTCTTCGAATGCCCTGCCCTAGAACGAATGCGACACCAGCTCTACTGGAACCAACAAACCACATGGGAACCCAAACTTGTAGGAAAACTAAGGAAACTAGTCAGTGACACAGACGTCGGACTGCAAGTTTGATATCAACCGACAGCACAATAAGCCTTAAGGTTGACGTGCGCCAAACCCTTAGAGGAAGTCGGGAATCTAATCTAATCTAATCTAATGCACTTACAGAAATGAAAAAGGTGGTAGATACTGAACCTCTTAGAACAGCATACTTTGGTCAGTTTTACTCGGTCACTAGTCACAAAAAGAAAAAAGGATGATTAGAATCATGGCAAATCTCAAAATAGTGTCTCTTGTGACAAGAGAACAATTCAAATCTTTAAATTTGTTAACTGTACCTGGCATATACTTTTAAGAATGTGTAAATTTTGTTTTTAAAAATAAACAGTTTTTTGAAGCAAACAGAGAGATGTTACTCTAGAGCAGAGAAACATCAAGAAGACTGAGAAATTTAAGTATCTCGAGAATGGATTAAACCCAACTTATCAGAAGAGCATCATTATCCAAGAGAGTCAACAAGTTAGAACTAGTCTATCGACTGACGAAGAACACTTACAACAAGAAATGCCTGTCACGCAACCTGAAACTTAAGCACTACACATCAGTTTTACGACCAGAAGCCCTGTATACCATGGAGTGTCTTTCCTTGAACCGAAGAGGTCTGGTAGAGAAATTGGAAATCGGTGAGAGGAGAATCCGCAAGAAGATCCTAGGCCCGGTAAAGGAAGATGGGGAATTCCGAAGGCGGCATAACTCTGAACTCTAAGAACATATTGAGATGGTCTCTGACTGTGCAAGGAAAAGAAGGGTAGCTTTCTATGGCCAGGTTGCAAGATTGCCTCCAAACCGACTAACCAACCGTCTGTTCACCTTCTGGCAAAACAAGGAGGTTCGTACCACTTGGTTGACTGAAACCGAGAAGGATATTAAAGAACTGGGAATAACAGATCTCCAAAACAGACAGTCTGTGAGGCGCACCCTGAAGGAAGTCCGTGGATTTCAGGAAAAACCCCGAACGAAAGGTACCCCCTGGACAGAAGAAAGGAGTTACACCGCTAGAAGATGCGACAATACTGGCCAAAGACCAAAGCCCAACAGTTGAACAAGCGTGGTCCAATGTAGGCCTATTCGAAACAACAAGTTTTTTGATGCAGTATTGTCTACCCATTCTTATGATACAAGGCACAAAGATAATCTTACCTCCCCTTAATGTAATTTCTTTCATGATGGTACTGCAGCTTTTCTCGGGTTTCCCTACAGTTTAGAAACAGCCCCGGCGCACAATCGAAAAACAATCAAATAGTTGCAAATTCCATATTTGTCTTTTATGTTATAATTGTACACCATAAAATAAAATAACTTGACTCTGGTATAAATAAAAAATCTAATCTAACCTAATAAAATACAGTAGATTCGTGTACAGCGCGGATGATACGTTTTGTGTAATAGTAAATCGCGTTATACGCGACATACATTTTCAGACCTATTTATGCGAGTTCAAGCAAGTTTCTAAAACATAGTTGATATATAAACAACAGATAAACTTTTTGCTTTTTTAATAAAAAAATCAGAAACTATGTGAAAATGTTAAATTTAAATTTAAAGTTAATTTTTTTCGTCTCGTTATACAAATTGGTATTCTAGGGAACCGATTGTATTATATTATCATAGAAAGAATACATTTTCTGCATCTGTTGAATGTTTGTTTCAAGACGATACTTAGTTAAATCATTTTAGATGCAAAATATTGTTATATGTGAACCTTATACTATAGTAAAGAGCCATAAGAGACCACAGTCAAGCTATATTTGTTTGTTTCGTGATAAATTGCATTTAGGTCTATGGAATACAACTGTAAGAACACAATCTCAGTAGAACGATTTCGAATAGTAAGACTTTTCTCAGATCTTTCTTATGATTATTAAATATAATGCTTCTATTGCGGATATTTTGGCATACATGTTCAATATCTGCCTCTAGGAAAATTTCAACCATTCTTGAATCTTATCTATGCTCTGTTATCTCAATTCAATTGTTACTAGAAATTTAATTATGCACAGAAGTGCATAATCAAATAATTGTAGTCGAAACTCGTTTCTCGATTAAAATTTTCGTACAGCAACTCGTTTGTATCTGTGATCTAGGCATCAAACATTATAACTTTAGTTTTTATGACAGCGTTCTTATCAGGATATGTTAATATTTGGTATCAAAACACATTAACTGAAGTATTTTCAGAAATATTGCTTTCAGTGCGAACTAATGCCTTTTTTCAAACAATTACTTAAACAGTAGAAGTAGAATAAAATGTTTTTTTTTTTTTTAAGATTTTGGAAATGTTTACATGTGCCATACATTTATGGTATGGACCGCATATATGGGCCGTCCTGATATGATTTGTGATATGGAAAAATAATACAAGAATAGATGATATTAACAATAATATCGCATTAAATCCCATTTTCTGAATAAATCTTTTAAATACAACAAACGGTTTTATAATTTTTAAGATCAAAGAATATCATAGTTTTCTGAGCAACAAATCCTCAGGAAATTTAATCTAAATACGTGAAAATGTCAGGGTACAGAACAGGCGAATACGGCGGTTGCGA